>VWZV01006710.1:2315-14623 GCA_013397155.1 Irena cyanogastra
TCTAATAAAAAGCTGCAAAATTGAAAAAAATAACTTTCTGCATTGGCTAAGGAGGAAGTCAAAAGTTTTTATCTTATATATGCAAATCACTGTAGATGGAGCAATGGAATCTAACTACCTTCAACATGTATGAATCCATTTTTGATTTTGTATTACTTTGACTACGTACATGTACATCTTAATTTTGTTATGACACAATTGCTGTCAAAATTTTTCTTCAAATTGTATACCTTGTTTACATTTTAAAAATTGTTTTAAATTTCTCTTAAAAGTTTCTAGTAAAATCTTTTACACAAGTGAATTGTAATACATCATGTCATCCTCTCTTGCTTCTTTCAACTCCAAACTATGAAACTAATATTTTCTTGAATTTTTGGGGTTTTTTAAGAAAAGTGAGAATTTTAGAGAACTTTGTCCTTCAATTATGTTGATCTATGGAGCTAATTATGATAATGACTCTCATTGCTTTGACTTCAGAACTTGAAAGTTGCTGTAGGCACTTACATTTCTGTAATATAAAGTTATCTCCACTGAGGAGATGGAGACAAAAGCATAGGAATAGAAGGGAAGTGACACACAATTTTAGGTTTTTCTTATTTAGTCAGGCATGACTTTAAGTCTTTTAAACTTTTTTTTGCTACAATACACTAAAAAATCCCCTAATATTTGCAACTCATATAAATATATATTAAAAATAAACTAATGGTGGCTTGCTTCTAGAAATAAAGCACAGATGAGAATAGACTTTACTGTCATAGTACACACTTAATGCAATTTTTCTTCTGGATTTTTTTTTAAGAAAAGAAGTCATTAAATACATTAATATTCAGTACTGCTCTGTCACAGGGCAGATGTTTATCTGCATGCTTCATTGCATTGTGAACAATGTGACCCAGGCAATTGCCTTTCATGATGTGGAAATGCTTGCTATGCAGAAATATAAACACATAGCATTTCCCAAAATTTTACAGTAACATTCTGCTTCATAAATTTTAAAATTATTTTTCCTACATTCCATCATTGTTCCATTTCCTACATACAACTACATAGATTTCACTTCATTCAGCCTAGAATCCTATATCTAGATCTTAAAATTATTCCTACATCTTTGTTTACTCAAAGTGAAAAAGTTTTGATTTGTGCTGTATTTATCCTTCATTAGATAAGGTTAATATTTATATTTTTTTTCTTAGTAAGCACAGAGACCTAAAATAACCTTACTGTTATTTTATCTCTACTTTATCTTACTGTAAAGTAGAGATCAAATATGTCAAATGAATGCTTATAGCCTAGAAATGTCTTTTTTTCCCTCTCTGACTGGAAAGGATTTAGCAATTCTATATGAAGTAGATATGTAGACACATGTAAATGCGGATGTGCAATGTCCTGGTTTTAAGTCTTTCCCTATTACTTGACAAGAGAAAGAAGCAAGCAAGAGGAAAATAGAGAAAATACTAAATACATAAAATAAATCTTGCTGCTCTTCTCATTCATCTGAAATGAAGAAGGAGCTCAAAACCACAAACAAGATCAGCATTCAGTTATGCTCTCAGGGCACACAAAAGACAGAAGTAAGGTTTTTTTCCTCACAGGTAAGATTTACCTTTACAATAAAATCTTCAGCCTATAATACTCAATCAAAATGTAAACTCCCTGGCAAAGCAAGAGCTCAGTATTAATCTGCAAAAGCAACGCAGCATGAACTGTACTTCAAGTACAACAGTGCCACTTATTTTCCTGCAGAATATCAAAAACACTCACAAAGCCATCTCTGCAGGCAGCTGCTGTTTCATTTTTCTGCAAGCTGATAATGGGTATCCGGACAAGATACCCTCTTATAAGGGATGTGGGAATTTGATGAATATGTGAATACAAAAGGAGTAACAGGCTGATTTGCACACGCTCAGCTAAGTTATGAAAATACCTGCTATGTGAACAATATATACCATTTGAACAATATTTGACTTATACAGGAGGCTTGTTGTATTTCTGAATTAGAATGGAGTACAGATAAGGATTTTATAAGGCTGATCAGTACATTTCTAGAGTACAAAGGCCCTTGAATTTTTGTACAAAATTTCCCTCCAGTAAAAATGCAAGTACTGAAGATTGTAATTAGGAAAAGGACCTACAAGATGAGACAGAATGCTCAGTAAAGCATTGGATTTCCATTCCAGAAACAAAATGAAGGCAAAATATGTACCCAGATCTCAGACATAGCAAGTGATTTTTTTTTGTAGCATGGATGATAATAAAAAAAATATAGATATTTCAAGAATAATCAGCTTTCTGAGTTCACTCTGACAAGACTAGGATTTTCTAGCTGCTGGCCCTGGTAGGAAATGTGATCTTTAATTATAATCAGTTTTCCATTTCTATATTATTTAGTTAAATTATGCAATGCCCGTTACAACAGGACATTTATAAAGATGATCTAAAAGTTTTTTGTGCATATTTTTCATTTTCAGTGCTAAAAAAGTTTATTTGATACATTCTCAAAGGACATTTTGATGTTTTAGGTACTAAAGCCCCCTTATGTTTCATATAAAACACCTATACAAGTTTTACAATTTAAAAAAACACAACAGAAGTTTTAAATGCTGTACCTGAATCTACTTGGATAGAATTTTTAATTGAAAAAAGCAAATCCAATCAATTATGTGGAAAGATAGTTTAAAAATCCTAGACACGTCATGTTGAAATGTTCTGAAAACAGAATTGGAAAAGGATGGTGCAGACACCCAAGGCCAGACAGGAAATCAGGGCAGATGCTTTTATGAAAAGTCAACACTTTTCCAGACCTGAAGTTAACAAGCTTGATTTTACAGAAGAGAAGATAATCAATAAATAAATGGGGTTACAAAAGCAGTTCAGGGCACAGAACAATGGATCTTTAGTCTGGAGAAGGGGTAGCCAAGGAAAAAAGAAGCAAGACTTTTCATTAGACCTAGATTTCAAAGCTGTCATGGACAGCATGGACAATAACGTGTGAATGAGTTGCAGTCATGAAGTGCTGTGTTCTAGTCATGTAGAAATTCTTTCCCCAGCATTCTGTATGAAGATTTCATCATTATTTCTTGGGGAGCACACTGAGCAGTAAATAGCATGAGAATTCACCACCACTTACCTGTCCATCCAGAATCCACAAAATATGTTTCAAAAATTTATAGCTGCCTTGTTATGTAATTGGCCACTTTTTCCTACTATAAATGATGATTTATATTAAGGATTACAAAAACAGTATATGTTAGGAATTTCAGTCCCAAACCACTAACAATTTCATGACCTGTATCCTTTTCAATATTCAACCAATCATATGTATAAAATAATCTAGGGGTTTTTTTATAGTGGTTAACATTCTAATTCTTTGAATCTTTGCACATTTTTAAAGCCCACTGATTTCAATAGAAATATGAATCTAGCATAATTGGGAGAAAAACTACATTTCTTGGATCACAACTCCAGGTCATATTTAGTAAGTCTACCTATTTGAATAATGGTAGAAAAAATGCAAAATCACATGGTAAAATTAGAGAAGATTTTCATTCTAAATTAGTGCAGTCGATCTGAAAAGGAAAACAGTGGAAGAAATAAAAGGGACATTGGAAAAATCCAGGGTCAGGTATTCTGTTGGCTATGTGGCGTCATATTAAGGGATGTGCCTGCAACTGATCGTAGATGGAATCCTATAGAAGGTGGCAAAATTTTCGTGTTACACTTCTATTGCTGACCAGGTATCCTTGCACAGAGAATAAAGTTATGCTTGTGGCGTAAGTGATCCTTTCAGTTGAGCCTGCTAGGGTTGCTTTATTGAGCCATTGCAGTTATACTATAGTTTGCAGTTATAATACAGTATCTTCATAGTAACATTCTAGCAGTGGTATAGTAATTTCTCTGTGTTCTAAAGGAGGTCAATGTTTACACTGAACTTGCCTTAATCAAACAAATTAAACTTAATAGAAAAGAGTTTTCATGCAATGCTTCAGAGCACATGGTGTGACTCTTGGGGATGGTGCTGTGTAGGCCCAGGAGCTGAACTTGATGTTCCTTGAGGGTCCCTTCCAACTCCACTTTTTCTGTGATTCTGTGAAATAAAATGTCAAACGACTCGGAATTCTATCAGGCAGCCGATCTTTAATTGAAAATTCAAAACCAAGAATATTGTCAGAATCTAAATCTTTAGTAATTCAAAGTGGATCCCTTGTGAGAGAAAAAAAGGCAGAGCTTAGTGTAATTTTTTTGGTTTTGTTTCATTTTATATAGCTGTATTTATGAGATAAATATAACTAATATATGGATAATAATTCTTAAACTGTAGAATTTGACTGAGATGTACCTAAATAAGGAATTATATCATAATTATGAGATGTCTTAAAATTTTTTGTAATAGTAACCAAAGTACTTTTAATTGTGCTGACATAATTAAAAAGAAATCTAATACGTGTAGATCAATGCAAATTTTTTTTTTTTACAACAGGTTCTCATTAATTTTGGAAGGACTCTGCATGTCCCAGTTGTCTGAACTTCAGGACTGCTACATTTCCTTTGTTATTCTTCACTTTTCACTTGATTGTCATATCTTTATGAGATTTATAATATGATATGGATTTTTGGCTTTCAGTTTGTAATGAAAACATTTATTCTTGTCTAGTTGGATGTCAAGTCCTGTGTGGTTTGGCAGAGGCAATGGTTTGAATAGATTTAATCAGATTTAACCAGTCAGTTTCCTTTTGTTAACAAGAAAAGGACAGAGAATCAATCTGTGAAAACAAAGAAATCATATAAATTCTAAATGGAGTATATTAGAAGTAACTTTCACATAATTACCATAAAAAATAAAATTGCTTGTATAAAAGTCCTCTTAGCTCTGATCTAAACTGATGAAAAATCATGCTGAAATTTATCATAAAAACCTATTTTCTTGCAGCACCTTGTGCTGCATTTTGACATTTAAATAGATTAATGTCATAGAGAGATGTCATTTTCTAATGCAGATGTACTTCCATTTGTAGAATTGTACCTGCTAATTAAAGACAATTTTCAGTAGTATAAGAACTATTAGTCAAGCTTTTAAAGATTTTCATTTTAGAACACGTTCTATTGTATTCACCTTAGATACAGTGCTGGACTCGTGTGTATACTACTACTGTTATAAGGCGTCAGGGGTAGGTGTGTATTTCTGGTGTTGTTACATGTTACTCTCATAGGGAAAAATTCTGTATGCAGATTTTCCTTTTTGTTACTGTCATGAGGTAACAGAGTGTAGAAGCAGAAAATACAAGTTAAGTTGTCTGTTAAGAATTAAACAAGCCCATGATTAGAAATTCATAGGGAAAGCATTCATCATAATCTAACTAAGTCTGGGGTTTTGATTTGCATATCATAGTTATTTACAGTTCAGGAAGTATGAGTTCTGTTCTGAGGAAACTTTTAGGAAAAAAGTTTTTTTCCTAAAAATTCCGAGGAACCTGCTACATTTTTCTTTTCTGTGGCAAAATCAGTAATATGCCACATAGAGACTTCCTTAATTCTTACTTGTAGAATGATAGAGATATCTGAATTCCAAACACGATTATTTCCTTGTATCTTGCTTAGAAACCTATTTACACAACTGCATTAAAAATAAAAAAACATTCTGTATTAATATGGAGTTTGCCAAGGAACCTTTAGATGTGGATCCTGATTCATTCTTTCTATTTGTAAATTTGAAAGAATTTCTTCTCATGAGGAATTCTGGTCTTTAACACAGTAAAAGATCTATTGCTGCAAAATACAGTATGGGTCATAATAATAATTTATTTAAAACAAAAATTTAGAAATTAGGTCTTAAATTATTCAGAGTATAAAAATATTAAAAATAGATTTAAAATGTAAATGCTTTAGTATAATACCTTTTTCTGTATAGGCACAATATTAACATGTACTTCACAGAGCTGCATAAATCAGTACATGGCTCAGAAATAAAGTCTTACTTGCAGCGACAGATACATAACAAAGCTGGACTTGTGGGAGGTGGCAAGTTGAGTTAACTAGTTTTAGTTCTGTTTAGATACATCTGACAGATTGAGAGCATATTATTTATACTCAAGTTGTAAAGGTCCCTTTCACCACAAGGCTTTTGACTCTGTTCTTACCAGCACAGAGAGTTCTGAAAAAGAAAACCAGACCAAACATGTTCACAGTCTCCATTATGGCCTTTTATGGCTTTATGTTTTATTATAATCAACGAGGTCACTGTTGCATCAGAAGGTATGTTGTTATGGTGGAATTTATTGTACCGGAGAAACAGCTGAGCAACCTCTGGAAAAATGAGTAATGGATATGAAGAATAGAATAAACAAGTTAGTACTGCTCTTTCTAATTTTTACAGTGGTGTTGATACTGTTGCCCAATTATTCTAGACACCTGTGGTGATATGTCTTGTTGTACCTGATAATTCAGCATTTTAGAAATACCACTGGTTACACTGCATGATGGCAGGTGACATGTTCTGAGGGAATAATGCTTTAAAACTGTAAGTATATTTGCCATAAATAGTACTGCCACTATGATCAAGAGTACTTCTGTCACTAGCAGTTCTACAAAGTTGGGAATTTTTGTCTCTGTGATATGAGTGAGGATTCAGGAATGAGTTCCTGTCAGTCTTTTGCACTTTGCAGTTTGCACATGTAAAGGGAAAGGGCTCGGCTGCTGAAGACAACCCAGCCTGAAGGGACTCGATCAGTGGGGGTTGGTGCTGATGTGCTCCACTCTGCATGTGTGTCAGGAGGGCAAAAACCTGGCTGTTGGTCTCACATGGGGTGACCTGGTCCAAGGGACTGGCTCAAGCTTTGCTGATAATAAAGTTTGCAAAGTTCACTGAAAAAACATTTTCCCAAAGCAGAGTTTCCACCTTCAGCAAACATTGCCAGGTAAAGGAGGAAACCAGCTTGGGCACCCTGGCCTTTTCAAGAGATCAGGAACTTCTGACTGCCCCAAAATTCTGGTTCCAGCCATGCCAAGTCTGAAAGAGACAGTAACGATTTTTGGGGACAGAGAGATATGGAATACAATAGTATGTTGGGATACCCATGACATTTGTGGATTTGGGTGATGATTTTTGTTTGTTTGTTTGTTTGTTTTTTCCTAATGATTTACAAGATTATATATTCTTAGTTTTAGTCTTATTTGCAAAATATTGCCTCAACAGAGGCAATGTATTAGATTTTTCTTACTAAGTTTTTTCATAGAGAAAAGATTTTAATTTTAAATTTGGAAATTTTCAGATAGTACAGGGTGAAAGAAACAGACAACTCCCTCCTCATAGAAATCCAGTAATATTACTTAAATACAACAAGAAACATAGTAATTTTGTGATTACAAGATTTAATATAAAACATAATACTGTCAAATGTTTCCTTTTTGTTGCTATCATTCTCTTTGACTGGTGTTTGTTGACATTTCAATAACAAGTTTTATTAGACAAATTTTTGTATTGTATGCTAATACACTAATTGCTTTATAAATGCCACTTAGTATGTATTAATCTCATTAACACAGCACATTTACAAAATATGGGTAAAATCTTGTGACACTAGCTTAATTCTGCAGTAAACCCATTTATTAAAATGATACTAAAATCAGATTATAATTGAAAGCTGACAAAAATTGTTTTCCTCTTCCTGGTTTAGAAGCATGAAGAACACTTGGTGAGTGCCTCCAGGCTTTTGACTGAGAGTTCCTTCATGCCACTGTACAAGTGACCTAACAAAGAGATTAAATTCATGCTTCTACAGTATTTCTAGTCTTGTGATCTTACACACTTAGCTCTGTAATTGGAGGATTTCAAAGGGGAATGCCAAAAGTCCTTCCTGCTTTAGCACCTTGCATGTTCTGCAGCCATACAATTCAAATGTCCTTGCAGAAATACACACATATTAATGTGGTTTAATATATCTCTGATCAAATCTCAAGTAACGGAAGTCTGTGCCCTGCCCAGGGCCTCTCCTGCCCCAAGGAGTCCCACGAGCACCAAGCCCGCAGCTGCTGCCCCGGCCAGAATTGCTGAGGAAGAGTATGAGAGCATCTCACACTAGAGGAGAAAAATGCAGCAGGATCTTCTGTCCTCAGTGAGGAGATGACACCCATAGGGACACAGACCCCGGTCACTGTCCCATGCGACAGCCCGGCCAGCAGCCAGGCTCTGTTGCACACGGACCAGAACATCACCAGTGAGATCTTGAGCGAGGCTCTGCTGGAGACCCAGGCATTGAGTCACCAGCTGGAGGAACAGTGTGGCCTGGAGCAATGGATGGCTGTAGAAATTGCAGCAGCAGTTGGAGCTGAAAGGGAAGAGGGGCTGGTCCCTGCCCCACACAGCCCAGCCAGCTCCAAGTTTCCCCACCTACAGCCTACTGGACCTGCAGCTTCTCCTGCCTTCAGGGAGCAGCTGCCAGAGGCAGGGACAGAGAGCCTGGAACCTGCCTTGCACAGCCCCTCAAGCCCCTTGAAATACATAGATGAAGAAAAGAATTAATGAATTAGTAAAATTAGCAAATAATTTATATTTATTACATATTGTATATTTATATTACAGTATATTATATAAACCTAGGAATATACAATATGTTGTAATTATGATACATTTTACATTCCCAGGAAACTATCAAAGAAAGAACATCATTCAAATTACTTAAGATTTTGTATCTTTTCTCATAAAATTTGTTAGGTATAAGAAAAGAGTCTACAGATTTCATTTCTTATCTCTTGGAGTTATGGATGTATTTTCAAAATCAAGCCCCACTGAGTCACCTGTGAGGAGTAACTACTCAGACACCAACGCCAAAGTGAGAGTTCCCGTCTGGGCTGGGAGGTCAGGGTTTTCTCTTCTCTCTAAAGGCAAACTAAAGCCACACATTCAGCCAGGCTCATAAAGAATTGTAGTGGAAACACCTTTGCACCAGGGCTGTGCAGTCTGGACAGTGAAGCCGTCACAGGCTCTGACACTGACGATGGCCAAAAGTCAGGCAGCGTTAAAAAGCAAGCCTGTGTTTGGCATGGGAAAGGAGGAATGACTGCTCCTTCAGAGGCTCTGTGTGGCTGTAAGGGTGCTGTAAAACTCATCACCATTTTCACATTAATTTTGCACACAAAAATCCACCAGAAGGGAACTTCCAGGTGACCCTGTGACTAAAGCCTTGCACCCTCTACTCCCTTGTCCTTGCCGAGGGCCTGCTCAGCAGAATGCAGCTGTGGGCATCACTTCTGGAGTCCGTACAACTAGAATCACGGAATGCTTTGAGTTGGGAGGGATCTTAAAGCTCATCTAGCTTAAAGCTGACTATCATCTGCTCCTGCTCCCCCTCTCTGACAGGTGCTTCCTATTTCTTTCTATCTCTCTACCTCACACTTGATAAATAAAATTAACTAATGAAAATTTCACATTGATATCAATGAGACATTTGTGTTCTTCCAGGATAGAATAGGGCATTAATTCTTTGAACTGATTACTGTTGAGTTTTAAAAATAACCTCAGTATAGAAAGGTTTAGCTGAAATTAAGCTTGAGAAGAAGCAAACTGATTATGTTCCTTTGTTTCTTGCTTACAGTAATTTTTAGCAATTTTCCCAATAGACTGTCTCATTTTTAATAACAAAACATTAAAAATTAATAAAAACATAAATAAATTCTCATAGTCTTTTGAGAATAATTGAATGTTCAAGAAGGCAATCAAAAGTTGTTTTCTCATACAAAGCAATATATACTTTTGTCATCTGCAGGTCTGTGTATCTGAAGCCATTTACAATTAGACAAGAGTGACATATTTTTCTTCATATTTTCACAGAAGCTGTTTCACTCAACTACTGCAACTAAGTCGTCCATTCTACAATAATCTGCTATAGAAATTTTTAGAGCAAAGAGTGGATGGAACATTTTCCCCAGCATCCTTCACAATTTTCTATTACTTGTCATTAACTCCTTTCCTCATATTAAGTCGCATTATAGATCTAGTCTTCATCCTTTGATTCCCTATGCATTCCTTTCTTCTCTTACTTATTTTCCTATCTGCATATTTTTGTTTGGCATGGCAATTAACTGCAAAGTCATTGGTTCTATTTGTTCTTTTGCTGCCCTTACTATTCTGAGAAATCTTCGCAGCCTCCTAATTAAGTGGTTCAAAATTTACCTTAAAGTATTTTAAACATGATTAATTAGCATTTTAAATTGAAATATCTGTTTTGAAGGTTGTTTTATAAATCACATTAAAACAAGCAAAAGTTTCACAAATATATATTCTGAGTAAATGAACGTTTATACCAAAATTTTCCAATCTCTTTAAAAAATGTTAATATTATGTTTTGGTAAAAGGTTTTGGGATGTTTCTCCAGTTTCCCTTCACTATACCTTTTTATACATCAATATTGCCTATGGAAAGTAGGAAAAAAGAAACAAACAAAAAAAAGCAACAATAAAAACAGCAACAACCAAAAAAACAGTGAGAAAGAAGAATGATAAATGAAGGAGAGACTAATAATTAAACAAAATATAATACTATTACACTTCTTATTTTAGTTTGAAGTTTCACTGTCAAGAATAAATACACATGAAAGATAAAAGTAATTTTTTTAACAGCTTCATTATGCATTTCCTTTGGAACCACTTTTTGCATTCCCTTTTCCATTTATAGCCAAAGTTATGATATCATAAAAGGGAATTTTATAATTTTAAAGGAGCCTTTTAGTAGAAAAATAATTGTTTATTTTCAGTTTGCTGAGTATTTGCAATACAGTTGAATGCAGTTGCCTGTCTCAAAATACTGTCAAGGCCACAGCAGAAACTTGCCATAAGATAAGCCACCACAGTGGGAACTTGAGATAAGCACAGAAGAGAGGAATTTGCAGCATAAATAGTAAAAGCTGTACCATTGACTTCAGCAGATGTTCCCATTTGCACCCTAATTCAGGCAGAAGCATCTCCTAACAACTGGATCTTAACAGTACTGGTTTGTACCACATTTTTTGGTATTTCTTGTAAAAGAAAGACACTTTGAAGAAGAGCAAAGGACATGACAGTGAAGGCAGTAGTAGTGTACCAGAACAATGCACCAGGAAGTCAAGGAACGAGTGAAGGGTTTCAGTCTTCTCAAGATGGGAGTGGGACTCTGACGGGTCAAAGTCCAAGCAGACAGGAAAAGCATCCAAAGGAAAGAAACAGTAATCTCTCAGGAGCAGATGCTAAAAAGACATCTTGGTGTGATACAGCATGACTGCAGAGCTTTAGCTTGCTATTTGTACTGCCTAAAACAAAACAGAAAGCTGAAGCAACTGTATCTTCCCCACAGCTGGTCTTTAAAATATGCCTCTTGAGCAGCCCATATTTAAGCCAAGCTTACTAGCTTGGTGTGACAGAAATCCTTTTTTTGTGAGAGAGACTGTGGTCTTTAGCTAACCACAAGTCTATGGTTAACTAAAAGTCTTATTCTTAAAGAAAAGGCTCAAAGTTCTATTTTGCCGTTGTGACTTATTATAAAAGCCAGTCTTCAATGGAAAGCTTAGTAATTGTGATTTCTTTCTGTTCCATTCAAATATTTTTCAAGACTTTGGGTCTGCTAGGGAACTATAAAACTTATGGACTGTTCAAACTAGAGCCTTTTTCATCAGGTTATCATATGGGGAAAGTTTAATTTTGGAAGACACATGTTATTTTTGCTTCTTCGGGGTGAGAAATATCTTGACTCAACAGAAACTCATTCTGTATTACTGAAGAGCCCTCAGTGTGAAGGTAAATATCTCAAACAAAGCAAAAACATGACTGATATCCATTTCAGATACTAACCTTACATACTAAGGTTGTAGAAGGTGTTCTCAGCTTTTTTAATACTTATAGCAACTTTTTCTTTGGGAAATAGAAATTAAAGAAAAAATTTCCTTTCAAACCATGAGATATAGAGTGGGGATGTTTCCCCCAAATCTTCTTTACTTTCTGGTAAGCAACTATCAAATCTATCAACCTTGGGCAAACTTTTGACTGGTTTTCATAATTCAGTAGCTATTTAGGAAATGTTAAAACAGAATATTGAAGGAACTACATGTCAGAATCACAACAGTAATATACAGGATTTAATGATCTCTGAATCTTTGTCTGTTTTAGTCACCAGCACACTTAAGCAGTTTTCCTACACCACAGCTATGGGGATAAGTAAGCAGCATTTAAAATAGCTTACTAAATTAAATACATTTAAATGAGAACCAGAAAAATGTTGCAAATGTAATCTAAATTAAGCTGAGCCTCACCATAGCTTTGCTGATACAAAAAAAAAAAAAAAAAAA
>VWZV01006710.1:14635-35988 GCA_013397155.1 Irena cyanogastra
AAAAAAAAAAAAAAAGTAAATGCAACATTTTAATTCAAAAGTAAATTTTATTTAAATTATGGCATTTTATTTTTCCCCCAACATATTCTGTTTCTTTAAGCTGGTTTGCTTCATAGCTTTTTTTTCTTTCTGGGTTTTTCATTATATAATTCAAGTTTTATTTCTTAGTACAGTAACTTCTATTTTCTGCATAGTCTTTTCCAAGTCCCTAGGAAAATATTTTTCTCTGCACTTTTTTAGTTTTGTCTATAAATCTGCTTCCTCTTGTAAGTAGGTTCCCTTGTCATTTCAAGAATCTCTCACTTTTTCTCTATGTTGTAAGAATCTTTTATTTTGGTCATAACAAGGTTAAGGAAATAAATGTACAAAATAAAAATTATGTGTGGGATAAAATTTAATACTGCACGAACTAAAGGAGAAGAGTGGGTTAGTTAAGTCTACTTTCTTTTCAGTAGCACTCTCAAATGCAAGACAAAATTTTCACAAGTGCCAAAAAGTAGTGTAAAGTATCAATAAGTATTTTTTCATACAAATGAAAATCTCATTTGCTCCCACAACACTGTCTCAGAAAGTGGTTTTTCAACCTCTATTCTCTTTCAGAGGTAGAAGGAGTGAGAAAGTTCTCATTAAAAAGTAAGTTTTAATGCACAGCAAGAAGAAAACCGTGGTTCCGACACGTGATTTAGCATCATTTTTGACAACTCATTGCCTCCATATTCTGAGTCAACTCCCTTGTGCCTTCCCACCATCAGCATTAGAAGTATTCACTGTGCTGAAAATGCCACATATAATTAGTGATAAAAAGTATTTATTAAAAAAGAAAAAGTGATGAAATAAGGTGAAATATTGTTACACTCTGTAGAGTTCACTGTGAAATAGAATGAGACAATGATCCCTTCCACACCTACCTTTCTCACTTTTGACAAACTTTGAAAAAAAATGTGCAGATTACTCTTTTTGCTTATAGATAAAATTGTAAAGCAATGTTCAGCTCTGGTGATTTCTTTTGTTAGCAAAAAATAATTTTCTCTTGAAGTACAATTTCCTTTTTTTCCCGAGAACTCAAGTTATTACCTCATCTGTTGAGCTATGTCCAGCGGCTTCTCTCATAATTTTCTTGTATTATTCATGCATGAGCCTAAAGCTGAATTTTAATATGCATATACTATAGGAACAACTTGTGTCTCAGTCTGGCATAGATGAAATGCAGAACACAATATGCAGCAGGGATCAGCAATGAAGGCGAAGAACAAGATGATGTAGGGAGCCAACTGTTATGGATTAATTATTTTGGGATAAAGAAATGCCTCAATACTTGATTATGGTACTCATACACATTTCCATTGAAATTAATAGAAAAAATTCTGAAAAGAGAAATAAATTTTATTTCAATAAGAATTTTGCTGTCTGAGTTTCCCAACACCATCTAAATTTAGGGCATTTAAAATTCCATGTTTCTGCTGAGTCTTAAAGTTCCCTAAACATTTAATGCTAAGCTTGTTATCATGTTCAGAAGTATATGCTTTTAGAGGGTGGGAGGAAGGTGTCTCTCCCAAACTGAAAGTCAGATTTAGGTAAACAGATACTCTTAAGTTCTTGGAGGGGCCCAGTCATGCTCAGAGTGAGACTCAGAAAATTTAAATAAAATTAGATCATTTCTAATGTCCAGTCATGGTTCTCTTCAGCCCATTGTTTTAACCATGAGGATACTCTGACAGTATACAAAAGTACAAATTTTTTCTTTGTATATAACCAATAGTAACCAAACTGAAGAGTTTCCTTACAAAAATAATTTTTTTTTAATTCCCCCAGGCCAATCTTAAATCACCATCTGATTGTAGAGGAACATTGTAAATATTTCCAGAAACAAAATAGATAAATGCCTTGTAAGCCGACAATGAAAATATAAATTTGAGGAAGATGAGGAAACGAGGAAATTGAGTTTTGAAAACCTCTGAACCTTCTCTTCATTGCATTATTTAATCAGAAGAGACTAAACCCATTCACAGTTCTATTTTCCTTTTACAAATACATCTGAAATTAATTTTTAATGGTTTTGCAATTTGTCTTCAGGCTGAAATGCAGACACAATTAATTAACTTCAATGAAAATTCAACTTCAGCTTGCAAAATATTATAAGATTGTTCAAAAAATCCTGTGCAAAACTGTCAAGTTTTTTTATCGCAGAAATAATCAACACACTAAACTTTTAAAACTATAGGCAACCTAACCATTTGTTCTGAGTTAACAATACAAAATCATTTATGATTATTGCAGGTATTATGATGACAGCACTGCACTAAGACATGATCAAAGTTCTGTATTTTGAAAACATTATGTAAAAAGTGGAATAATACTGATGCTTCTATGTGCAGGGGTTCGGATGCAGCTCCAGGGATCGCGCGTCCCATTCCGGCTAGCTCTTGCTCTGATCCAGCACAAATGGATACAATTCAGTACCTCCTCTGGTTTTGTGGTCTCTGCCTTTAGCAGAAGCATGGCAGNCTTTGTATATAACCAATAGTAACCAAACTGAAGAGTTTCCTTACAAAAATAATTTTTTTTTAATTCCCCCAGGCCAATCTTAAATCACCATCTGATTGTAGAGGAACATTGTAAATATTTCCAGAAACAAAATAGATAAATGCCTTGTAAGCCGACAATGAAAATATAAATTTGAGGAAGATGAGGAAACGAGGAAATTGAGTTTTGAAAACCTCTGAACCTTCTCTTCATTGCATTATTTAATCAGAAGAGACTAAACCCATTCACAGTTCTATTTTCCTTTTACAAATACATCTGAAATTAATTTTTAATGGTTTTGCAATTTGTCTTCAGGCTGAAATGCAGACACAATTAATTAACTTCAATGAAAATTCAACTTCAGCTTGCAAAATATTATAAGATTGTTCAAAAAATCTTGTGCAAAACTGTCAAGTTTCTGCACATCGCAGAAATTATCAACACACTAAACTTTTAAAACTATCGGCAACCTAACCATTTGTTCTGAATTAACAATACAAAATCATTTATGATTATTGCAGGTATTATGATGACAGCACTGCACTAAGACATGATCAAAGTTCTGTATTTTGAAAACATTATGTAAAAAGTGGAATAATACTGATGCTTCTATGTGCAGGGGTTCGGATGCAGCTCCAGGGATCGCGCGTCCCATTCCGGCTAGCTCTTGCTCTGATCCAGCACGAATGGATACAATTCAGTACCTCCTCTGGTTTTGTGGTCTCTGCCTTTAGCAGAAGCATGGCAGTGATGAGGAAATGAAGAGAGGATTTTGCAGGGTGTGACTCTGGTTTATTTGCCAAGAGCAGGAGCCCCCCACAAAAGTGAGTTCTCTCCTCTGTGCAGCACCTTATAAACGGGGGTGGAGACAGGGGAGGGGTACAGGCATGGGGGCAATCGAGGATAGGGGGGTGACCCAAAACAAAAGGAACCTCAGTAAAATGAATAAAAGGAGAAGGGAGAAACTGAGAATCTGTCGAGTCCCCCGACAGACTCCCTGGAATTCTCTAGACCCAGGGCGGGGCTGCAGAGAGGCGACAAGACTCAGAGCAACACAGCCACGGCCCAGGGGGAAACCCGATAAAACCCAACAACACACCACAAGACTTCTAGAGCCAAATGTCTTATAATATTATAGAATTAGATGTTTCTTCTGTAGCTGATAGACCAGACTCACAAAATATATTGTGGCTTTGATTTGTGGCTGAACATATTTATCTTGACATAAATTGCAATGGACTTCTGAGATTTATTGCTAAAGATTACAGTTGATATCGGTTTGATGCAGTTTTCCCTTTTTCCATTAACTGTAAGGATATATGGATGAAGAACTGCAAGAGTATGTGGATGAAGAAAATGTGTACTCCAAGAAAAGTGGTTCTCGTATTTTTATTGCTAACTTTTTTTTACTTCTCAAAATTTTTGCAGTTTGATAAGATTTATTAGTCTGAATTTAAATCACATTTTATTTTATGCACATCATTTTGAGAAAAAAAAGGAAAATTTCAGGAAAATGTGAATTATTGAAAATATGTTGGGGAAAGTATGTTGGGGATGCATAGGAGTTGTCCCTCCCAATATTTTGTGAAATATTACTGAGGGGGTTTTTTTTGTTCTTTTTTTTTTTTTTTTTTTTTTGCAAATGTGAAAAATTAAGAGGAAGAGAAAGAAATGTTTTGTGGAAATGGAAAATCTGCCTCTGGAATGCCACTGATGGAGGGAGCTAAGAAAAGTTTGGAGAATCCGCCTAAATGGAAATCTAAAGTCAGATAAAAATATTACTACTCATTCATTTCAGTCAGAGAAGTGTTTTGCCAATGGATGATGGTATCACATTTCTAAATATTCTACAGTCATGCACTTTGAATCCCCAGAGATGTAATAATCTGTGCATAGGCAAATCCCTATAACTGGCATGTTTTGAAGACCATGTAGTCAATGAGTTATGGGACAGGACTTTAACAGGATTTGTTTTCTGCTTTTGATTATCAAAAGATGCAAAGGAAAGCAACATTACTTTATACATACAGTATACAGGCAGTATGGATATTTGCAATTTTTTAAATTACATGAACAAATGTACTTAACTTGATTATTTGCTCCCCAGGTTCTGAAAACTTTATTTCATGCACTAGTAGCTAATATGACACAACATTCTCCGCCAGAAAATGTGAGAATGGGACAATGACATAATGCTAATTCAGCAATTGCTCTTTGATCATTGCACCAAAAATTAAAAAAAAAAAAAACTAGCACAGAGTCTTGTGCCTAAAGTCTGGTCTAATTTCTTTGGGACAGTATTATTTTTTTCTTTTAACGTTCAGAATTTTGTCCAAGATTAATCACAACCTCATCAGGAAAAAATGCATTTGCAGTAACAAATTTGGAATTTATTCCCCTTCCTTCCATCCCTACTATTAACAGGACATAAGAGGAAATAGAAGGCACAACGTGACGAATAGCATATTAAAACTATTGAATAAGTTTACCATTGTCTTTAAATTTCCTAATGTAGTGAAACATTTCAATAGTATTCCTTCTGCCTGATTTGCAGCACTGGGAGTCACAAGTAGTTCTTTCCATCTTTCTGTAAAAACACTCTCGTGTCAGACAGTGCAAATAGCTTAGTGTATTTTGTTCAAGGTCAGTGGAAGAACTGCCATAGTGTTAGTATGGATTTCTTTCTGAGATGCCTTGTGGCACTGGTGGCTGCTGGGAGGACTTAATGCTTGCCTGTACTTCATTTCAGCTGCTAATACTGATCTGACAGTTCTTGACCTGTGGGTAATATGTGGTCTATCATCTCCTTACTTTTCTTAGTCCATTTCTACTCCCTTTTCCTCCCTTTTTTTTTTTTGTCAGTGTAGCCTTCTATCACATATCTTGTTTCAATGGAAATAGAATATTGCTTAAGTGTGGCAGATTATCTCTTCATATGTTTTACCTCTATTCTCCTTGAAATCCCTCTAGCCTGTCCACAAGATAAAACCAAATCTTTTTTTAAATAAAATTTTGTTGAAACATCCTGATTAGACAAAAACTTTGCAGGCTGATGTTAGTTTTCAAACTAATCCTATGTAAAGGATTAAAACAAAAAACGAAGATGGGAATAGAATATTTAATTTAATTTCTCCTATCAAAAATTTGGTTTGATTTAAAGCTCAGTTTGGGAAAATTGAGGAAAATTATAAGCAAGACAAAACTGCCATTTCTCTACCTTGGCATTCAGATCCTCAGGTCTTATGGAAATGCCTATTTCAAGGCAGTATGCATATCCTTCTGGCAGTACTGAACTCACAACGGGCAGAATGAGCCTGGAGTTAGGGGAGCTGATAGGGTCACTTGACCAGCTTTGTATATTTGCATTTAAGCCATGCATACCTACATTTGCATGACACACTGTTAGACAAGGTCAAATGAAAAATAGACACTGTAGGAGCTGACTTTTAATTTCTTTTAAATATACCCTTTGATTATTATTGCTGTTGGTCAATGACTGTTGACTCAATCTCTATTATTTGTAGATCTCAAGAGCTGAGTTTAGAAAGGGACATCACATGTAGTCTCCTAGTCTCCTACTCTGTAATGTCCAGGCTTAATTTCCTAATTATAGAATGGTTTGGGTTGAAAGGGACATTTGAAGGTCATCTAGTCCAACCTTCCTGCCGTAGTCAGGGACATTTTTCACTAATTCAAATTTCTCAGAGCCCTGTCCAACCTGACTTTGAACACTTCCAATGATAGGACATCCATAACTTCCCTGGGAAACTTATTCCAATGTCTCACTACTTTGATAGTAAACAATTTTTTTCTTATATCAAATCAAAATCCACCCTCTTTCAGTTTAAAATCATTGTCCTTGTCACTACATGCCCTGGTAAAAAGTCTCTTCTCATCTTTCCTGTAAGCCCCCTTGAAACACTGAAAGGTCACCATAAAATCTCCTCATATCCTTCAGCTGAACAACCACAGCTCTCTCAGCCTGACTACATAGGAGAGGTTCCAACTCTCTGATATTTCTGTGGTTTTCCTCTGGACCCTCTTTGACAGGTGCACATTTCTCTGGGGAATGCAGAGCTGGATGCAGCACCTTGGCTGAGGTGTCACAAGGGCAGAGCAGAGGAACAGAGTCATGTCCCTTGATCTACTGGACACACTGCTTTTGGTGCAGCCTAGGACACCACAGATTTTCTGGACTGAAAGGGCACTTTATCATCACATGATCAATTTTCATCCACCAGTACCCTCAGACACTGGGAGAGCAGCATTCAATTCACTGATCCCCCAGCCTGATTTGATACCAGGGATTGCTCTGACTCTTGTGCAGGGCCTTGTAGCTGGCCACGTTGAACCTCATCACAGGCATATTTCCCAAGTTTGTCATGGCTTTTCTGGATGTCTCCTCTTCCCCACAACAAATCAGCTGCACCAGTCAGATTGGTGTCATCTGGACACTTGCAGTCCATTCCATTGTCTAAGTTATTGATAAAGATATCAGAGTAAGAACCCCTGAGGCACACCACTTGATACTGATCTCCTTTTGGACATTGAGCTCTAGACTGAAACTCTGAATGCAGCCAAGCAGCCATTTCCTTACCCATCAATTATTACATCCATCAAAACCTTCTCTCTCCAATTCAGCAGAAAGAATAATATGTGTCAAAGACCTTACATAAGTCCATGTAGATGACATCCACAGCCCTTCCCTTATCCGTTGATGCAGTCACTGCTTAACAGAAGGGCACTAAATTAGGCAGGCAAATTTAGAACCCAGCCTTTCATCTTTTTTTTTTTGGTCTTTTCTTTTTAAAAAGCTTATACACCAGGAGAAATGTATTTCACATAAAATCCTGTAACATATTTTCCATACAGTGACTCACTATTTTTTATTTTGGTTTTATGAGTTTGACGAATATATGGCAAAATATATTAATTTTCCAGAAATATAGATAGAAAAACTTTATTGCCAAAATAAAACTGTTACTTTTTTATATGGATAAAGTTATTTGATTTTAAAACATATAAAGATAAAATCTTTGTGTAAATGTGAAAGAGCATGTAGAAGTTTCAGACCTATACTACTTACAGACAGTGTAAATAGACAAGAAGAAAATTTGCTTAATTTCCTTTTCCTCTAACAACATATTGCATGAACTGAGAAGAAATTGAATTATAATTAATGAAAACTCATTTCTAACAAGCAATATAATTTTATATCAATCATTCCTGTTATAAATTGTATATATTAAAACCAACTGAAACTGTGCAGCAAGAAATTTTATTCCCAATGCAGTTATCTTTTGCACTTATATCCTAATTTAAGAGTTCTGTGAACTTCTTATTGCCCAATTAGTGAACAATTATAACTTAAACGAGCTAAATGTTATTTTGTTTGCTTGAAAAAATCTTTAATAATGATTAATAGAGTTTTAATCAAGTACAAGTTGAGACTTAAATATGCCATGACTGAAACAGAATGACTTGAATGTTCCTCCAAAAATGCAAAACGAGTTTTCTGTTTCTAAAATGAAAAAAAAAAAATCATGTTTTATATTAGAAGTCAACATTGTAAATGAGTAACTTACACTTCTGAATGTATTTTGAGCTTGATATGTGGCAGATAGCATGTCTGCTAAATGGACAGGGTGGAAAGAGTGGTTTTGTTATACGCAGAATGATACAAGAAGAGGACTTCATGACCTAGTCTTTGCTCTAGTGTGCCCTCTATACAAAGTCAATTATAAAGATGTTACTAAATTTAATGCACATCTAGAAAAAGTAGCAGGAAATTACCAGGATTATTAATACCATGAAAATTATCTTTTTTGGGGTTTTGGGTCATTGCTAAGACTAAGTACAGCAAGATAAGAACATTAAAGACTTCTTTTTTATCACTTGTCCATTTAGCAGTCTGGTGTATTTGCAGGATGTAGATGTGAGGGTAGGTAGGCTCTTTTAGATTGCTAAAAAGCTATCATATTTCTTCAGACACTACAGTTAGGACTTATGTCAATTAATTTAAACACTGAAAAGTTAAACATCTACTTCTTAATTAGCCATTCTACATGTCTTTTTGTACTCAACGGAGAGAAACAGACATGCCCACAGTACAACTTCAATGTCCTAATGTAGGCACCTTTTTCACAGTAAGGTGATGCTCACTGCAAAGCTGCTTCTTTGACAAAATGGTTTGTTCAGAGTAAGAAACAAGAACTTCTAGATGGCTGTGCTATAACCAAATCTCCTGGCTAAATGACTATTTTATGTCATGTGAATGACCATGCATAACACTTGAGCAAGTTGTTTAGGCCTAACAGGGCGACAATGCATAACGCTGTATGCTAAATTCAGCAAATAGATTTTCTTTCTTAATGGAAGAACAGCTGCTTCTGGAGTTGATGTGGAATGAACAGAAAAGTAAACCCAGCTATCTTCCTCTCTGCTGGTCTATGCAGCTATGGGCATAGCTAGAGGAAATACAAGACACCTCCCTCTCCCCAACTCCTTCTTATTGTTTTTCATAGTCTCCAACACTGATTAGGCCTTACAAAAGGATGAATGACTGAGTTTAAAAAAAATGCTATATTTATGTTCTATGTAACAAAAAATAAGCCATAAGACTAGATATCAAATTATGAGAAATTGTTCTTAGATTAGACACAGTACGGTATTTGTCTTTTTGCAAACAAATAGTTTAGTGGTTATTCCTGAGTTCTCTTACTATTAAGAGCTATCAGCCAATCCTCTTCTACGTAAACATGACAAAAAGTGCATGAAGATGAATCTTGATTTGATTTTTTTTTCACTGCTATATGATAGAAACTGTGAAAAAACTTAAATAATATTCTGTTTCCTCTGTGAAGAATGATTGTTTCATTTGGAATTTTACACTGATAAAACCAGTAATTTTACTTTAAATAAAATACTTTTTCTTAAAAATCAAGATATCTCATTCATATAACAATTTCAATTAAATATTAATAGACAAAGTACATAATATATAGTTTAATGTACTTATCTCTTCTTCAACTAAAACAATTTTCATAAATAGGGTTCTATTTATGTTTGTAGAGCAGTGAGATGAGTTAAATTGGTAAAAAAAAAATTAAAAACGATTTCCTTTCAAGCAGGTGGAATAAAACTGTTCCAAACGCCTTATGGAAACTAATGAACCAAACAAAGTAATTTGCTAGATCCAAACAGAAACTAGCCTTTGGAGAAGGAAAAAGAGTAAAGCCTTATGTTGGCTTTAATCTACCCTCCAGTCCATTGTCTCCCAAAGCAAAAAGACATAAGGGCAGACTGAATATACACAGCATATGCTGCTACTGGCAAATTTATGTCTCTGCTAATAAAAGGGGTTAAGCATCATGATTATCTGGAAAATACTATGCGTACGTGCTTCATTTCAATTTTAACAAAACAAATTCGAGCACATAATTTTGCTGGAGCTGCATCATTAAAGCTGAAAATAGTTGCTTTCACTACACATATATAAAGGCAGAGAAGAATCACACAGTGGGGTTGAATGCTGTGGGGCAAGACGAGCATGACATTGATGAACATGTTAACACGCTCACTTTACCTCCACATGCACACCATGAAAAGAGCAGTAACACTTGTATTAAATTATTGTAACCTGGCCTCCTTTGAGGGGAGCAAGAAGAACCCCTATTGTGACAAGGTAGGCTTTACAGATCACAGGAAGAATCTTAACTATCACCCTTGTAGGAATACTATGGTAATTATTGAAAGAAATTGTAACAAGACAACATGAGTTACTTTGGAAGCCATATTAATTTGATGAAAAATTCCAAAATAATTTTTTTTCAAATAGATCGCTAATATCAAAATAAATTATTGATTATCCCTGTTTTATTAGTAATTCTGGCAGAAAATAATGATTGGATAATGGTTATGGATGACTACTGGGTTTTACATACTGGATAGATTATTCTCAGGATGATTTTTTTTCATGAAGGATGGGTAGCTCCATAATTCTTTTCTGGAAGTTTTATTAGATATTATTGAATCAAGTTTTATATTACTTTCCCTCTGTGATAGAAAATAC
This sequence comes from Irena cyanogastra, assembly GCA_013397155.1. Lineage (NCBI taxonomy): Eukaryota > Metazoa > Chordata > Aves > Passeriformes > Irenidae > Irena > Irena cyanogastra. Next base: position 25,230 of record VWZV01006710.1, read on the forward strand.
AAATGGGGTTGTTAAAAGGTAGTACAAACCACTTGTCTGCAAAGACTGGGAGTGGAATATAAAGGAGAAATGTCTACCTGAAGTTCATTTTTCAGTGGCATATAAAATTCTTCTATTTCACTTTATTCACACTTAATCACATGGTTAAATCTATCAGAACAAATGAAATCTTAATTACAATAATTAACAGTTAAAAATTTGTAATTTTTCCATTAAGCTCATTAAGTCTTAGTCAACACATTGCACAAGAATATGCAAGAAAAAATGTTTATAATTGTATTATGCAATAAAGTGAAAGACATAGGACAAACCTCTCACTTCAATTGTGTTTCCTTGTTTTCCTTTTGACTTTAAATAGCCTTCTGTAATTATGGCAACAAAATTTACTCATAATAATTTTCAAGATATTTTGTGAAATCATATCAGTGATACCATCATATTGTAACTGCTAGCACCAAACTTTTTACTATAGTCCTCCAGGTCCAGTGAATGACATCTTCCGTTTGATAACCCTAAAATAATTAATCTAATGCTATCCATAAAATTTTTATTCTTTTTTTTTGGAGCATTTTCAGTCAGATTCCAGCTGTTTCCAGCTCCATGCTTTTCTTCCTCCTACTTGTCATTGAGAACCCATCAATACTATGTAAGCATTGTGCAAGCCAAAAGACTGTCAGAACCAAACAAAAAACACTGTGTCCTCATCCAAATTCTGATTTTGCCATACATTCCAAAATGTCAGGCTCAAGTTAGATGAGAAGCATTACCACCTGTTGATCCACTGTACACATTCCTGTTGATGTAGCTGTGTAAGCAGTTAACCTTTGTTCCCAGGAAAAATGCTGACTGATGATCAGGTTATATACTGGGACTCTTTGATTCTATTTTTGTATAGTAGCTATCCAGCCCATAATTCCCGAGATTTTTTATACATGAGTTTTAAATACAGACACAAGACTTTGTATTTGTTGATCTTGACCAGGTTCCTACAGGTCCAGCATTCTAATTTAATGAGATTCCTTTGAATAGCATCCCTATCCTCCAGAGTATCGGCAGCACTCCCCCCACCTCAATGCAATGTCACTCGCAATCCTGCTAAGGATGGTGTTCTTCTCAAGCTTATTGAAGAGGGCATTAAACTCTTCCAAGAATGTTTCCTCACTTTACTAAAGATCCTACTCTTTCGGGATGACTGCAGGCAGACAAATGTATTGACTAGTTTTCCTACATTGAGAGTAGCAGGCCCAGACTACTTCTCCTTAATAATTTTTACCAGCACTACTGATAAAATTTTTGTCAGATATCCCCCGGACTATTTGCATCCTAATACGTTCCCCTTTTACCAGGTGTCAAAGTTGTCAGAGTGTCCCACAAGAACCATTATTTTCAACTGAGGACTTCCTCTAGTTCTTCCAACAATGCTTCTCTGCCTGCGTGCTTCGATTGCGCTGTCTGTGTCTGTATCCACCCTGATCCCTACTCAGAAGCTCTCAAGGCAGCTCCATTTCATAAGAGTTCTTTCATGTGAACGTCTCCTTTTTAGGTAGAGTACAACTTGTCCTGCCTTCTGTAAAGAGTTTAGAAGGACTTTATATCTGTATACCTCATTCCAGAAGGGGAAGCATTTGTCCCAGCCTGTTGCTGTAATTCCTATGACATCATTATTCCATTACTGAACACAGACTTATAGTTGCCACAAGTTCCACTCTTTTTATTTGTCCACTCTGCCTTTTTCAGTTCCATCTTCAGTTTTCCAACAGTGGTTTCCTTCAATTCTTCAGTGTTGTTTGTCTCCCTACTTGGCTGTTTGCTGGTGAGGGCTGGCTTATCATCTCAGGATCCTGTTTATTTTATAAATTCTGACTGTTTATGTGCAGAAACTTCAGATCGGTCCTCAATCATCCCACTTTCTCGAGAAGAGTGAGACAACCTGGTTGCTTCCCCATTTTCTTGGAGCTTTTTTTCCCCTCATCAGTCAAATTAGCTTCTGGAGACTAACACTGAAGAAAACAGGTGAAAAGATACAGTAAGACCATGCAGTGGAGCTCTTCCAGCCTTGGCACAGAAGGAAAAAGTTCTCATGGCAAGCAAATACAAGATTACTTCAGGACTAGTTTTTGTACACTCACAGCATGTAATGATAAAATAAAACCCTTGCAGATATCATTCCCAGATTTTAAAACATATAGGATTTCTAGATAGGTTAAGAAAATATATCCTATTCTCATTGACTTATCAGAAGTAATCTACAAATCTTGACCTACATTTAGATATTTACTCCTTTCTTTAGGGTTTTTAATGTTGATTTTTCCCCACACACACTTCCTTGCATCTTTCAGGTGTACAGAAATACCTTCTTCAGGCATGACAGTTCTGATTTCGTTAGGAGCAGCCTGGGTATTTTCAGTTCCATCCTTACTTGAAGGTCAACTAATCAAATTCATCTCTTAAGAAAAGAAGGATATGAAACCTTCTACTGCTAACTGTGACAAATAAGCAATCCTTCTTTCTAACTACATGAACTATCCTTTAAGTCTGGACACTTAAGAATTTTGTTTTAGAGTGCCTAAGCTGCCTAAACAATAAGAAAAGTCATATTCAGAAGAACAATTACTACAGTCCCAAATTCTGAATGTCCATGGTAATGACACTCTTAAGAGTGTTAACACTCTTAAGATGCTTAAAGTTAGGTGTAATGAAGCTACAACACAATATTACATAATTAGCAAACTGGAATTATGTTTTTAAAATATTGAAGTTTACCATAAAAGTAAATAAAACAGCTGAAAGCATCAGTAAATCATGAAAAAAAAAATCTAAAAAATAACTAAGAAGAAAACTCATGTGAAAAATAGTTTAGAAATACGAATTCTCACACAATAGGAAACAGTTATGTGGACAAGTTTTCTATGAAGACTGAAGATCATTTCGATCAGTCTGGTTTAATGGAGTGTTTCAGAGGAAGTAAATTGCATTTTACTCCTATTTTAGGACACCTTAAAGAGTCTTCATTAAGGCTAAATGATACCACTAAAGTGCTAGTATTTACAGAAGAGTGTAAAGAAATCAGAGTTTCAAAGAGAGGTAACGTTGCAGTTATTTTCAGTGAGCAATATTTCTGTCATTACCTGAGTATTTCTTCAGTTTATTGTTATTTTATTCCAGTTTTATGCTAGTAAGCCCAAACTAAATTTTTAGTGTAACAGTAGTTTTGAATAAAGGTAAGATTTCAGATATTTTTATAGATTTTCTTATTCCAAACCAATGTTAGTGATTTGTTTCAAGTTTATTGGAGCATGAAGATTACTAACTATAGTCTGTTAAGAGTATCTATCTGACAGATTTTATTTTCCAATCATCTACTGCATTAGAAAATATATTTCATTTTATCCACTATGCATTTTATTTCAACACATAATATTGATTCTAGTAATTATATCTCTTATATTCAGTTATAAATTTGGTTAATACTTAAAACATCCTAAATAAGTTACAACATTCAAGAGAATTCACAATTTTTTACATTTGATATTGCTGAAATAAAATATTAGTGTAATTTTTGATTTTTTGATTTTTAAACTAGCTCACAGACGTACCAAAAATTTTCCCCAATAGAGTTTTCACTTTATCATTGAATCACTGGGTTTCTGCTGGACTTCATGAGTGGATAAAGAAATTCAGAAGAAGAGATACTATAGTAGTCGTCTATGCTGTTTGCAGGGAATAGGCCACATCTTTCACAGTATTTTTGAACTTCAGTATTTTCATTAGGACATCATAAACCCTCTGTAGAAAAGCATTTTGACCATTCAGTGAAAACATTTTCCAGGATATCTTCTCTGCTAGCCAGTACTCATCAAATAAGCAAATTGATTCAAAAATTACTAATAAGACTTAAAACTGTGTAAAATTTTGAGCCTTTAAGCACTTTCAAAATTAAATAATTCTCACTGCAATTGCTTAGTTTATGTCAGTACCATTGTTACTGTTAAAGCCAGAGGTGGAATCTAACTGTAAATCACGTAAGTTCATTAAAACAATCTGTAAATCACAGTAACACAAATCTTAAAAAAAAAATAGACTTTTGATCAGATGCTTTTCTACAAGGAAATGCTGAAATCTTGACTTTATTTGTTATATTTTAATTATCATTGAGATGGTCCAGACAACAACTGTTTTTCAAGGTGAAAGAAAAATAATTACTTAAAATTTTTGCTTTTCCTCAGTGATAGAATGAAATTTTACCCTTCTTGGAATTTCTTGAAGGCCAGAATAAATACTCTAATCCTACAGAAGTCCAGGAGGTAGATTTTTTTTGACAACAAAAATGCTTGACTGATAGAGGTCTTTCTGGGTCACAGCAGCTGCTTACAGCAAGGTTTCCCTTGTCTTACCCCATCTCTCTCTAAAAGTGTTCCTGTTTCTGAAATTCATCTCAAGAGGATCAGCAACAAATGGTACATCCATTCAAAACATCTGTCTGTCAAAAATCTGATTTTTTTTTTTTTTTTTTTACAGCCTTCACTATTTTTCACCTAGACTTCTTATTAGTGTAAGGGTATGTGGAAAGCAAGAGCAATTCCCTTGCGGCTGTCTGACCAAGGACATTGTCAATTGGGGTGGTATGAAAGAGAAGGAAGCCAAACACAGAGAGGACCAAACCCAACCAACAAACAAGAAACAAGCCTGGTCAGTTACATGATTGATAAAGACAGACTGTGAGAATGTTATTTTGGTAAAATCACCTGACTGAAGACCTTGATCAAAATGGGTGACTAGGGTCAAGGGGAACACACTGAAAAAGCCCATACTGAGACATAGACCTACCAGACCTGTCTGGCAACAAGAGAAATAATAAGAACTAAACCTCATCAGTTGTAATAATTAATTGACTATCAAAAAAGTGCTGGAACCACTTCAAAGAGAACGAACTTGAATTTTGCAGCTGATAAGGATGCAGCCCTGAAGGTTCATGTGTTGGGAGGAATCTCTAGGATTGTATCAAATCATGAGGCAATCTGCAGAGAAAGGGGGTCAGGGAGGACAGAGAGGCAATCAGGCAGAAAGAGGTTAAAAAGGGTTCAGTCATGTATAAAACAGGACTGATCACCAGGCTTGTCTGCCTGAGCCCGGCACCTGATCGCTGCAGTCTGTCCTGTCTTCTCATATCATTTTAGTAAATATTTTATTGTCTCTCTCTGTGTCACTTCACTCTCTATCCTGTGTATTTTCTTGGTGCAAGGAGTGAGACTGTGGCTGTGGGTGCCCAAGGCCTGAGGTGTCAGTAACTGAAGTCAGTGGAGTTTCGTCAGCAGCTACCAGAGTCAGTGGGGCTCTTTAACCTCCAGCCGCTATAATGGGAACAGTGAGTGTGCCCAAAGGCAGCTACTGGGGGTGGTGGAACGAATCAGGCAAGTGAGGGGCTCAGCATCAGCAGCTGGAGCAGGACCATAGGTCCCATGCGCCTCGTTTCATTTTCTGGAAGTATTTGTATCTTTATCAAATTGAGTTTACTTTGGGTGTGCATGTGTATCTGCTAGCAAAGGTGAAGCTGAGTAACCTGTCAGCTATGGGTGCTCATGTCTGGGATAAGGCATCAGGACAGCAGAGTGTCCACACTTGTATTTGGGGGAACCATGAGTGTGGGTGCCTATGGGACAAGTATGTGTGTGTAGCTTTGTGTGTGTGTGTGGGCGTCCCTGTGTGTCAATCTCTGGATACACATTGAGAACACAGGAAAGCAACAGTCTTGTTCCTCGGTCTGGGCAGAGATCCTGGGTTCCCAGACACTGAACTGAGCTCCAAGTCCTGGGCTGGAGCTGCTGGGGGACGCTACATAACACTGTATGTCTGAATCATGATAAAAGATGGAGAGCATGACTATAAACATGGGCTAGAGCTTTAAAAATCAGACACATGATGCAGATTTGTACTGGAGAGCTACAGTTTCCCTGCAGTAGTCTTACTATTAATTGCACACTTAATAAAGCCTTTTTCAAATACACTATCTAAGCTAAAATTGTGTATAAGATGATATATCAAGAGTTTTCAAGGATCTGTAAGTAGTGATTACCCCTACACTACTTCTTTATATTCAATAATGATCCTTCCCAAAGAAAAGAAATGTTTCCATCATGGCTAAAGTGCTACAGCTGTCTTATTCATTGTAATGAACTACTTTAAATGAAGAGACTCATTTGTACGAATAAAGAAGTATGTTTCAAGTGGCTCAGTAATTTGTAGGTTTTCATTCTGGAATTAAATGTTTCCTTTCTGTTGTACATAATTTGTGTCCCTTGAGAACCCTTGTTTTCTCACGGTAGATCATACTCCTGAGAATATTAAGTCCCTTAAGATACAATAATGATACTCTTCTCATAAAATGTATTTAAGAAGTACCAAAAAGTGATATGATAGAACATGAAAGAATAGCAATATTTCTTGTATTGCAAGTTAAAATAAAAGCTGACATTTTGGTAATGGGCATTTTAAATTTGAGAGCCTGTGTGATACTGTTACAATTACTAAATAACAGCTTAAATAAATTTTTATGCTCCTGAAAGGAAAAATACTTTAAAATTAAGACCAGGGGCATAAAAAGGATATCTGCATTTTGCTGTTCTTCTGTTCCTTTTTTAATTTTTTTTAAAACTTTGCTAAATTTTAATTATGCTGCTTTTGATCAAGGAATGAAATCCAATTTCTTCCAGTATTTTGCTCATGTAGTTTCTATACTATGTTAAAAACGAAGAAATAAACAAATGAACAATTCAACTACCCCTTAAAGCCCACATTCTGCTAAAAGCAGATGTTGCAGTCATTTTTTGGGAGAAACCAAATACAAAAAGATCTGAATGAAAAGGGCAGTTTACAGTAGTACTGAAAACTGAATTAATGATTAGTGTAACAAATCCACCTCTCATCCAAAGTGCAAGAACGAACTAACAGATGTATGTCTAAAATACCACAAAAGTGCAAAGCACTAGCTGCAATTTTGAGTTTAGTATAGCAAGAATTATTGATGTGTTATCTTAAAGCCTACTTCAGCCTTGCCAGATATGGGTGATTCTCTGCCTGAAAACTGAGCCCAAGGCTCTCATTGCACAGACAAAACTACACTCAAGGACTATCCAAAACACAGAGATCATACTGGCAGAAATGCATAATATTGCTTCCCTTGCAGAAATATCTAGCTTGTGTGTTCTGTGGGCCATTGTAACAGGTATTACAAAGTTTAGCAAAGAACTCATAAACAGTATCAGTGTGTGAAGAGAAGATTATCAGAAGCAGTCAGTGGAAATCAGAAAAAAAACAAACCCAAATCAAAAACACTTGCAAATGTGAATCCACTCATTTCCTTTGGCAGCCTAAGGAATACGATCTGGACTTGCATTTGTTTATGGTTGACTCTGTCTCTTCTGATACGGGCATAGCCCCATTGCACTATTATGTCTCTGTGAAGAAGATTGAGAAGTCACAAAAAGGTGGAATCACAGGGGGGAAGGAACCAGAGAAAATGTGACATTGCTACTTGAAGAGATGTGAAGTTGATTTCCTGCCGTATTTTAATGAGCAGATGTTTGACCCCCTGAAAAGACCAACCTAGTTGGCACTGTTTTGTGTGCCTGTTTGAAGCCTCAGAAAAGAGGCCAGAGCAGACTGACCATGGAGAGTGAATGACCCTTCACATTTTGGCTACAGTTGCTCTGACTGAGTGTTAAGTTGGTCCCGAAGATGCCCTCAGTGATATATGCCATGGATGTAAAAGACTTCAGTCCCAAGATTCACAAAAATGTCAGAGATGAATGAAAATAAAATCTTTCATTTCACATATAAGATAGGTAATCCTAACTAACTGGTAACAGTGGACTTTTTTGTGTGTGTGTCTTTATTACAGTGGAAAGAAATAGCTTCTACCTAATGTAAAATACATATATTTTTCTTATATTTCTATTTCTTTACATATACACAAAATAAATTCATATGGCTGACTCAGTTTTTATAGACTTTACGAAAATAGTTATTTTTGCATCCCTTACACTTATACCTAATGTAGAAAAGCCTTTCAATCAGGTAATTACTTTACTGTCTGCCTGCTCTCAAAAAATGGCCTTTTTTCTTCAAATATTTTACTGTATCTCACTCCTAGGCTGATTTTTTTGGGTTATTTTGTTTTAGTTTTGGGGTTTTTTTGGTTAGATTTTTTTGTTTGTTTGTTTTGGTTTTGGGATTTTTCATTTGTTTGGTTGTTGTTGTTGTTGGATTTTTTTAACATGTGAAATCCTTTCTGACCAGAGCCTCTCCCTTTTGGCTGTTTTGAAAACTAGCTCTATTTCCTGTAAATAGAGATACCCACAGGTAAGCTATTGATAATATATGGAATTTCTTCCGTTTTTTTGGCATTTGCAAGCTTCTCTACCCAATTTTCAGGTTTATTTTTAATTCGCCTTCTTCCAATGAGTCTGATGAATGCTAACCCAGTTCATTGGGACATCACCTAGTTTTACCTTTACTTATTTAACTTTGAAGTGTCTCATCTGCCTTTGCCTTTCAGCCCAGCAAATCCAATTTGCTTCCTGTTTATTTCAAAACCTTTAGAAGGCTAATTGCTTATTTTAATCAGAACTTTTCTGCAACCTGGTTTTGGGAAAATGAGAACATAGTCTCCATAATTTCATGTGTGACTTAATTTCCTCAGATGCTGCTAAAAATTATTCCCCCTTTAATTTTTTTTTATATTTTTAAGTAACAGTTTTCAGATTTTCCATTCTAATTATCGACTTCAAACTTCATCAAGACAGGGTCATAAACAGAGATTCTTCACTTTAAATATTTAAACAAATCTGATATATAAATGCAGATTTTTTTTAAACTGTTCTTTCGCTCATTGCTCTTTTTAGCACTTCTGCTTCCTATTAGAGAAAGACAAAAATTTGTTCTGGAAATTGCAGTGACATTTCCAGAAGTCTATATCCCTAGTTTTATCTCCTCGCTTTCACTCAGTACCATTATCTATTTTTGTGTTTCTAGATGTTATCTTCAGTTTCTTTCTGCCCTCCTAATGGTTTCTCACATTTATATGATAATTTTTGAGAATCTGAACTAGAAAAACTACCACTGAACTATAAAGACATGTAACAAATAGTATCTATACAGTATTTCTGTAAGAGAAATGACAAGGAGTGACTAATAACTATTCTGTGTAAAAAGACTCTAGAGTGTACTTCATGAATAAGCCATATTAGCATCAACTTATTAATTAAAATCCATGCCACAGGATAGGCAGTTCCATATTTGAGCCTCAGAGAATATTAAGATACTTCATCAAAATACTCTGATTCTTAATATAGATGATTGGTGGCTCTTCTTTGCTAAGGTTTTCCCTTCCACCTGGAACAGACATAACATCTGTATCGAGAAAAAATCAGCCACTTCTCACTCTTTTTGTTCCTTCCTTCTCTCTGTCTGGCATTTTATTCTCTTTCTTAGCTATCTTCTCCTTAAGGTTATCCTATTTCTGTTTCTTGCTCTCTACCCTCAAATGAAAATATGAAAAGTATGAAAATATTCTTAAGAAGTTCAGGTTTTCAAATATAGTGTTCCAGGTGATATAACAAGTTAGATATCAAGTCTGGAGGAATATAAACCACAAAACAGATTCCTATACCTTTTGCATTTGATCTTGCTTTGTCTGCCACACTACTTGATACTGAATTTCACCTTCTACATCTCAAAAGAGCTACTCATGTGTAGCAGTTGAACTACAGTAGGCAGTTACAGTGGTGGTAATTCAATCAATGATCAGTTGGTGGATGGGTAGTTAAGATGTTTACACAGCTAATTTTGAGTGACTGCCCACTTAAAAGTTAATCACCATTGGAAAACTCAAGTTCTCATTTATTCATCCTTGCAAGATAGTTGTGGATATTAGTAACCAATGACAGGCATTGCCATTTTCAAATTAAAACAAGGCTGTGGGAACTTGGACTGCATGATGTCTGTGACTAGCCACAGCAGAACATTAGGAGAAATAACTCATGTCTTGGTTGGAATGGATGAAGAAAGTAAAATGGCACTGTAAAGACATAGCAGACAAAGAGTGGTGTGTTTTAGTGAGGTACATGGGAAAATAAGAATTTCATAAGAGGACTATGGGCTTGAAAGTCTAAGGAACAGACAAAAAAGAGGTAGTATGAAGTAAAAGTAAAATAATAGATTTAGGAAAAGAGTTATATATTGGTGGAGATAGACAGAGAAAGTATGTGTCTTGCTGTTCCTACATTACGATTTTTAGCAACACATGCAATTGTTTGTGCTCGTCATAATCAGAAGACTATGCCATCCTGAATCATCTTACTTCCCAAAAACCTTGAAGAAACAAATATCCTAAGTAGTACACCCAAGTGTACCAACATGTATCTACATGTCATGCATGTAAATATTTCCTAACTTCTTTGGAGGCTAGAAAACTTACAACAAAGGACTGTTGTATAGGAAAGGGAATTCGATCAAGGAGTTTTGTTTCTTATTGTGAAATCCATCCATTTCTAATCACTAGTTTTTCTGTTAGGGTATACTATACTAAATGTTCTCTGCATATATACATGGCTTTCCTTGTGAAAGAGAAAAATTGAAGTTACTACTGGGGTTTCTAAGAAAAATTGTGGCTCAGGAAAAGCTTCATCTTCCATCTTCAATGTTTAACAAATAATCCTCATTTTCAACTAACAGTTACTCATTATTCGAGAGTTTTCAAAGT
>VWZV01006729.1:0-26077 GCA_013397155.1 Irena cyanogastra
TTTTTCCAGAATATTCCAGGTGTTTGTTGCAAAATATTCCAGGTGTCTGTTGCAGAACATTCCTGGTGTTTTTTCCAGAATATTCCAGGTGTTTGTTGCAAAATATTCCAGGTGTCTGTTGCAGAACATTCCAAATGTTTGTTGCAGAATATTCCACGTGTCTGTTCCAGAATATCCCAGGTGTTTGTTGCAGAATATTCGAGGTGTCTGTTACAGAATTTTCCAGGTGTTTGTTGCAGAATATTCCAGGTGCTTTTGTGGAGATGCAGCAGGACAAGGACGTGGGAGTGTTTGGTTGCAGGCTGGGCTCGATGATCTCGGAGGTTTTTCCCAACCTCAATGATTTATATGGACAATGTCCAGAAAAACTTCTGGAGGATGAAAACTGCTTTTGGTGCAGGTTCTGCAGCTGAATCCCCACAGTCACATAACACTTAAGAGGATCTTCTGTGTATTTAATATTGAATATTTTCAGTGAATCAGGGGGTTCAGATGCCTGCCCTGCTCTGAGCACAGCTCAGCTGTCCCTCCTGGCCCCAGGTACGAGATCAACCCTCTGAGATGGGCAGGTCCCAGAGGGAAAACCAAGCAAAAAACAACAACAACAACAACAAAAAAACCCCATAAAAACCCCAACCCAAACAAACCTGACCCTACTCCTTGGTGAGGGAGAGCTTTGTGGGGCTTTGTGCTGACCTGCAGACCAAGGGTTGTATTGGATGGTGAGGGGGAGGGAAAACTTCCATGCTCCCGGGTCCCATCCTGCACAGGAAGGCATTTTGGGAAATAGATTTCACTTCCAAGTGGTTTTCCCCTCCTTTTCTCTGCTGAAGCTGTTGGTGGAAAATGAAGCAGTAAGAGCAGAGGAATTGTCTGTGCCCAGCTGGAATTGTTGGTTCTGTGCTGCTGGGGGTGCCCTGAGCTCTGCTGGGGCTCCTGCCCTGGCTCTTGATGCTGCTTCCCTGTTTTTAATCCCTTCCTGGTGCTCTTTCCCTGTTTTTAATGCCTTCCTGATGCTCTTTCCCTGTTTTTAATCCCTTCCTGATGCTCCTTCCCTGTTTTTAATCCCTTCCTGACGCTCTTTCCCTGTTTTTAATCCCTTCCTGATGCTCCTTTCCTGTTTTTAATCCCTTCCTGACGCTCTTTCCCTGTTTTTAATCCCTTCCTGGTGCTCCTTCCCTGCTTTTAACCTTCCCTGCATCCCAGAGAACAGCTGGCTCAGCATTCCAGGGAACATCTGGCAGACCCCGGGGCTGCCATCAGCCCCGCGGGGGAGGCACTGCCGGGGTCGTGTCCCAAAAAGTGCCAAATTTACACCCTGGGGAAAGGGCCCTGCTTGGGGCAGGTTCTTCACTCTACAGGGAAAATTTGGGATTCAATTTCCCTTCTTGCACCCAACCCTGGCCATGACCTGGGGTTTTGGCAGGAGGATTGGGCCCAGGGACAGGGAAAGGTGTCCCCAAGGGCTGGCTTGTCCCTCCCTGGGTGTTCCTCAGGAGCAGCTCATGGGCAGCTACACACACTCGATGTGGTTTAATGAGGCAAAAAAAGTCATGTTTTCCCCATTTTACTGGGAAGAGTCATACAATATTTGCTCCAACACATTTTCATGTTTTAACAAATTCTTATAACAAGTTTATCCTAAAAATATCAGAAATACAGGATAGAGATGTTGCATGAGTAGATTATGTAAGCGACTTGGTAGAATAATTTAGGAATTAATCAGGCCTTTTTTTATTGAGTACAAATTCAGAAGATTGGAGCAGAGGAAAAGCAACTTTTTTTCCTGAAAATAAGGAGAAATACAGAGCTGGTGACTTCCTTGCAGCCTTTGTGCAGTCGGGCATTGCAAGGATGGGTCCCCATCCCTGGAGGTGCCCAAGGAATTCCTGGACGTGGCACCCAGGGGACAAGGTGGGCATCGGGCTCAGCTTGGAGCAGTCTGGGAGGGCTTTTCCAGCCTCAGGGGCTCCAGCTGCATTCGGTTATCCAGGAGAACCCTTCCCTTCCCACCCTAACTCTGTACCTCAGGCAGGAGCAGAAAGTTCCCACCTTGCTCCAGCTGGTCCAGCCTGGCTGGAACTCAGCCCAGCAGGGTGAAGGGAACAACTGGGAATTCCAGGTCCCAGCAAACCCCACAGGAAACACTCTGGGAGATGTGAACAGAAGAGCTGGCAGGATTTGCATCTCATTAGGGCTCTGGTGTAGTTAATCTTAGCACGCTGCATCTAATTTGGGCAAGCAGACTGTAAAAAAGAATAAACCCCACAAGGTTAGAGCTGAATTAAAAACCCAGCAGGAAGAAGGGGAGGCTGAGAAAGAACTGCAGACCAGGAAAGGTCAGGATCACTTTTCCTGGTGAGTTCCTGGAGTGGTGGCACACGTGGAGGGCCCTGGGGAGTTTCCTGCCGAGGTTTGTGGAGCACCGGATTGTTTGGAGAAGGTGAAGTCAGCAGGACAAAGCCCTGAGGTGTTCCTGACCTCTGGCCAAGGTGTGGCTGCTGAATTTTGGGAATTGGGGTTTACAGCAGGCAGCAACTGAACAAATTCCAGATTTCTGCTTGATGAAGAGGTGGAATTCAGTAATAAGAGTGAAAGGATAAAGGGAAGGTGACATTTTTAAATTTCGCTGAGGTTTCACCTCTCCAAAAGCAAAATGAAAGCTGCAAAGTAACTCAGGAATAAATTTTTCCTCCCTGGATTTCTGGAAAGCTTTTTTATCACCTTATGTCTTTCTGGAGCTCCATCTTCAAGCCAGAACTCTTCAGAGTTAAAATCCATTAAAAGGTTGGCCAATAAAAGAGGAAATGCTCAGAATTGACTTCAAATGGCCTCAAGCTGCACCAGGGGAGAAATTCCTCCCTGTGAGGGTGAGAGGCCCTGGCACAGAATTCCCAGAGCAGCTGTGGCTGCCCCTGGATCCCTGGCAGTGCCCAAGGCCAGGCTGGACACTGGGGCTGGAGCAGCCTGGGACAGTGGGAGGTGTCCCTGCCATGGCAGGGCTGGCACTGGCTGGGATTTGAGGTCCCTTCCAGCCCAAACCATTCCATGTTTCAATGATATTGGAGATTGGGAAGAATTTCTTCATGGGAAGTGCTGTCCAGCACAGGCACAGGGAGCCCCCAGCACCTGAACTGCTCAGAAAGGTGTGGGTGTGGCACTTGAGGACACGGTGGTGGCCATGGTGGGGGTGGGCTGACAGCTGGACCTGCTGACCTTAGAGGTCTTTTCCAACCTTAAAAATTCCAGGAGTTTTTAAGGGAAACATCCGTTTTGCAGGCGCACATTTCTGTGGAATTCACCCTAAAGCAGTTCCTACTCCAGCTCCTGGTTTGCACTTCAGGCTGCAGCAGTGTCAGTGTCCCCGGGAGCTGATCTCACTCTCTGATAGTGGCACTCAGATACCCACCAGCTCCCTCCTTCGTCCCTTCCAAGGAGCTTTCTCCCCACGAGTATTTTGATGATCCCACAGCCAGATCCTGGAGTTCATTAACGTTATCAGAGATTTGTGTGGGGATGGCAGAGATAATTCCAAGTGTGTGCAGAAAAATCTGCCTTTAGAAGAATAATTAACTCCAGCTCTTGCTTGGCTCGGAGTTTATCAGCGAGGTGAGGCTGAACTGGTTTAATTTTTATTTTTAAAGGGATTTGTAGCTTCATTCTCAAAGCCTTGATGACCTCTAACAAACCAAAACTGGCTCTGGTCCCCCCGGGAGCTCTGCTGGAGCTGCCCAAAGTTTGGAAAAGGTCAACAAACCCAGCCTGTGCCTGATCCCCACCTTGTCCCCAGCCCAGGGCACTGAGTGCCACCCCAGCCATTCCCTGGGCACCTCCAGGGCTGGGGACTTCATGAATTATTTCAGCTGCATTGGCAGGAAAGCTTTAATTTGTTCTCTCCTGCTTTGCTGCTGACCTGGGGCAGTGCAGCAGCCACTCCAGCTGTGACATTCCCTGCCCTTTTCCACCTCCCAGTTCCAAGGCAGGGAGACTTGGAGCGGAGCCTCTGGGACTCCAGGTTCTTGGGAATCATTGTTCCAGTGATTGATGATGCTCAAAATGCCTGCAGAAGTCATGGGAGCCATTTCCTTTTGGGATCTCTGGAGCACTCAGTGAAGTCCCCAGCCCTGGAGGTGCCCAGGGAATGACTGGGGGTGGCACTCAGTGCCCTGGGCTGGGGACAAGGTGGGGATCAGGCACAGGCTGGGCTCGTTGACCTTGGAGATCTTTTCCAAACTCTGTGATTCTGTGTAATCCCATTTAAAATTCAGCCCTCTAT
This sequence comes from Irena cyanogastra, assembly GCA_013397155.1. NCBI lineage: Eukaryota > Metazoa > Chordata > Aves > Passeriformes > Irenidae > Irena > Irena cyanogastra. The sequence continues at coordinate 4,277 of VWZV01006729.1, forward strand.
CAGCAAATTCATGTTTTTCAAGGGTTTTCACTGAAAACTTAGATATGTGTGGGCAGGAAACCACAACTTTTCCTAAAAGCCCGGACACAGGCCAGTTCAACATGGAAAATTTCAAGCCAGGCTGAGATTTGACATGGGGAATGTGGCAGAGCAGATTACTGCTCTGACAAAAGCAAAGACAAGTTGCAAACCCCTCATCTTTAAATCCCCGTTTCCAGCCTTGTTCCAGCATCTTCTGCCTGCCTTAGGAGCAGTCAGGGTCTGGGAGAAGGTGTCAGTTATTTCTGGAACTGCCATCAACACGGGGAGTTTTCCTTTTGTTTCCTGCCAGAGCTTTGGATGCTCTCTGTTGCCGACACACAACAGGGAATAATACAGTAATAATATATAACATAAATAATGCAGGAATAACACACTGTTACCCTCAATTCCTTTAATACATCCCAAATTTCCTTCTTTTCTGACACCTGAGCTTGAAGAGGTGTGACTGTCCACGAGCCCTTGGCTTGCATGGGGCTCCCCAGGAGAAAGGGCAGACCAGTGGTCAGGAACATGGGATGGGGAAGTGCTCCAGCAGCCAGAGGCTCTTCCAGGATTTGCATGTCCTGACTTTCAGGAAGGATGGATTGACTCTGGAGCTGTTCTTTGAGCCCGTTCAGGGCACAGATGAGATATCCAGGCCTTCAGCACCCTGGAGGATAAAGAAAAGCTCTCCTAGGACCTAAATCTGTTTTTTGTTTAAACGTTTTAGGGGTTTTTGGGGATCCCTGAGTCAAGTGGGGCTCCGAGGAAACAGCCTCTGTGTCATCCCACAATGAAAACCTTCAGATTTCTCCAGGTGAGCCGGGGGATGAAAGAGAAGAGCTGTGATCCCTCTTTGGGTGGCTGGTGGCTTGGAGCTGCCCCCCGGGCCGGTTTCTGATTCTTGCGCTCACAGCAATGAACCCCAGTGGTTTTGCACCCCCATTAACTGCTGTCCCCGTGTCATCCCGGCCGTCCTGGGGGGCTGTCCCTGCCAGGAGCCCGGGGTGGCTGTGGAAGGAGCCGATGTGTCAGTAAGGAGCTGCTGAGTCCCACCACGGAGCTGGCGGCAGGAGCTGCGGGAATGAGCCGTGCTCAGCCGGAGCTCATCCCGAGCTGCCGAGCTGCAGCCTCTGCTCCCCAGGACTCCTTTTCTGTGGGAATCCTCCCTGGGGGCCCCCTGCGTGGGAGACCCCTAATAAGAGTTCTGTGCCAGGATTGAGAGACGAACTGGATCCTTTTCTGTCTTCAGGTTGCTGTTTATTTTTTATCTTATCAAAAATTCTCCACGCCGCCAGCACCAGGCTTAGCGCAGTGAGGGACACAGTGGAAAAGGTCACAAGATGGGCAGGTTCAAGGTCTTTTAAAGCCATCTTGTCCAATTAACTCTAAAAATGTACTTTATTTCTACATCTCTGCCAATAACTAACTGTCTAACACGCAACATCTGCACTGTGACTTTTCCCAACCAATTATCCAACGCCACCCACAGAAAATGGAGTGGATAAAGAAGAAGAAGGAGACAGAACAATGCCCAAAATCCTCCATTTTGTCCTCCATCTACCCCCATACTAAAAACCCAAAAGTCTAAATTTTTACTCTGTGACAAAGCACACCGCCATCCACTCCACACACTCACAGACTCCACTCCATCCCAAAGCCTTGGAAGCCCTCTCCATGGACAGAGGTCAGAAGCAGTGCTCTCCTGAGGAGCAGGGTCTGTCAGGACAGGCAGGGAAACATTCCCTGTGCCCTGGGTTCCGACACTTTTCCCTCCCAAAACAGAAAAGGAGAAGGAGCTGGGCTCCAGCTGGCTCCAGGAGTGATCCCAGTGGAACAGGGCAGGGCAGAATGAGCGGAGCTGTGGGACTGGGGCTGCCCCTTCCCACAGAGTTTGTGAGAGCAGCAGGAAAAGGCCCCTCAGCACTCCCAGAACATTTTCAGATGTCCTGGCTAATGGAAGAGCAGTAATGAATCTTTTAAAGGCTCCTAAAAGCTGATTTTGTCTCTGTGCATCACTCCAGTGCCCGCTTTCGAGCTCGCAGGCCGAGGTTGCTCCCTTATCCCAAGGACAGCAGGATGGAATCTCTGCTCCCACCTCTCCCGGGAGCAGCAGCAGCACCGGGATAAATCCAGGAAATTCAGCTCTATTTAGGTCACTGCCTCTTGAAGAAGGCTTTCAAATGAGTATTACCAGCCTGAAGGTTTTTCCTTCCCCTCCCTGAAGGAGTGGGAGGCTCTGAGCAGACTCCTTGAGGCTCTGGGGGATGCAAATGGGAACAGAAAGGGCCCCTGGGAGCTCCTCTCCTGGCAGAGCCTACCTGGCTTCACAGCAGGAATTTGGATGCCTTGGAAATAATTCTCTTCTAAAGAAAGAAAAATTAAGCCCAGGAAACAAAGGAGAAGAGGTAATGATCAAAGCTGTTTGGATTTGATAGCTGAAGAATAAAAGCAAAATAATCTCCTTGGCTGAGAGAGGATTTTGTGACACATTTAATTTCTCCTGATCTGTGCTGGGTTTACCTGTGCCAGGGCAGGAATGCCCAAACCCTGGAAATCTCTGGGCAGTTCTCTGGATCTGAAGGTTCTGGAAAGAAAATATTTCATTTTTTTGTGCTTTGCTTTTTGTTCAGGCAATGCTTTGAGCTCGCTGCTGTCGCAGCTCTGCAGGAGCAGGGGGGGTTATCCATAAAAACCAGCGCCTAAACTTTGGGGAGGTGCAAGGGGAATTTCTAACATTCTCTTCTAAAAACTCTCCCATGTTGTGTCTTCATTCAGAGCCTTTCTCTGTTCCAAACGGGCTGTTTGATTTCATTACACTCTGACATTTTATTATTAAATATACATTGGGTGTGCAAGTGGAAGCAACATGGAAATTGGAACAGTTCCTGGTGTTTTGATATCCTCCAGTTTCCCCCCCAAATTCTTAGCAGGAATATTCTAAAGCAAAACTTTCCTTTCTGGTTTCTCCTCCTCTGTTCATGCCTTGCTTTTTGCAGGATTTCCCTTGGAAGTGAAATTTCAAACCCCAGCTGGCTTTGCTAAAAATAAACTCGTTCAAACCTTTGGATTTCATTTGAATACATTTTATCCTCACTTGTCTCTGGGCACAGGGATTTTTCCCTGAAACAGCAAATATTTGGGGGAACTGGAAGCTCTGCAGGGGCTGCTGCTGCACCTCCCATCTTTCCCATGGACTGGGATATATGAAAAATACAAAAGCCAAAATCCTAAGGCATCACTGGATGAACCACAGGTGCTCCAGTCTGGCAGGAGGAGTTTGGCCAGAGGGAAGCTGTTAAACCAGAATGGAAATTAAGGAAAAAGGTTAAAAAATCTGGGCTAGAGGAAGGTGTTCCTGTCCATGGCAGGGGGTGGAACTGGATGAGCTTTAAATCCCAAACTGTTCTGGAATTCCAACTCGAGTGAGTCCTGCACAGCTTTGCTGTCTGGAAGTGAGTTTGTGCTGGGCCATTGGGCAGCTCCTCAATCCACGTGGGAACTTCCCTGGGTTCTGTAAGCTCGGGGAAAGCTCTCCCTGCTCACGGTTGGATGGGAATTCCTCACATTTCTGCTCTCTGGAAGGACATTTGCAGTGGATCCCACGGGTTTGGGTTTGGGTGGTGCCTTGGTTCTGGCTGCTCCTGGGCTGTCTGGGCTGGAGGAAAAGAGCTGGGCTTTACTTGGGTGGAAATGGAAATAAAACTGGGGCTGGGTCAGACGGACATGGATCAGAGCAGGAGAGGAACCTGTGTGGAAAATACGGGTATTTTAACACAGCCTGAGAGAGAAGTGCCTCTGGAGCAGCCAAAAATCAGATATTGTGAGGGATGAAGGTGTGGGAAGCTGCAGGATCCCAGCAGGGCTGAGTGTGAGGAGGAAAGGAAGGACAGGTGTGACTGGACTTCAGGTGAGGTGTGGGGGGTGAACATGGAAATACCCCCAAAATGCTGATCCTTGGGATGGACACGGATAAAAATCCTTGTCTTGGCAGCCCGGGAACCTCTGCTCTGCCTGGAGATTCCATCAGGGAATCCTTGTCAAAGCTGCTCCTCTCTGGGCTCAGCCCCTCTGAGAGCTCTCCCCACCTCTTGTGGCCCCCAGAACAGGCAAAAAGCTCCTCAGTTAAAAAATGCTCTGGTTCACCATTGCACCAAGCCATGCAGGTGAAATGCACTGAACATTCAGATAAGATATAGTAAAAAAAAATAAAATAAAATAATTGAAGTGTTTTGTGAGCACAGCATCAATAAAGAGTTACAAATTCTTTGAGATTTACCCACATGGCTCTATTAAATGATTATCATTGCAGGCACACTTCCTCCTCATCAGATGGAGGAATCCACACCACTCAAAAGTTAACTCTCATTTCCAAAGTAATATTGTCATTACATTTCTGTAAATTAAAGTGGGACTCCCTCTGGATTTTAAAGAGATTGTGTGAGGGAGCAGAGCCACCACAGCGAGCACAGCCTGCATCTGAGTGAGGCTGAGAGCTGAAACTGCTGCCGTAATCCTGCGGGATTCCACGCCTCTGGAATATTTTACACTCTGCGTGTGTGGCAAGGAACCATTAGGAAGGCTGAGAATGGGTAGAATTTCTGTGGAAGTTCGAGAGAAGGAAACTTTATTAATAATTAAGGGGAGTGGGTGCAAGGCCAGCTTTGACCTGACTGGGGCTCTCCAGGAGCTGAAGAGGCCCCAGAGGAAATATGGAGATAATATAATAATATTTCCAAGGGATGGAGGGACAGGAGCCAGGGAATGGCTCCCAGTGCCAGAGAGCAGGGATAGATGGGAGATTGGGAATTGGGAATTCCTGGCTGGGCTGGAATTCCCAGAGCAGCTGGGGCTGCCCCTGGATCCCTGGCAGTGCCCAAGGCCAGGTTGGACACTGGGGCTGGAGCAGCCTGGGACAGTGGGAGGTGTTCCTGCCATGGCAGGGGTGGCTCTGGGTGGGATTTAAGGATTTGAGGTCCTTTCCAACCCCAGCCATTCTGGGATTCTCTTTTGGGAACAGAATTCCAAATGGGTGATGCACTGGGTGGCACCAGGTCCAAGGCAGGAGCCAGCAGCTCCCAGGAGCAGGTGGGGGTCCATCCCCTGTGCTGGAGCAGATTCCTGTGTCTGTCTGTCTGTCTGCCTGTGGAGAGCAGGAGGAGCTGGAGAGGCCCTGGATGGGGACTGCGGGTTTCCTGCTGGGCTGCTGAATTCTCAGGGGAGGGAGGTGCTGATGTGACTGTTCACACCCTCTGCACGTTTACAGTGGCACAAAACTCACCTGAGGTCTGCCACCACCTCTGGGGAACCCCTGAGCCTGCTGCAAAGCCACCCCAGAGCTGCCCTGATTCTGCCTTGCTGTGGGAGTGCAGCCATGGCTGGGACAGCACCAGGACCAGAGCAGGGAGAACTGAGGTGTTTTTATCTCTGCTGAGCACATTTCTCCAGCTGAGCTGGAAATGCATTGCCTGACTGCAGCTGGAACCAGCACACAGGGCAGGAGAAAAAAGGCAAATCCACTTGTGGTGACTCCTGTCCGTGCACCACCGATGTGAGACACCCAAGCGTGCAGGCCGAGGCAGCTGGGCTGCTGTAAAATATTCTGCTTTATGATCCACCCCCAAATCTGGCAAGGAACGAAGCAAACACTGGCTGTTATCAGCCTAAACATTTCAAGGGTTACAGCCCCCAGGATCCTGATTTGGGCTGCAGCTGGCCAGGGCTGCTCCTGCCTGCTGGGAGCTTCGGCAGAGCCACCACAGTGTGAGGATGAAATGGTTCAGTTGTGTGAAAAACGCCGATCACTTGTTTTAAAATTTTATAAGTTTAATAATAATAAAAATAGTAATGAAAATAGTAATGAAAATAATAATGAAAATAATAAGGAAAGTGAGGACAATAAGAGACAATAAAACAGAGAATTCNAGCAGCTCCAGCACTGCTGCTGCCCTTGGAGCTGATCCCTGTGAGCAGCTGTGCTGGCCCAGCCTCCTCCTCTGCAGCAGCAATGTCTGTGCTGCTGGAGCTGGGACAGGCGGGCTGGGGGAGCTGGGGAACTTTTCTGAGCGTCTGTCCTTGATGGGGGTACGGTCCCTCCCTTCCCCTGGCCTGTGTCACCTCCCAGGGACAGTGGGGTCAGGCTGTGCCCCCATCTCCTGGCGTGGCAGCGTGAGAAATGATGCTCACTTCCAAAACATTTAAAAAGTTTTTTGCCCCTCTTTGGGGTGGGGATGGGAGAGCCCCGGGTGGAGTTTGTTCTCAGAGTGGGGCAGGCTCCGGGACCCTTCCAGCTCCAGGGACATTTCTGCTCCTGCCTGCAGCCCCTGTCTCAAACGGAGGGACCAAAAGTGGGAAGGATTTAAATTGCTGTGAATTGAAGTGGTATTTTTAGACTTCAGGAGGGTTTCTGACACATGACATCAGCAGCAATGCATCAGCCACTAGTTCCAGGTAAAACCAACTCAGTTGTGATCCCCCCCTCTGCCTGTGGCTGGGGCACAGGGATTTCCTCCTGGGATTTCTCATACACAGAGGTCACGCTTTTATTTGAAAATGAAACTTTTTCTACCTGAAATCCAAAGAAGCTGGGTTTGGAAGGCAATTGTAGGGAAGCAAAATATCATTTCTCCTATCTTTCATTACCCAGCTGTAATTTGTAATTTTTCTGTGTATTTGGGCTGACTCCTCAAGCCTCCCCACATTTTCCAGCTGGGTCTGAGGGTTCAGGCCATGGCCCAGAGCCCCATGCCAGGGCAGGATGTGCCTGACTGTCCCTCCTCCCTGGGTGTGCAGACACCTCCCGAGGAGTTCCTCAGATTGCTGCTGCTAATTGGATTGATCAGAGCTGATTGATCAGCCTCCTGCTAATGAAGTGTTGGTGAGGCTGCAGCAGCTCCTGATCCTGGGAATTTTTCTCAGGCCCAGCCAGCTCAGAGCTGCTGCCCACATCATCTTTACTGGGAGAAACCGGGAGAGCCTGGAGGGCAGCACCTCAGCGAGAACACGGGCAGGATTTGCTGCAGGCATCACTCCTGGGGGGCAGGGGGTGCAGAGATTCCCAGCCCTGCCCAGAGCCACCCTGGATCGCTGCCCTGCCAGCGCTGGGGATTTTCAGCCTTTGCACTTATCCCGTGCAAGAAACGGGCAGGGCGGGGCACAGAGAGCCCTTTTTCCCGTTTCTTGCTGAATGGATTGATCTGCACATCAAAGGAGCTCCCACCCACGTCGGCGTGAGCAATGAGCTCCCCCTGCACAGCTGACACCGGAATTAGGGAGCAGCTCCTGCGAGGCAGCCGTGAGGAATGGTTTCATTTGGGTCTAAAAATGAAATGGAACCTACTGCAGGTTTTTTGGTTTTTTTTTTCCCAATTAGGAATGTTCGAGCAGTTTGAGGCGAGATGACAACAAACTTGCTTCCCATTTAATGAGCTAAAGCTAATTGGAATTGGGGTGTGAGTCAGGCTGTGGAGCCACAAGGAGCAGGGTGCTGCACCTGCATTTCAATGAACAGCGGGGCTAAAATGCCTTTCCTTGGGTTTTTACAGATCCTTGGGCATTGCTCTGCTAATGCACTTACTGCAGGTTGAGTTTAAAAGGAGTGCCTGTGTTCACCCTGCCCAGCAGAACTTGCAATTGCTTTTTTAAACCCCCCAGAATCTGAGACAGGGCTGAAAGCATTTGGGAACGCTGGAGAGGGAAGGCTGTGGGTCTGGCTGTGAAGGAAAGGTGTATTTTAGCAGTCAGCTGGGCTTAGTCGTTAGGATGGGCTGTAAAACGGGGTTTTCTGTGTGTTCAGATAGCGTGAGGGGTTGAAAGCCAGACTCAAACTCTGTAACGTCTGTAAGATGGGGTGCTAACAGAATGGAAAGTTCTTTTCCACCGCAGCTTTCCTTGAAGCCCTTTACCTACAAGGAGCAGTAGCTTTGGGGCCTGAGCTGCCCCAGGAGCTCCTACAGAACTTCCCTCACCTTTATTGACCAGCTCCCCACGCTGGTTTGGGACGCTGAGCAAGGCAAGGAGGAGCTGGGGACTGCCCTGCCCAGAGGGATGCTCCCAAACACGGGCTGCCCCGGGAGGAGTGGGAGCAGGGGCAGGAGGGCAGGAACAGGGGCAGAGCAGAAACAGGGGCAGGAGAAGGAGCAGGGGCAGGGGCAGGAGCAATGGCAGGGGCAGGAGCAGGAGAGCAGGAACAGGGGCAGAGCAGAAACAGGGGCAGGAGAAGGAGCAGGGGCAGGAGCAATGGCAGGAGCAATGGCAGGGGCAGGAGCAATGGCAGGAGCAGGGCTGTGCCTCCTCTCCCTGTGCATGCCCAGGGATGTGCCCTGGCAGCAGGTGACAGAGAGATGGCTCTGCAGAGGCTCCGCACAGGGACTCATTAAGGTGAGCCATTCCCTTTGCCTCCATCCCTCACAGCAGCCTAATTGGGAGGCATTTCCACCTAGGAAGGATTAATTGAGCTGATGGATGTCCCGTCCAGCCCGTCCCTGCTGCAGGGACACGGCTCAGCCAGGGGAGGGACACGGGCTGGGAGGCTCCACATCCACGGCTCTGATTAATGGGAATGATTCAGTTCAGAGCCTGGAGAGGTTTCTTGGCTCAGAGTTTGACTCCAGTGATCCTCAGTAAAACTCTCCAGAGCTTTCCAGAAAAGCAGTGCCCTGCTCCAAGGAATGCTGGGCAATATCCCAGAATCCCAGACTGGTTTGGGTGCGAAGGGATCTTAAACCCCACCCAGTGTCACCCCTGCCATGGCAGGGACACCTCCCACTGTCCCAGGCTGCTCCAGCCCCAATGTCCAACCTTGGGCACTGCCAGGGATCCAGGGGCAGCCCCAGCTGCTCTGGCAATTCCAGCCCAGCCAGGAATTCCCAATTCCCAATCTCCCATCCATCCCTGTTTTCTGAAAAATCTTTATTTAATATATTTTATATGTCCTTCTATGCAAAGAGGGAAAAACCTTTTGCTGTTTTACTGCTTGAGATGAGGATCAGTCTCCAAGAAATGGGTGTTCATTTTCCAGCCTGTGTCTGACTTATCCCCCTGGGATAAGGGCAGGATTCATTTGGGAAGCTCAGGGCTCAGGGATGTGCAGTTGGGGGATCCATGGAATCAGATTAAGAGCAGGAGCAGTGCCCAGGTGGGGCCTCAGCAGTGCCAGAGTGAGGGAGCACCTTCCCCATCCTGTCTGGATCTTTCCAGAGTGTCTGTGAGGAACAGGTCTTGCATAAAAAAAATAAAATAATCGCAGTTAAAAATATCCAAAACATGTCTGCCTAAACGTCTCTCGAGGAGATGATCATGTCAGCAGTCTGAATTGATCAGATATAATTCTAATTCTGAGTTATCTTTCCCACATCACCTTCTCCCCCCACCCCGAGGGAGGTGGTTCACGGACTTCCCTTCCCAACCAACCTGGATCCAGACCCACAGAACTTCATTAAAACCACAATTATTCTGAATGTGTGGAGCATTCCAGCAGTGCCCCCAGGCCTCTCTGGAGCAGCGAGCAAGGTCACAGTTAACGTGCTGGAACTTCCAATCATGGAGCAAGGAATGGAGCAGGGCTGGGCAGAAGGAGCAGCTGGATATTTCCCTGCCTCAGTGCCTGTTCCTTGTAACAACAAACTCCAAGGATGCTTAAAGCTCCCAGGCTCCCATGTGTTGCACCATTTCTCAGGAATAGCAGAGAATTTTAAGTAGGTTTTGCACAGAATGATCAAGTTTGCAGAGAACAGCCTTGGGTAGTGCTTTCAAAAATGAAAGAAAAATCATTTGAAAAGCAAGGGAGGCAAAGAACAGAGTTACTTCTTCCCCACTTAGTTTTTCTAGAATCACTAAAAGTGTCTCAACCGCAGGTTGCTCAAGTTCAGGCAGAAGCAGAGCAGACAAAAATTCTCTGTCATGTGCACGGGCAGCTCTTGGAAAGGTTCCCAGGGTGATCCCAAATTTATCTGCAAATCCTGAGGTGTCAGGGACTGCTGCAGGATGGGGTCTGGGGGGATTTCACCCCAACTCCACCACTTTAATTGGATTTGGGATGGGGGAGGATTGCTCAGCTGGAATATGCTGATTCCGTCCAGCACCCGGCTCCTTGGGATTTTGCTGGATCAGGGGCCAAGGATGAAAATCTGTGGCAGAATCCCATGGTCTGAAATCTGGCAGGGCTTGCTTCAGTCACTCTTTTCTCCAGGGTTAAATATTCCCAGGACCCACCAGGTCTGGAGGACTTGCAGTGGTCCCAGGGCTGCAGGGGAAGCTGGAATGAGTTGGCACCAAAACAAATTAAAAATAAGGGTATTTCTGGGTGGAGATGAAGATTCCAGGCATATTTCACTAATAGGAACATGGATGGGTGTGGAAAGGGAGGAAATGTTTTGGGTCTCATTTGACAGCCTGCTCACTGTGGGACTTCTGACCCAGGGAGGGTTTCCAGCCCCATCCGGGTGGGGCCAGGTCTGGCTTTGGGCAGAGAGGGATGTTTAGAACTTGTTCTTTTTGAATATTCGTGTCCTTTACAAAGTGCATGTTTATAACCTGAGTCACCCGATTCCTTGGACATAGACAAAGAAAAATAATCCAAAAAATCCAGACCTTACAGAGACCATAAATCCTAGAATAGTTTGGGATGGGAGGGAGCTCAAACCCCACCCAGTGCCACCTCTGCCATGGCAGGGACACCTCCCACTGTCCCAGACTGCTCCAGCTCCAATGTCCAACCTGATCACTTCCAGGGCTGGGATATCCACATTTTTTGGGCAATCTCCTCCCAGTGTTCTCCCACCAGAGGCAGATTAATGAGGCCTGGCCATCCAAGGATTTTTTTCTTTTCTCCTTTTTGACTTTAAACATAACATTGTCTTTTTCTTTCTTTCTTTGCTTCTCTTTTTTCCCTTTCCCCCTTTGTGCCAAGGCCCTGGAAGTGCTGTCTCCTGCAGTTTTCCATGGGAGCAGTGGTGCACAATTTCAGCCCAATTTGGCTGAAGGCGTGAGTTTGACAGGAAGGTACAGCTGTAATTTCTCAGGCCTAGCCAGGATGCCAAATAAATCTATATCATCTTGACAATTATATCTTTACAAAAGCTTGGGAAAGAGCAGCCAGGGAAGCCTGTCAATAAGTTCACTTTTTGTTAGAGGCAAGGCCTTTGGAAAGCCCACAAAGGCGGCGTTTCCTGATGGATCTCCCGGAGGCAGGCGCTGTGGGAGGCCGGTTAGAAAGAGCTTTTTATTGACAAACTTTTATTTTAGAGAAAATTTTTCCCTACAAAGCCTTAGCTTGAGTCATTGCGTGGCGCAGCCATAAAACTAGATATGGAGTAGGGATTGTTTTGGCTCAAGTCAGGCCCCAGAGTGAACTGGACTCGAGAGTTGTGCTGGTGGCCCAGTGCCACTGATCGCCACTGGATCACGGCGCTGGGACAGGGACAGGGACAGGGACAGGGACAGGGACAGGGACAGGGTAGGGACAGCTCCTGGGAGGAGCCCTACAAGCTGAGGGGGAGGTTATTTCCACAGTCAGACTGGAGACTAATTAGTGCTACATGTGCTCCTGGCACCCAGGAGAGCCAGATTTCCCCACTGCTGCCCTGTCCGTGCCGCCCCCACAGCCAGGCTCTCGGGAAGGACAAATGGAGCCCAAATTGCTGTTGAGGACATCTATATATAAACACAGCAATATGGGCTGTGACCCTCGGGGCACCTCCAGCCACTCCTCCTCTCTTTGCCCTACTTCTGCTGACTCTGTTTGCCGAGGAGGTGCTTACTCACAGAACTCCTTTTGGAGTCAGTAAATTGGAAATTCTGGAAAATGTGTTTTTTAAAGGCATTCTTCAGCCCGAGCAGGCAGCTCGCACCTGCCAGCAGCATAAAAGGGAAGTTCCTGGATGTCAAACACTCAGATTTTCCTGCTTTGATCAGGGCCCTGTTTAGGCTGAAGTTTTCTCAGCATCCTCCTAGGAGTTTCCACCGTGGCATTTTTCGATTGTTCCCAGCCCTGTGCAGCTCCTTCATGATCTGAGCTGCAGTAATGAGGAGGGAGTTCAGCTGTGCAGAGGCGCTTGCAGAAATCCCAGCCTGTTAGGGCTGTGGAAAACATCCCAAAAAACCCAGCACACTCACCTGAGAGCTGGGAGAGAGGCTGGGGAAGCTGGAGGGGTGAGAGAGGGAGAAGGAACAATCAGAGCAACTCGGGGAGAGGCTGTGAGCAGGAGCTGAGCTGTCCTGAGCATGGGCAGGACTGAGGGAAAAACAGCCTTGGAATAATGGACCTGAAATGCCACCCAGTGCCACCCCTTCAGGGAGAAGGGGATGTGGGCCAGGCTTTGGAAATTCCAGCCCTTTTGACATCTGCTGCCTCCCTGTCACCCCCCTGCTGCCCAGAGCCCGGGCACAGCTGGAGCCTGGGCAGGTGCCTGCCCTGACCTCACCAGGGCACAGGGCAACCCGAGGCTGCTAAACATCACCGGGATGTGTCCAGCTCCCTGCAGGAATGCCAGGAAAAGGGTTGGGATGGACAGCACCTGGTTTGGTACAAGGACCTGGAATCCCAGGATCCCTGAGGCTGGAAAAGCTCTCCCAGCCCATGGAGTCCCAGCTGTGCCCTGTCCCCACCTTGTCCCCAGCCCAGAGCTCTGAGTGCCACCTCCAGGAATTCCTGGGACACCTCCAGGGATGGGCACTCCAAACCTCCCTGGGCAGTTCCAAGCCCTGAGCCCCCTTTCCATGGGGAAATTCCTGCTGCTGTCCACCCTGACCTGCCCTGGCCCAGCCTGAGGCCGTTCCCTCTCCTCCTGTCCCTGTCCCCTGGGAGCAGAGCCCGACCCCCTGGCTGTCCCCTCCTGGCAGGAGCTGTGCAGAGCCACAAGGGCCCTCTGAGCCTCCTTTTCTCCAGGCTGGAGTTGCAGATCAGCCTCTGAACACCTGGAAAACCTTAGCCAGGATTTCCCCTGGCTGCCCAGGGAAGGAGCACAGGGAGCTTTGTTGTGGGGGGAGCTGAGTCCCAGTCCCAGTGCGGGACCCTGCAAATGTGGGAAGCACTCAGGGATGGCTGTCCTGGCTCCCTGCCCCCTCCCAGGAAACCTGCAAACTCCAGGTGGGCCCTCTCTTCAAGGATAATAATTTTATTAAGTCTTCAAATTATGGAGAACCTGCTCCATATTAGGTTACTGCCTTCATTGCTTAATTAACTTTATTCCTACTCTAGGTTTGTTTAGTTTCACCTTCCAGCCTTTGCTTCTCATTACGACTTTTTTTACTAAATTAAAGTATCAGAATTGCCCGCCTGTGATGGCTCTAAAGAACACAGAGAAATTGGCTCTTACTTCTCCCTTGGATAAATTAAAAAGGTCAAGTGCCTTGAACCCTTCATTTCTGTATAAAACTGGCTTCAAAGGGGAGACCATGGAGATATTCCAAGGGCTGCAGCCAGGCTGGGAGAGCTGGGAATGTTCCCCTGGAGAGGAGGAAGCTCCAGGGAGAGCTCAGAGCCCTGGCAGGGCCTGAAGGGGCTCCAGGAGAGCTGGAGAGGGACTGGGGACAAGGATGGAGGGACAGGAGCCAGGGAATGGCTCCCAGTGCCAGAGGGCAGGGATGGATGGGAGATTGGGAACTGGGAATTCCTGGCTGGGCTGGAATTGCCAGAGCAGCTGGGGCTGCCCCTGGATCCCTGGCAGTGCCCAAGGCCAGGCTGGACACTGGGGCTGGAGCAGCCTGGGACAGTGGGAGGTGTCCCTGCCATGGCAGGGGTGGGATGAGATGAACTTTAAGGTCTCTTCCACCCAAACCATGCCATGACTCAATGCCATCGCTCCTCTGAGCCTGAGAACTCCCCCAAGCTGAATCCTGGTGTCCCAGGACAGGATGGATGGTCCTGGCAAAGCAATTCCACTCCTGCTTCCATCCCATCCCCTCGCTGCAGCTCTTTGCAGTCCCTGCCACCTCTCCTGTCTGGCACATGCCTGTGCTTGGAATTCACCCCGACACCTCTGAGGATCCCAACTCCCTGAGAAAAGCAGGATCATGAATAAACATCATGAATAATTTCCTGAGAAAAGCAAAACCTTACCCCTGACTGTAGGGAGAGGGGCAGGAGGAGAGCACTAATTAGATTATTTATGCAATCCAGCCTTGATGAGATCCATCTTGACAAGGCAGTCAGAGGTCGATCCATTTGAATTCCATGGAAATGCCCCATTCCTGGAGCAGCTCCGTGCTTTCACTGCCCCACATCCTCTTGCTCCCAAAGCTCTCCTGGGCTGGAGGGTGCCGGGGCTCCCTTTGGGGTGCAGCTCACGAGACGAGGGTGCTGCCCGTGCCTGGGCAGGGCTCTGGGCCAAGGGACCTGGCCCTGGCATGCTGGGCTCAGCTGAGCTTTGGGACACTTTAGCATTTTTAATCTCTGTCCCGTGGGCTTTGGAGCACGTGGAAGGTGCTGCTGGTTTCATTTTGGGTTCCCACTGACCTTTGCTTACAGAGCATTGGAGGCTGATGGCACGCTGTTGGGTCGTGCTGGTTGTTGGGAAAGCAGGGGGGTTCTGTGGTGGGATGAGCAGATTCCAGGGTGGATCCTGTAGGAAGGAGCAATGTCCTGGTGCCCAGGCTGCCTTGGGGTGTGGGGATGGGGCTGGGCATCCCCTGCTGTGGAGAGAGCAACAGCAATCCCCTGCAGAGATCAGCTTAGGCTCTGGGCACTCCTCAGCTCAGGGTGAGGACAGAAGTTTCTCCCATGGTGCTCTGCAGCTCTATGGTAATTTGTCCCAGTTCTGTCCTCCCCATTGGCCCGTTGGCCTTCCCCACCCCTTTTACCCTATATGTTCATGTTCTAGAGAGTTCTCCCCTCCCTGCCTTCCCATTGGTTTGTGTAACCCCGCCCACCTACCCTGGCACTCCCTATTGGTCCTTGCCCTGGGCACCGCCCCTGAGCCCTCAGACCATTGGGTCCCTGATGCTCTGCTCTGCTCCCTCCTTCCCTGGATTTATACCCTGGACCCTGCTTTGTTCCCTGTCTTTGGCTCCTGGACCCTTTCAGGGTTGGACCCCGATAAACCCTCGCTGGACCCCAATAAACCCTCACTGGACACCAATAAACCCTTGCTGGACCCCAATAAACCCTCACTGGACACCAATAAACCCTCGCTGGACACCAATAAACCCTTGCTGGACACCAATAAACCCTCACTGGACCCCAATAAACCCTCACTGAACACCACTAAACCCTCACTGGACCCCAATAAACCCTCACTGGACACCAATAAACCCTCACTGGACCCCAATAAACCCTCGCTGGACCACAATAAACCCTCACTGGACACCAACAAACCCTCGCTGGACCCCAATAAACCCTCGATGGACCCCAATAAACCCTCACTGAACACCAATAAACCCTCACTGGACACCAATAAACCCTCGCTGGACCCCAGTAAAACCTGATTGGACACCAATAAACCCTCACTGGACCCCAATAAAACCTCATTGGACCCTGATAAAACCTCACTGGACCCCGATAAATCCTCGTTGGACCCCGATAAACCCTCACTGGACCCCAATAAACCCTTGTTGGACCCCAATAAACCCTTGTTGGAGCTCCATGCCTGGACCCTCATGTGCCTTCACTGCCGAGCTGCTCTGTGTGTGTGTCTGTCTGTCTGTGTCGTCAGTCTGTCTGTGCACTGGAGCTCTCGTGGCTCCTGCCCATTGGCACAAGACGCTCTCGGGGAAGCTGTGCCCACCACCCCCGCGGACACCCTGCCTCCATGGAGGATTTAATGGGATCACACACACAGGATCAGCCCTGAGAGAGCAGCTCTGCACTCCACTGGAGACACACGCCCTGCGCTTGGCTTTGCCTCAACAGCAAACCCAGATCTTCCTGCAGGGATGGATTTTCCTGCTGTGAGCCCGTGGGCACTCACTGGTGAGGGGTGGTGTCACCGCAGTGCCCTCTGTCATCTAAACCCACTGACTGATTTATTGGGATCAAACCCAGAGATGCTCCTTGTTCCTGGTTCATCAAATGCCCCGTGGGAGGTTTCCCTTCCCGACCCAAAGGTTGTCCCTGTGGGAGGAGCTGCCAGGACCACGCTGCCCTGGGGAGGTGGCTGAGGGCAAGGTGCTCTCTCTGCAGTCTGAATTCCTGCCCAGCTCCTTCTCCTCTCCCCAGCTGTCATGTGTATCTTCCCCTAACTTTAAAACAGAGAAATCTCTCATTTTTTAAACCTGTCACGTCCTCAATTTCAATAAAATAGGGCAGCAGAGTATTAGAGCTAATGATATGTTTTAGGGAAATAATAGTTTTATTGCCCTGGGTTTATAATCTTTTTGATTAATTGATTTTCTCAGATATTTGCACTCCCTCGTTTGTTTTCTGCCTGTTCTTTAGAGCCATTTTTAGGTTGGTATTTTTCTGACCAGTGCACGTGACATTTTCTAGGCTGGGTGTCCCACACAAGGCCTGGAGGTGAGAGAACACCCAGAGGTTTAACAATGTGAAGTTTAAAGATGATAATGATTTTTTTCTTTAGAAATATGCAAGAACAAGGAGAACGGGAGGTGATTTCTGCTGGATTTTCAGATCAGTGGAGGTAAACACACAAAAAAATAAAGATGGACACAGGAATACACTGGCACAGGTGCCCAGAGCAGCTGGGGCTGCCCCTGCATCCCTGGCAGTGCCCAAGGCCAGGCTGGACACTGGGGCTGGAGCAGCCTGGGACAGTGGGAGGTGTCCCTGCCATGGCACTGGGTGGGATTTAAAGTCCCTTCAAACCCCAACCAGCCTGGGATTCTGGGATTTATGAGAAGGAAATGCTCCTCACTCTCTCTCTGCTCACTGTGGTGCCTTTCCAGGGCACCTGCTCTTCCTCCACGGCATTTTCCACATCCAGCTCTGCTCTCCAGGCCAGCCCAGGAGGAGCCCAGCAAAGCTCAGGCTGCCTTTGGAGCCTCTGAAATTCCTGGGGGCATGATGGATTTTCATCCAGAAAAATGTGTGTTCCTGGTTATTGTAACTTTGTGCTGTAAGAGGACAAAGTCAGAGAGAACTGCTCAATAAAGCAGACATGATAAAAAAGGTAAATCTGCTTGGGAAAAAAAGCTGTGCCTTATTTTCTCTCCCAAATAAATCAGCTGGGAAAAGCTGAGTCAATAAAGCTCACTTTGAGCACAGCTCCTTTTTGCTGGTCAGGAGATACATTGCTTGTATGTTAATTGGCCCTTTAATCACTCTCTGTGTGCTGGGCTGCTGCCTTTTGAGTCCTGCTGGAAGCTCTGCCTGCCGTCCCTTTATGTCTGGCTTTTATGGGAAGAGCTCCTGAAAAGAGCCCAAAAATGTTCAATATCTGCAGAGGGGCTGAGCCCTGCATCAGCCATGGCAGCTCCACTGCAGCCTCCAGCCTGCTCTGGGGCTTGCTTCTGCCAGGTGTCTGCAATCCTCATTTTCTGCCCCTGCAATCCTCATTTTCTGCTCCTGAAATCCTCATTTTCTGGGACTTTCCATCATTTTTGTAGCAGTAGGAAAAAAAGAAAAGATCGGTGGCTCCGGTGTGGCACAAAATTCCCAACCCATTTTGAGCTCTGTGATGGAGCAGCACAAGGCTTGGCAGGAGTTTGGCTTCTCTCCTAATTAAGATTAAAAGTGGAAGGGGTCCTTCCCAGGGACAGCATCTCTTAATGAAAATCTAGAAAGAATTGGGGGAGAATGCAAACAAACATTATTTGTTAAAGAATCAGGAGCGAGGCAGCCATTCCCAAGAGCTGATCGTGTTTCATGGGGGGATATCTGTTATTTCTCTGGAACTCGGGACCTGCTGGCACAGGATTTGCCGGTCAGGCTCGGTGGGTGCAGCCTGGGAGGAGCTCTGTGTGCTCCTCCTGCGTTCTCCAGGGGTTGCACAGCAAAGCGAGGTGCTGACGTTGGGCTTGGTGGGAAGTGCAGCAGCTGAGGTGGCAATGGGTGTGTGGTTCATGTCCCAGCAGGACACAGGGGTGCTGGATCCCAGGGGGAGGGTGAACATAGGAGGGTTCAGCTCTCGGGGTGGCTCCTGGTGCGGGTCCAGCTCCTCACGGAGTGTCCCCTGAGGCTGAACGTGACAACAGACCCAGGCAGGTCCCTCTGTTGGACCTGATCCAGCTGTCACTCCAGCCTGGACGTGGCTGGGGAGAGGGGAGGGAGCAGCCCTGGAAGAGCTGCGAGGGTCAGGGCTGCCCCTGGCCCAGGGCTGGGCAATTCCCCAGAGAGGGAGGGAAGGGTCAGCAGCAGTGTCCTGGAGGGCTGGGGGATTTCTCAGGGGGTTAAAGGGAATCTGCTTGGAATGTCATCCAGAGAGGAGAGCAAGAAAGAGATCATGGAACCATGGAATGGTTTGGGTCCAAAAACCCTTAAATCCCCTCCGGTGCCACCCCTGCCATGGCAGGGACACCTCCCACTGTCCCCGGCTGCTCCAGCCCCAGTGTCCAACCTTGGGCACTGCCAGGGATCCAGGGACAGCCCCAGCTGCTCTGGCAATTCCAGCCCAGCCAGCAATTCCCAATTCCCAATCTCCCATCCATCCCTGCCCTCTGGCACTGGGAGCATTCCCTGGCTCCTGTCCCTCCATCCCTTGTCCCCAGTCCCTCTCCAGCTCTCCTGGAGCCCCTTTAGGTGAAGTACTCGAACTCCTTGGGGAAATCAGGGGTGCCAGGAAGGACTGGTGACATGGATCACCCCCTGCAGTGTCTGTCACACTTCATCCATCCAGTTCTGCCTGAATTTCCCGGGATGTGTTAAGGAGTGAAGGCTGCAGTGAGCCCAGAGCTGCCATTTGGGTGAGGCTGTGCTCTGAGCAGATCCAGCAGGGCCTGTGGTTGTTCCTTTCCTCATTCCTGGATTCAGTTACACCTTTACAGACCTTTGCTTCTCCCAGCAGGCAGAGCCAGGAGGCTCCACAGGATCCCCCCAGGCACCTCCCAGGAGCTGCAGAGCTGCTGTGGCTCCTGTGCTGCTGCCCGAGCCTGGCTAACATTATTATGGTGATCAATTCTGAGTTCTCCTGGCCTCAGTCCCTGCCCTTGCTGCTGTCCCAGGGGGTTGGCAAAGCTCCCGAGGAGGACAGGTCCCTTAAAATGCCACCTCAGCCTTCCCTGTTAGCTCAGCTGTCTGCACTCCGTGCCCGTGTCACAGGTCACCCACCCACTCACTGCAGCCCTCTGGTGCTGCAGAAAACTCCTCCCAACGCAGGGAATTTGGCTTTCTCCTCCCACGGAAGGGAGCAGGGAGGGAGCTGTTCTCAGCCCTCTCCCGGACGTTTTCTGCTGGGAATGTTTTGTTCCAAGCCGCAGCAGAGCGCTGTGCTGAAGAACAAACCAGGCTGTTAGAGCTGCACGTTAATCTTCCCTCTGGGAACACGGAGCTTCCCAGTCTCATCCTGATTGCAGGGGAAAGCGTGCCGGGGTTTTAATGCTCCTCACAAAGTGCCATCGTCCCCTGTTTGCAAAGGTGAGGGGAGAGATCTGTTATGGATGTGCGGGGGTGAATGCAGGAAATCCAGCTCGGGTTTATCCTGCCTCAGGCCAGCCCCGCTGCAGTTAAACCTGAGTTTAAGCAGATGTGCTCTGGGTGATCACTGTGAGCCATAAACTGAAAATGTTCCCCCACAGGTTCCTCGGGGAAAGTGGAATGTGTGTTATGCTGAACTTTGGGATAAAAGATTGGATTGCCAGGCTAGGATGAAAAGACTGATCATGGAATCACAGACTGCATTGGGTGGGAGAGACCTTAAACCCAGCTAGTGCCACCCCTGCCATGGCAGGGACACCTCCCACTGTCCCAGGCTGCTCCAGCCCCAATGTCCAACCTGGCCTTGGGCACTGCCAGGGATCCAGGGGCAGCCCCAGCTGCTCTAGACACCCTGCCCTGGCATCTCCCACGATCAGACACAGGGATGTGTGGGAATTCCAGTGGCTCAGCTAAGCCCTGGTTCTTAGATCCCCTCACTGTGCACCCTCCTAGTTCACATGTTTTCTGTCCTGCTCAGGAGCCTTCCCTGGCCCCGTTGGCTTGTGCTGCAGTTCAGAACTGATCTCACCCGTGGCTCTCTCTGGGCCTCTGGGGTGCCACGAGCAGCTCAGGGCCCTAAACCCCATTGTCCCCAATGCCATAACCTGGAAGCTGGGAGCTGGCCCTGGGTGGGCTTTGAGGTCCTTCCAACCCAAACCATTCTGTGGTTCTAAACAAAACTAAACTGTGATCAAAACTAAAACGAATGAAAGGAATCCCCTCAGGTAAGAAAACTGAAAATGCATCAGCAGAAGGTGGAGACCCTTTTGCTTTTAGCTGCACTGTGCTCGTGGAGTGAACTTTCCACAGTTCTTTAGAATGTGGATTTGACATCCAGGCGACTGGGACAGAGTTTTGGGAGCCACCAAAAAAAAAAACCAGTGAAACCAAACAAATTGGTGCGGGATGATTTTAGGATCGTTGATGGTTTTAGGGCTGTTCTGGGTCTCCTTCGCTGGCTGGACGCAGAGTGCTGTCCGGGGATGCAGCAAGCCCCGGGAGCTGCGGGAATGCCGCTGTCCCTGGTGCTGGCCGGGGCAGGACTGGCTCTAACGGGACCCTGGTCACAGGCACAAACAGTCCCAAAATTCCCAAAGGACAGCGCCTCCATCCGCTCCCTGCTCGGGTTCTCCCACAGCTCTGTGCGGAGTTAGAGCTTCTCCCGTCTGAGCTCGGACCTCGGGGCTGACCCACGGCTCTGTGCCCCCACCCCGATCCCGGTGCTGCCCCTGCGGGGAGCAGGATTCCCCCTCAGCCCCATGCCTGGGAGCAGGAGCTCTCCTTTGCAGGTGTGCCAGCCCCAGCAGCTGCGGGCTGCTGACAGGATGACATTAGTAACTCTGTTCAGTTTGTTTGCAGCTGTCACACGGCTGCTTTCCCCAGCCCCGCTCCTGCATCGGAATATTTGTTTTCCTCTCATTTGTATGTGCGCTTGTCTCTATCGAATTTTGTCTCTTTGATTTCCGACCATTTTCCAATTTATCGGGATCACTTTGAATTCTAATCCTGGCTGCCAGAGCACTTGTAATCATCCCCGCTCTGGTGTCACTCGCTGTTCCCTCGCTCGTGCTGCTGCATTGTTAATATTTCATGGAAGCACAGCCACTCCGGGCCCCGCTCCTCCAGAGGCTCTCGTGTGCCCTGTGCCAGAAACCCCTTTGGAGCAGCTTTTGCCATGTTCCTGGCTTCTCACAGCACATTCGGATCGTTATTTGCTTCAATTAGTGCTGCAGGATAAATTTGGATCATTGGCAGCGACCTCGTGGTCCTGCTTGGAAAAACACATCCCAGCTTTTCCGTAGCTTTTGATGTGCAGCTCCTTAGTGAAGGGATAATTTACACTTTGCTGCTCCTCCTCACTGTTTGGGTTTGGGGTCCTCCTGCTTGTCCCCAGGCCAGCATTCCCTGGGGTCACAGTCCCCACGTCCCAGGGGGACGCTGTGATCCGTGTGGGAGGAAAGGGGAAGGGGAGAGGAGGGAAAGGAAAGGAAAAAGGAGAAAGGAAAGGAAAAAGGAAAAAGGAAAGGAGAAAGGAAAGGAGAAAGGAAAGGGGAAAGGAAAGGGGAAAGGAAAGGGGAAAGGAAAGGGGAAAGGAAAGGGGAAAGGAAAGGAGAAAGGAAGGGAAAAAGAAAAAACTGCAAAGGACTGACCCAAACAATTGTTCATAGATCATGAACAGATGTGGTGACAAAGACCTAGATATGAATATCGAAAGAATTTTCCAGTCCAGATCAGAAGAGCAATGTGTGGAAAAA
>VWZV01006729.1:28710-60328 GCA_013397155.1 Irena cyanogastra
TTTTCCTTCCCCACACTCTAGACAGGCTGTGCTGGTGCCTTTTCCTTCCCCACACTCTGGACAGGCTGTGCTGGTGGCCTGGGCCAGGCTGTGCTGGCCAGCAGTGCCCTGGGCTGAGCTCTGGGTGTTGGTGCCCTGGCACAGCATCTCCTGCTCAGCAAGGCTGGGATGCTGGAGGGGGCACTGCCAGGGCAGACACAGCTCTGCTGGTGCTGGAGCTCGCTGGGCTGTGCCCAGGAGCTGCCCCACAGCAGCTGCAGAGCCCAGTTCCTGGTACATTACATATCAACAGCCTGAATGGTGTGGGAAGGAAAAAACCTGAAATCCCAGCCAGTGCCAGCCCTGCCATGGCAGGGACACCTCCCACTGTCCCAGGCTGTTCCAGCCCCAGTGTCCAACCTGGCCTTGGGCACTGCCAGGGATCCAGGGTCAGCCCCAGCTGCTCTGGGAATCTGTGCCAGGGCCTGCCCACCCTGCCAGCCAGAAATCCCTTCCCAATCTCCCATCTAACCCTGCCCTCTTTCAGCTTGAAGCCATTCCCCCTTGTGCTGTCCCTCCATAATCTCCCCCTGTCCCCTGCTGGGTCCCTTGTGCTCCCTCCCAGCGCCCCCAGCCATGCTGGGGGGCTGGAAACTGCAAAACCCCAGTGCTGCAAACAAAGCTTTGTTGTCCTTTCCTTCCCACTGATCCCACCTTGGTGTGGGGACCTTGGCAGGTGGGGAGACAGAAATTCCTGATGGGAGTGACACAGGAGCTGCCCGGGCTGATGGGCTGGGCTGTGAGGAGATCCAGTGTCCCAGCCAGGCACAGAGCCCCTCCAAGGGACACGGGGACAGCCGCTGGCAGCACTTGGCCAGGCTGCTCCTCCAGGGATGGCACGGGACCCGTGTCCGTGTCCCTGTCCCCGCGTGTCCCTGCCGGGCTGATGGAGGGATCAGACGTGGGGAAATCTGGCATTCCTGTGAGGATCCAAACCCTTCCCGAGGGGCGGGATGGCTCATGAGGGGCAGCGCCTGTCCCTGTCCCTGTCCCAGGTGGCTCAGGGTCCCCTGTGCCACCCCGGCACCGCCACAGGTCATGCACAGCCCAGCCAGGAGGGCACGGACTGTCACTCGTCCACGTGCCACGTGCAGCTCATGGCTTTCCCCAGGGTGCTGCGGCAGGCTCGAGCCGGGATATTTATCCACGTCCTGAGTCTCAATCCATGGCTTTCCTCAGAGGTAGAAAGGCAAAACCTCACCCCATGTCCATGCCCACTGTCACTGTGTCCATGCCCACTGTGCCCGTGTCCCCTCCTTGCCCAGGGCTCCGTGGCCTGTGCCAGGCACTGTGGAATAACCACCCGAGGATAAATCTCCTTTTCCTCCCCAGCCTCTCCCCCTGCCCCGTCGGGAGCGATTCCCTCCTTGACCCCGGATCTCTTCTTTAACCGTGCAGTGGATCTGCCAGCGCATCGTTAAGCACAGATTTGTATCCTTAAATTAAATTTAGCTACCACGGGCTGAGTGATTCCCTTCCTGATTATCCATTTGTAGGAAACAACAGGCACTCATCCCTCTCCCTGTGCTGCTTCCCCGCTTTGGCACCGAGCTGCCTTCAGCTCCACATTCTCCATCAGCTCACGTGGAAGTCGGGACGCAGCCAGCAGCAAGGGAGGAATTGACTGTGGAAAAAGGGAATTTAATCTGCAGAGGTTGAGCACACAAAGCAGGGCAAGGACGCCCTGGAATCCTCTCACCAAGGAACGACAGCCTTTGCTCTGCTCTCCCGAGCCCTCGTGTCCTGGGCTTGCCTTAATTGAATTTTTGGTAAGGAATAAACAAATAAATACTGAGTCAGTGATTCTAGTGGGTGCACCGAGCTGTGGACAGGAGCTGCTTTCGTGGCAAGGGGCACATCTGGAGAGGGCACGGCCTGAGGGCTCCCTGGAGAGCCTGGCAGGTGAGGAACAGCTCCCAGCCTGCCTCCAGGATGAGGTCACTGGGCTCTGCCCTTCTCTTGCCTTCCAAACACCATCAAAATGAAATCCGGGGGGTTACGGGGTCAGAATGGTAATTGCAGACTCTGGAGCATCTTCTTCCATTAAAAAACCAACTTTGCTGAAATAATTCATGCTCTCGGCTGCTTCTGAGTCAATGAATTCTCATTTTCAGATGGAAAAGATGTTTTTGAAAAGATCCTGACCTCTTCTATCAGGTCCAGCCCGTGAGTGGCAGCGAGTCTGGGCATCAGCTTCCTTCCAGACACAAAACTCCTCAGAAGTCACCAGGTGAAAGGATTCAACACAATTTCTTCAAGCCTTGTGACAAGGTTGACAGGAGTCTCTCACCTCAGCCGTGCTGAGGCCGGAATTGTCCCCGCCTGTGGCACTCGGGTTGGACCAGGTGACCTTTACGGGCCCTTCCAGCCCAAACCATTCTGTGATCCTTTGAGCAGAGAAAGAGTAAAAGAAAATTAAATTGCAAGAAGGAAAAAGTGAGGAGGAGAGCAGGAAAACCTCTTTAGAGGGGGAGATTCATGGGTTTCAGACTGCACTCACCTGCATCAGCAGCTCTGGAATAATTCCATCACGTCTGCGGGGTGAAGGAAGGTGGGAGGAGGGAAGGGAATAGAAAAGAAAATATGAATAAGATGCTGTTGAGAAAATATGGAGGGCCCAGAAGAGGGCAAAAATGAAGGTTTGGAAAAGCTGCTGATGCAGCTGGAGCTGGCTCCCAGTGCTCTGCTCTGGGTGAAAGGTGGGGATGGTCACAGGCTGGGTTTGAAGTCCTGGAGGTCCTTTCCAACCCAAATAATCCTGTGAGCCCTGAGGGCCCTTTGCCACAGCTCTGCCCTCATCTCCTTTGCCTCTGAAGCTGCCACCCCACAACCCCACAGCCCATTAAGAGGCGTTCCCAGGCGGGGCAGCAGGCAGGAATGATGGAATGCATTGTGGAGGGCGCCGTCCCTCATCCCCTTATTGCCTCGCCTGTGACTGAACCGCGGCTGTGGAACGGCTCTGGCCAGGAGCCATCCACGGTTACTGTGCAGGGCCCATCTGCCGGGTGGGCTGGGAGCAGGGCAGGGTTCATTCCTGCCACCCTGGGCCCTGGACTGTCCCTGTGTCACCCCTGGGGCCGTGACAGCCGGGGGAGGGAGCTCAGGGGGCTCTGTTCCCCTGCTCGGCAGCGCTGCCTCCCTGAAAATGAGAAATGAGCGCCTGGGAAAGGGGAGGAGGCTGGAATCAGCGCCAGGGCCCTGCAAGGAGTGCTTGGAGGGCTCAGCCTTGGCCTGAGGTCACCTGGCCCCTGTGCTGGCCCCTGTGTGGAGTCTGTGCATCAGGGCCACCACGGTCCCCAAATGTGCTTGCCACAGCCTGGTCAGAAAGTGAGAAAACTAAGTTTTCCCAGGATTGGCTTGTGAGAGTCTGAGCAGTTTAATATAAACAATGATAACTTGTTAGTATAAACAAGCTGCAGGTGCTGTTTTTCCTATTTTCTGATTTCCTGTTCTCCAAAAGTTTGTTTATAAGAAGGGCTTGTGCTAATTAGCCAACCAGGTGAAATGTATTGATTAATTGACCAATCTGGCCCAGCTGGATCAGAACAGTGTATAAAAGGAGGGAATTCAAAGTGACTGAAGTTCTGCAAACCCAGCTTTTGGAGTCTGTGTCGTTTGTTATGATAACAGTGGCACCCAGTCCCCTGGGCAGGGCCAGACAGCCCTGGAGCACCTGCTGCAGGTGGCCACTCCAATCCCAGATGGGCTGGGAGGGAGCTGGGGGTGGCTGGGAGCCTCAGCCCGGGCTGCTGCCCGCAGAAGGGGAGGCTGAAGGATGCTTGCCTGGTTCTGTTGTGCTGGTGGCCAGCAGGGCAGGGTCAGACGTGGCCAACAGCACATCCTGGGTGCCAAAGGCGTGGATAAGAGCCCCCCCTTTGCTCCTGAGCTCGAGCTGCTCCCTGCCCCTGCGGCACTGGGGCGGGATGTGCTGCTCCACCCCCGGGGCTCTGCTGCAGCCCCTGTGTCCTGCTGCTCCTGCAGCACTCCTGGCCTCCTGCCAGCCTGTCCCTGCCCAGGGGCTTTGGGCACCTCTGCTCTGTGCATTGCCTCTGTTATTTATGTGTTTATATTGTGATGGGGCTGTGTGCTGCAGCTCCTGCCGAGGGACAGCTCTGATCTCTGCTCTGGGACAGGGACAGCACCTGGGAGCAGCTGGGGCTGGGCCAGGGGAGGTTTAGCACGGATTTCACAAAAGGCTTTTCCCCAGAGGTGCTGGCACTGCCCAGGCTCCCCAGGGAATGGGCACGGCCCCGAGGCTGCCAGAGCTCCAGGAGCCTTTGGACAGAGCTCCAGGGATGGGCAGGGTGGGGTTGTTGGGCTCTGGGCAGGGACAGGGGCTGGGATGATCCCTGTGGGTCTCTTCCAGCTCAGGACATCCCCTGATTTTCTGATTGCTGAGCTGTGGCTCCCGGGGGCTGGAGAAGGAAAAGCACAAACCCATCCATCAGCTGAAGGAGGCAGCTCCAGGTGTCCCTCAGTGCCAGAGCCCAGCACAGCGACTGGGGTTTGCCCGGCTCTGGGCTCAGCCTGGGGGCAGTCACTGCAGTGCAGCCTCTGTGACAGGCAGGCCAGGAGAAGGATTTAATGGCCCTGTCTGCTCTGAAACCCTCTCAATCTAAGGAGCAGAGCAGCTGCCCTGGGTAGGAGCTGGTAATTAAAAGCTCCATTCTGTCCTGTCAGCTGTAATTGCCGATGGGAAAGGCTGATCCTCTGCCTGCCCTGGCTGTGCGTGAGGAGACACCAGAGCTTTCACCTGGAGCTGATTGCGTCCAGCCAGGGCTGTGCCACGGGAGATGCGGGCTGGGAGAGAAACCCCCTTTCAAAATGATGGCAACTTCTATGGGCTGGAAAGTTCTGGAAGAGCTCCCAAATATCCCAGTGCTTGGGCTTAGCCCCTGGGCTGTGTCCTGGGGACATTCTCATCACTGGGGGCTTCCTGCAGTGCTGGCACAGCAGGGAGGGACCCATCCCCATCCCATCATCTCAGACTGCTTTGGGCTGGAAGGGACCTCAAATCCCAGCCAGTGCCAGCCCTGCCATGGCAGGGACACCTCCCACTGTCCCAGGCTGCTCCAGCCCCAGTGTCCAACCTGGCCTTGGGCACTGCCAGGGATCCAGGGGCAGCCCCAGCTGCTCTGGGCACCCTGTGCCAGCCCCTGCCCACCCTGCCAGGGAGGAACTCTTTACCAATCCCCTCATCCCTGGTGTTTGATCAATAGCTGGAGTCGTTGGCATTCTGCATCCAAGGAAAAGAAACCTGGGTGTGAAACAGTGGTGGAGGCAGCAAGAGCTGAGGGTGAATCCTCCCTCCTGGTCCCCTCAGCCCGGGGTCCCCACCTGCACTGATTGAGGTGTTAATTGTCAGTGGGGAGTGTCACCTCCCTGTGGCGCCCAGGAGCCACCGGGGCTGGGTCCGAAGCCGGGAATACCCGGGGATGTCAGGGTGCTGCAGGGACACCTCGGGGATGTCAGGGTGCTGCAGGGACACACCGGGGATGTCAGGGTGCTGCAGGGACACCTCGGGGATGTGACAGTGCTGCAGGGACACCTCGGGGATGTGACGGTGCTGCAGGGACACACCGGGGATGTGACAGTGCTGCAGGGACAGCACGCTCGGGAGCTCCCGAGGGCTCAGATGGAGCAGGCTCTGCCCCTGGGAGGAGCTGCTGTGTTTGGCTCTGAGCTGATCACTGGAAATATGACGTGCCCTGTGGGAATAAACCACACAGGACTCCATTTCCTTCCTGGTTAAAAAGCCCATTCTTTATTCAAGAACTCCTTTTTATCCAGTTTTACAGACCTCGTGTGGGACTCCAGTTGGTCAGAAGCTTTCTTTAATTCCTTTATTGGTCAGTAACAAGTTGTTATCCTGTATTGATTGGTCACCCGAACCCCCGGGGTGCACGTGCAGGAAAAGTTGTTTGTGAGAGAGAGTTTTCATTTTTCTAACGGTGTAAAACCAGTTTATACAGGTGCTGGTTGTTTTTCACCCAGGAATAGATTGTTGTGTTAATGAACTGCTCCCACCAGGATTGCTTCCACGTGGGAACTTGCAAAGGGCTACCCCGACAAAGCCAGCCACTGATTTTAACATAGCAGGCTTGGTTTTATGAAGCATTTCTTTATGATTTTTCCACCTTACTGCAGCAGTACCCACGTTGCTGCCAGATCAGGGCTCTCTGGGAGACTTTCCTGGGAGTTTTCCCCCCCGTGCTGTTTGATTGCTCGGAGAGCTCACTGGATGTTCAGGAACATGTGTGCCTTCCTGCTCCTCCTCCCTGCCAGCAGCTTCATTTCCAGCCTGCAAATGGATCTTTTCTTCCTCTGTGGGTGTGTTACAGCACTTGTCTCTCCTGGGGAGAATTAGCTGGGAATGCAGTGGGAAATGGCAGATTTGGGATTGGTTTTTTGTTCATTTGGTTTTGTGCTCCTCCTCCCTGCCTGGCTCCCACCCTCTGCTTCTGGAGTTGCATTGTTGCTCTAGAGCCCAAGGAGCTCTAAAATCCGAGATGAACAGGCTGAGGAGGTTGTTCAGAGAGCAGAGGCTGATGTGGAGACCTCACAGCATCTCCCAGAATCTGGAAGGGCCCCTCCACCCACCCCATCACTACAGCAGCATTGGTGCTGCTTCTGAAAAAGCCAAAACTCGTGGTTTGATCTGG
Source organism: Irena cyanogastra (assembly GCA_013397155.1). Lineage (NCBI taxonomy): Eukaryota > Metazoa > Chordata > Aves > Passeriformes > Irenidae > Irena > Irena cyanogastra. The sequence goes on from VWZV01006729.1 coordinate 35,412, forward strand.
AAGATTTGGTCTGGAAGCCAAAAGTTGTGATTTTCCTTGGAAGTGTGCTCAGCCAGGAGAGTTTTCCTTGTTGAGGAGCTCATTGCAGGCAGTAGTTATCAAATCTGCTAACAGGACCCAGGATTTGCTCAGCTCAGCCATTCCAGGCTGGTGCCTGCTTCCCCATCGCTGGGGGCATCACTGCCCTGCCTGGGCCCCCGGGACAAACCCAGTGTCATCTCAGGGGGGTGGAACCCTGGAACTCCTGGGACAGACCCAGTGTCACCTCAGGGGGGATGGAACCCTTGGGGACAAACCCAGTGTCACATTTAGGGGTGATGGAACCCCCGGGACAAACCCAGTGTCACCTCAGGGGGGACGGAACCCCCGGGACAAACCCAGTGTCACCTCAGGGGTGGCAGAACCCCCGGGACAAACCCAGTGCCACCTCAGGGGTGGCAGAACCCCAAGGACAAACCCAGCGTCACATTTAGGGGTGACAGAACCCTGGAACCCCCGGGACAAACCCAGTGCCACCTCAGGGGTGACTTCGTGTCCTTTGTCAGATCCTGCCCCTCCCATCCCCAGCTCGGAGCACTCTGCAGGACAGAAGTCACGGATCCCAGTGTCGCCTGGCAGTGAGCTGGGGAGGATGCCCGTGTCCCCGCAGCTGTCCCCAAACGCTGCCGATCCCGGGGTGCAGAGCTGGCACCGCACCCGCAGCTCCCGCCCCACCCGCGGCATTGCCCGAGTCCGAGGGGTTCTCGGGTCCAGTTTAATTATTCCTGCTTGCAGTCTTATCTGGATTAAGAGAGAACTTTAATTACTTGGCTAATAGCTTTGCCTTTTCCGTGGGGCTCCGTTCCCATTAACCCTTCCAGAGCCGCGTCGCTGCAGGGCACGGTGAGCGAGGGGCTGGGTGCTGGGGGCTTTGGTAAAGGCACAAAGCCAGCGTGAAAAAAAGGCGTTAAATGCCATTTCCTGTGGCAGGTTTCAGAAAGCAATCATTAGGAGGGGAATATTTGCAAATGTCACCGTTTGGAAACGGCCCGTGTTGTGCCTCGCCGCGTTCGGTGCGTCCTGATGAACTGGAAAACAAACACAGGCACCTCTGCGGTCTGCAGCTCGGGCTGCGAGAGGAGAAGTGTTAACATTTATTACTCGATGGTAAACATCATTAGCGTGACCTTTTTGAGGCATTTGAAAGGGAAAATGAGATGGCGCGGGATGCAGAGATCCCTTCTCTCAGCGCTGCCCGGGCTCGCAGATCTCCCGACAGCTTCGTGTCTGCCAGGCAGTGAAAATGCTGCCGCGGGCTGGGGGAAGAACTGCCCGTGCCTCCGTGTTCCTGGGTGTTATCCGTGCTCCAGGGAATGCAGTGGCTCGGGAATGGCCATTGGAAAACAGCTTGGGGGGTTTAGGGGCTTTTGTGGGGATTTTTTGTCTTCATTTTCTGTGAATATTATCCCAAAACCCCATAAAGGTTTGGGTTGGAGAGACCTCAAAGCTCGCCCAGCTCTACCCCCTGCCGTGATCATGCTGAAGGTCGTTTCCCGGCCTGAGCAGTCCCAGGATTGCAGGATTGTGGGGCATGGGGCTGTGGCAGAAAGCAGAGCTGCTCATTCCAGCAGTGCCACCAATACCCTGACCCACAGGGGGGCAGGGCTGTTCTGACTCTGGCAGTGGTTTCTTTTCCTTTCTGTACTATTGCATTTGTATTTTTAATTTTCCGAGTAAAGAACTGTCATTCCTGCTCCCATATCTTTGCCTGAGAGCCCCTTAATTTCAAAATTACAATAATTCAGAGGGAGGGGGTTTGCATTTTCCATTTCAGGGGAGGCTCCTGCCCTCCTTAGCAGATCCTGTCTGTTCAAACCAAACCCTGTGCCATCCCAGGCTGCCTGCATCCCCCCCTGCTGCTCCCACCCGCATTTCTGCCGCCAGAGCTGTCTGACAGGGGTTTTACTGTGGGACACATGCAGATTGCAGCAGGGAAGGAAACGTGCCCTGTGCGGGTGCTGGCCTCCCGTGGAACAGCCCCGTTACCTGACGGGCACACGGTAACCCGCGGGAAATTGCGCATTTCTCACCGCCCTGCACGGGCTGAGCTTGGCAGACAAACTCTGGCCAGTAGCACAGACCCGCAGGAAATCTCTTTAAAGTGGGTTTTTTGATAGGTAATGGATTGTCAGCGCTGGCCCCCGCATCACAACAGGGGCAGGGGAAGATGTGACGCCTCCTGATTTTCCTTTATTAGAGGGTAAATACCAAAATGAGCTGACGAGAGCCTATTTATTTTTATGAGGCAATAAACAAGCGAAAGGGCAGCAGTTTATGAGATGAAAGCTAGTACAGCTGGGCCCTGATCTGGTGGAAGGCTGTCAGGAAACACAGCAGAGATTTGGGGCTGGAGATGTTTTGATGGCAGCAGCAGGAGCTGCGTTCAGCCAGGGCTGCGTTAACACACGAGCTGCTCGGGCACTCGGATGGCAGAACCAGGGGCACAGAAGAGGCCAGGCAGGGTGTGAGGGTGGAAGGGCTCAGCTCCCACCCTGCTCTCACTTTTGCTGCCCTGGCCCAATTCAGACCCCCCTCAATCAGTTGCAGACCCGGATTTGCCTCGATACCAAAGTCACAGAGTGACACCAGGGCTGGTTCCAGCTCACACAGCCCTTCCCCGTGCCAAGGACTGCCCTCAGCTCTTACAGCCCACCTTGCTCACGGAGTCTGGGCACGGGGGTCAGACAGAAGTCCCTGGCTCTGCCCCTGGCAGGGAGGGCATCCCTGTCCCTCCCCTGTGGTTCCTGACCCCATGGCATCCACCCCCAGTGGGATGGGTCCAGCTCCCTCCTGCCCCACAGTCCCCGGTGCTGCCTGTGACAGCACAGACCCAATTCCTCCAACTTTCTGTGTGTTCTAGGACAAAAATTTACCCTGCCCTCCCTCCAGGACACCTTTATGTGTGTTCTGTCTGCTGCAGCTCTCCTGAGGCCTGGACTGAGCATTACAAAATTGCTTTTTTCCCAGCCAGGCAATCCCGAGCTGGATCATGCAGAGATCACACAAGGAGCACACGGGATGGCTCAGCCTGGGAGCTGAAGCTTCTGAGGAGAAAATCTCCCCATGCCTTTGCTACATCAGGAGGGGAAGGGCTGGCTCCCAGCAGATCTGGAGTGGCCTGACAAAATGAACCATCTCCAAGTGTGGTGCTGCAAATGTCACATGAAATCAGCTGCTGAGNGCACACAGGGATCACACGGGGATCACACAGGGAGCACATGGGATGGCTCAGCCTGGGAGCTGAAGCTTCTGAGGAGAAAATCTCCCCATGCCTTTGCTACATCAGGAGGGGAAGGGCTGGCTCCCAGCAGATCTGGAGTGGCCTGACAAAATGAACCATCTCCAAGTGTGGTGCTGCAAATGTCACATGAAATCAGCTGCTGAGGAAAAGGGGGGATTGGGGAGGGAGGTGGAGATAGCACAGGCAAAGTCTCACAGCCCCTGGAAGTGTCTGTGCAGGAGTGGCTGCTGTGGCAGTTCTTACATCCCGTTCTTTCACTGCAGACTGTATTTTATGATCAGAGTGAGCAACTGCACTTGGCTGTTTTGGCAACCAGCATGAACACGAATCATGGAATGCTTTGGGCTTTTGGAACCTTAAATCCCACCCAGGCATTAAATCCCAGTTAAATCCAGGATCCTTAAATCCCAGTGCCACCCCTGCCATGGCAGGGACACCTCCCACTGTCCCAGGCTGCTCCAGCCCCAGTGTCCAGCCTGGCCTTGGGCACTGCCAGGGATCCAGGGGCAGCCACAGCTGCTCTGGCAATTCCTAACCCATCCCAGCCCCTCCTCACCTTCCCAATCCCCAATTTAAATCTTCCCTTGTACAGCTTAAAGCCACCCCCCTGCCCTGTGACTGCCCTTGTCCAAACCCCTGTCCCAGAGTGACCCCGTAACTCCAGCATGTCCCCAGCAATGGAAGCGCAGCAGCGTTTTCCCCTCTGCTCCCAAATGCACAGCGAGGGAACAGGGACGGGAAATGTGGAGTTTGCAGGGCCAGGTGACATTGGGAATGCCATTTCTGGCTGTGTTTAAGGAGCCTTCATTAGCTGCTAAATCACAGCTGAGGCTGATGAGAAACACATGAAAATGGAGGGATTAAAGCACCTTCCAGATGGGCAGATAAACAGGGAGGAAGAGGAATGTTACCGCTGGAATGTGGGGGATTCATTCTGATGCTGATAGAAAATTCCAGGTGTGTCATCCTGCCTGCACCTTGCATTGGAATGGGCTGGGAATTGGAGTCCCCGTCCCTGGGGGGATTCCAAAGCCCTGTGGATGTGGCACTTGGGGACAGGGGGCAGTGGTGGCCTTGGCACTGGGGGCTGGTTGGACTCGATGGGCTCAGAAGGGTTTTCCAGCCTTAACAAGCCCATGATTCTGTATTTGGGCACAGAATTTGCTGTGCCCATCCCACCCTGCCAGGGCTGGGACAGGTGTGGAAGGAGCTGTGTCAGGGGAGGGCCCTGCACTGAGCAGATTCTCTTTATTTCTTTGAAGTGTTTTGACTTTTGTAGCTCAACCAAATGTGCTTGTTAAAAATGTAGGGTCTGGCTCTCGGTACCATTAGAGATAAAGGCAAATAACTGCATTTCTTTCTTTCATCTTTGTCTCTGAAAGCATCCTGTGCACCTCCCAGTGCTGTTAATATTCATATTTCTGTGCTCCCCTCTGATGTTCCACTAAGCACCAGCCCTTGGCAAAATAGGGCTGGAATAACTCAAAAAGAAAAAACCCTGGCTCATAATTCTTCTCCTGCATTCCTCGTTCAGGTTTGGTAATTAGACCCTGAAATTTTGTGCAGTTCAGATTTTTTAGCTGGGCCTCTTAGGTTCCAATCCCCCTGCAAGTCATGTCCCTGTATCCCAAAGAGCTGAGAATCCCTCTGGGCTGGGAAATCCATGGCCAGGCTGCTGCAGCTGATGGAAACCATTCCCAGCCTCCTGCAGCATCACTCCCCAGGGATTTCAGTGTTTCTGCTTCAGCTGGGCCTGCAGGGTCCTGGAATTCACCTCACCTGCTCCACTCCCACCTCCTTGTCACTGAATTCCGCCTTTTCCTGGAGTCCAGCCACCTCTGCCTTCCCCATGTTGCATTTTTCTCCTCATCATGGAAAATGCAGAATGTTTTGGGTTGGAAGGGACCTGAAAGCTCATTTTATTCCACCCCCTTTGTTCCACACTCACCCTGTGCTTGATTAGTTCCCCTTTTATTTCTTCCTGCATATCAGACTAAAAATTTCCAAGAATTCAGAAGAAATCCTTGTTATTTGATCCAGCACTTCTGACTGTGGCCTTTCAAGTAGAATCTCATCTCTCCTCATTGTTTATTCGGGTAGTTCATCATTGCCATGCCAGAACATCCTTTTACTCCTTCAAAACTCACACTAATGGCTTTGCAGATTATTTTCCTTAATGATCTTTTCCTTTCGATTACTTCAAGGTACCTAATGATGCACTAAAGCGAGATATGGGTATGAATAATGTCCTGTGAGTAGCAGTGATGCCCACAAATTCTGTTTGGATTTTTCAGCTCCTTTTGTTGGAACTCAGGCACTTTGTTCCAGTGTTTTCCTGTGATTAGTTTCCACAGATGATTATGTCAGGAGCAGCCAGCAGGAACATGGATCTTCCAGCCACCCAAGCAAACAGTGGTTGTTGTGAGCCTGGGCCAATTTAAATATCGTTTAATTGTGGTGTCTCAATCCCCGTGCCAGGCTCAGGACAGCAGGATCCCGGGGAATGGCGAGGCTGGGGTGGCACAGCAGCAGCAGAGCTCGCTGTGCTCCCGTTAACTGCAGCAGGGAGAGCAGCCCGAGCCGTGCTGACCTTTCCCAGAGCTGCTCCATAGGGAACCCCAGGCTCTGCTTCCCCGGCTCTGTCAGGCAGGAGCTGCTGAGGCAGGTTAATGAAGGGGAGATTTGGATCAGTCACTGCCACAGAGCAGGAAACCGAAAATCAATGAGCCGAGCACTCGGATAATTCCCAGCGCAGATCCCAGGCCCCGCGGGGTGGGCAGAGCCTGAGCTCTCCTCTGTCCTGAGCGCTCTCCTGTGTGGGCACTGGGGTGGGGACAGCTCCGTGTCCAGCACCCACTGACTGCTCTGCTCCTGCCCCTCCTGCTGAAGTGGAGGGTCCCGTGTGGGCAATCCCACAGTTCCAGGATGGATTGGGTTGGGTGGGACCTCAAATCCCATCCAGTGCCACCCCTGCCATGGCAGGGACACCTCCCACTGTCCCAGGCTGCTCCAGCCCCAGTGTCCAACCTGGCCTTGGGCACTGCCAGGGATCCAGGGACAGCCCCAGCTGCTCTGGCAATTCCAGCCCAGCCAGGAATTCCCAATTCCCAATCTCCCATCCATCCCTGCCCTCTGGCACTGGGAGCCATTCCCTGGGTCCTGTCCCCTGATGAAGAAAAAAGCCAAATTCAGAAGTATTTTCAGATAGAAACGAATACAGCTGATATAACTCCATGGGAGAAGCAGCTTCGGGCTGGATGTCAGTGTGCTCATTCCTGTGCCCAGCCGTGTCCAGCCAGTCCTTGAGCTGACCTTTCTTTAATTTGCTGCAATTCCTGCAGTTTGGCTCATCCTGTCCTTGCCTGTCCCATCAATATTCACACTACCCTTGTCCACAGAGACTTTGCAGTGTTTGGCAGAGCCTGGGAAGGTTTTCCCCATTTTTGGTGTTACCATGTGGGATAGACCTTTTCACTGGATAAAGCAAAACCAAAGGTCACAGACTCAGATATCTGCAAACTCCATTTATGATATTTTGGAGGTGCACATCCCTGTCTGCTCAGCAGATTTTGGTGGTAATGGTTTGGAAGGATCTCCTGATCTTCCCCCAGGTTCCCTCGATCTCAACCTTTCATTGAAAACCAGAAGCAAGTGGTGCCTCTGTCAGGCTTTCCCAGCGAGGAATTAATTAAGAAAGCAAAGCACACCTACAGGGACCAAGGGCTGCATTCCCTGTCAGGACTCTGGAATTAAAAAGAAGTGGAGCTATTAGTAATAGATTTATTTAGTATTACATCTTCCCCTCCAAATACTCTTTGGAAAGCCCATAAAGCCAGGCAGTCACTAATAGGCAATTTTAAGACAACTGGGTAAGTGGAGTGTGAAAGGCTGAAATGCCCAAAGGTCAGGTGCCTCTGAGATTTGATTCTTCCAGCCAAGAAAAGTCTTAATGAGTAGTTTAATTATAGGACAGATTAGAGCACTTTGGTTCAATGAACCCAAGGAAGTTAGAAATTACTATTTTGCTGGGTAAATCATTTGAAAATAAGTCAAATTGTTAAAATAATCATTGACTACTTCAAAAGGTTTCCCTGACACTCAGAGAGTGCAGCAGAACTGAAGTGGGAGCCAAAGCCTCATTGAGCTCCGAGCACTTAATTGGGATATGTTTTTGTGAGTTTGCTTTCCCTGTGATAAGGAGCCCACGATGGATACAAACAAGCTTTGGGAGGGAAGCTGCTCCCAGGATTAATTGCCAGTGATTTATTTGACACTCTGCTCCTGGCTGCTGAGTGGTGGCCGTGGCCTTGTCCCTGTTCCAGCTCAGCCTGGGGCTGTGGTCACTGCCCAGCCCCTGCCAGTGCTCCTGCTCCTGCTCCCATTCCTGCCCTCTCCCAGCTCTGTCACCGTTATCCTGTGCTGGTGGCAGGCAGGGGCTGGCATTGCTCCCTGCACTGTCCCGGGGAAAGGCAGGGACAGCTTGCGGTGCTCCACAGCTTTTGGGAAGGGTGGTTGAACCTGGCCTCGGTGAAGATGCTGCTCTCCATGGTGCTGATCCTCCGTGACCGGTGGGGGGACCTTCCTAAATGTCCTAAATCTCCATTGCCCAGAGCAGCCGTGGCTGCCCCTGGATCCCTGGCAGTGCCCAAGGCCAGGCTGGACACTGGGGCTTGGAGAAATCTGGGATAGTGGGAGGTGTCCCTGCCATGGCAGGGGTGGGATGGGATGGACTCTAAGGTCTCTCCCAACCCAAACCAGTCTGGAATGCTAAAATTCGGAATGACCCAAATTGCCCCACTGGGTGTCACTGGGTGCACATGGGGCTGTGCTTGTGGGGTCTTCTCAGCCTTCCTGTGGCAAGGTGGACATCTTCCTCATGGTAAGGTTAACGCCCTTTGAGGTTTAAATTAGATAGGAGGAAAATTTTCTTCACTAAAAGAGCTGTCAAGCCCTGGCATGGACTGCCCAGGGCAGAGGTACAGACATCCAAGAAGGGCAGGGTTGTCATCCCTGCAAGTGTTCAAAACCACACGGATGGTGCTTAGTGCTGAACATGGTGCTGCGTTGGTGATTGGACTCGATGATCTTGGAGGTCTTTTCCCACCTAATCGATTCCATGATTCTGGCTCTGCACAGCTCCTGCCAGGAGGGGACAGCCGGGGGGGTCGGGCTCTGCTCCAGGGAACAGGGACAGGAGGAGAGGGAACGGCCTCAGGTTGGACACCAGCAGGAATTTCCTCATGGAAAGGGGGCTCAGGCCTTGGAACTGCCCAGGGAGGTTTGGAGTGCCCATCCCTGCAGGTGTCCCAGGAATTCCTGGAGGTGGCACTCAGAGCTCTGGCTTGGGACAGGGCATGGCTGGGACTGCCTGGGCTGGGAGGGATTTTCCAACCCCGGGATGCTGGGATTCTGAGGAGCTTGGCCTCCACAGTTGCCCTGGGTCTGGCAAGGAGCCCATGTGGGATCCTGGATGACGTTTCCTCAGTTTTTCCCCCTCAGAGCAGAAAAGGGGATCCCCAGTGGCACCAGGGCTGTGGCCATGTGTAAATAACATTTAGGAGCTGCCGAGTTCCTCCCTCCCCGGGTGTCCGGCTGGAGTTGTAGCTGGTGAAGCATTTCCAGGAGCAGTCTCCACAGGCGTATAAATAGCACTTAAATGAGTGTTTTCCTCCTGCTTAATAACACAGATTTATTTTTAACTCCTTTCCCAGTCAGTGGCACACAGCACAAGGACAGCGATAGGAGGAGTAAGGAAAACATCCCCAAAGCTCCTGAAATGCGGGGGACGAGCCCAGCGGAGCCATCAGCAGCGGGGATTTCCACAGCCTCCCCCGGAGCCGGGGCAGAGCCGCTGCTGCCGCGTGGAGCCGTTTTCCCACGCGGAATGCCAGCCCTGGCGCGGGCGGGCACAGAGAGATCCCTGTGACCCCTCCCGGCCTGTCCCCGGCGCTCCCGGGACACAGAGCGGGAATAAATGCCCGTTCGACTGTGGCAGAGGTGATCGGGGCTGTCCGGAGATTTCCGCCCCGGGACTGCGGCTGCCTGTGTTGCTAATTAGCGGGGAAGGAGGTGGTTAATGAGGTGGGGCATTTGCAGATGCTGGGAGTTATTTACAGCAGGCAAAGCCGCAGCTCCCACCCTAAAGGCAAATAAAGCTCAGCGTGGTGGAATAAAACTTCTGTAGGACAGGAGCACTTGGAAACCTCCGTGTCTGGAACGAGCAGCAGGGGACAGGAACGGCAGAAGGGGTCACCCCACACAAATGCCACCTCCACCAGAGCAGGTCAGCCGTGGCTTTGGCTGGGTGAGCGTGGAAGTCCCCAGGGATGGAGGTGGCCCCACCTCTGGGTGCCTCTTCCTCAGGGGCTTACCCCAAAATCCTGGCTAAAGCCTCCCAAATTGTGGCTCCTGCTCCCGGCCCAGCCAAGGAGAATTTGGCTTTGCAGCCACCCCACAAGCGGTGCTGGGCTGTCCTTGCACACACAGGTGACCTGTCCTTGTCCCCTGGCCACCTGGGCAGCTGATGAAGCACAGAATTGTGGAATCATTTAGGCTGGAAAAGTCCTCTAAGACCACCAAATCCAGCCTCTAACCCAGCCCTGACCATCCTGTACCCTCCTCCCTGCTGACAGCGAAGCAGATTTCCAGCCCTGGTCAAATAGAAAAACAAATGTAAAATCAAACTGTAGTGTAAAATCTCGTAGGAACTTCTCGTGTGTCATTTTCTGACACAAACAGGGTTTTTAAATTAATGAGTGTTTCTGAAATGCCTGCCTGGAGCTGTGTCAGGCTAACTGTGCTGTCTGCAGGGGCAGGGCAGGAGCAGGTACCTGAACACTGGATTCCTCTCGTCCCAGATCAAGTCCTCATTTTATCTTCAGGAACGAGCAACTTCTGCAGCAAACCAGCCGCCCCAGCCCCTTCTCCTGTCCCCCACAGCTGTTCAGAACCTTCCTGGTCCTCCTGGGAGCTCAGAGTGCGCCCATGGAATGTTCAGAGGCACAGGATGGTTTGGCTTGGAAGGGACCTCAGAGGTCAGCTGGTGCCAGCCAACGCCTGGCTGGGAGGTGGCACTGCCAGCCCCACGGGTGGAGGTGCCAGGCAGCCCTGTCCCACGGCGTGTGCCCGGCTGTGGGATCTGGCTGTTGGATTTGGCTGTCCCAGCCGTGGGATCTGGCTGTTGGATTTGGCTGTCCCAGCCGTGGGATCTGGCTGTTGGATTTGGCTGTCCCAGCTGTGGATTCTGGCTGTTGGATTTGGCTGTCCCAGCTGTGGGTTCTGGCTGTTGGATTTGGCTGTCCCAGCTGTGGGGTCCGGCTGCCCTGGCTGTGGGATCTGGCTGTGGGATTCATCTATGGGATCTGCCTGCCTCAGCTGTGGGATCCTCATCTCTGCAGCTCCCTGTCTCTAACAGGATCCAGGCCAGAGCCGTGGGAGCACGCTCAGAGTGCCCGAGCTGGAATTAGGGAATGAGTTAGGGAATGAGTCAGGGAATGAATTAGGGAATTAGGGAATGAATTTTTTTTTCAGGGAATGAGCGGGGCTGGCTGGGCTCAGGAGCTGGGGCCGGCTCTGGCGGTGTCACAGGGCAGAGCCCGCAGGCTGAGCAGGGATTGTCTGTAGGACAAGCGCTGTTTCTGTGCTCCTGCCCGCCAGATAAACCGAACCTACCCTGCAAATCAAGGGGGCATGTCCAATACATCCCGTGTTTATAAAATAGCTGCTTTCCGCAGGGCACATTAATTATGGATGGCCATTAATTGGAGCTGCTAACACGTAAACCATGAATATTTTAGTGGAAGTCCACCTCCAGCCCCGGCCCTGGGAATCACATCCGCATTCCGGAGCCTGCATTTGTCCCGGCGTTGCTCCCATTCCTGGTGGGAAGCAGCAGCTCCTGAGCACGGCAATGATCACCCGGGGCTCCCGGCTCCTCCCCGTGCCGGATGAGTCAGCCCCGAGCCTGCATCGCGGCCTCATCGGCAAGGATCTCCTGATGTGATTATAATTCATGCAAAGCTCAGCCAGGAAATACTGTATCAATTTTTAATAGAGTTTTCTATTCAATGCTTATGTTTTGTAGTGCACGGAGGCAAATTATTTTAACTAATTTATTCAAGCTGCTGCTTGAATTGTTTTATCTCCATCACCTGGAGCTCAGCATGACAACAAAACACTTGCTACATGGTTTTATGAACTTTGTGCCACGTAAATACTGTGTGAAAATTGCCTGTAGTATGTAATTGTCTATTTTTCTATTTGAATTTCTATTTTATCCTGCTGATTGCCAAAGAAGACAAGATTTTCATAGAGCTTAATAATTTTATGTGGTTCTTTCAAGGCAGAAGTGAAATACCAGTTTTATATATCACTGTGTGTGGCTGAAGGTCAAAGAAGTTTCAGAAAATTTATCTTTTTTTTTTTTTTTTTTTTCAAAATACAGTGGCCCAGTGATCAGGGTTTATGGGAATCATATTTGACACTTATTGAAACCTCATTCCTGCATTCATAACTTTCTGATTTGGAATTCAATGGGAGGCTGGAGAGGTTTAATGCCCAGAGAGCGAAGGGTTTGCTACCAATATCTGGAATTTATAAGGTGGGAAGAGCTTCCCCTCCCCAGCCCATCCAGGCAGTTCAGCTCTGATGTCCATCCCAGGAGCTTCAGCAGCCTCCTGGGAAGATGGAAAAGCCAGGAAATGAAACAATGTCATAAAATGCAAAATTGGAATGGGGAAAACATCAGGAGAATTCCAGAGCAGAGCTGAGGGAGCTAGGGCACAGTGCTCGGATGAGGATGGATTCCTGGGAACCTGGAGCAGGAGATGCTGCTGGACAGGGAACAACAGAGTCTGGGGCGTTTCATTCACTTTCCCTGAGAATTTTGCCTCTCTGCTGGCTCAGGAAGGAAAGAGCAGGAGCAGGAATTGCCTGGATGTGGAGTGGTCCGGCCTGAGCAGAGAGATAATTTAATTAAGAGGAGGAAAAACCAAGAGTGTTGGAACAGCAAACGCAGCAGAGCTTGAGGAAAGGCACAGGGAAACTCTGCTGGGAAATAATCCCTGTCTGCTCCTGCACACCCCAGCAGTGTTTGTTCATCCCCACTCGAGGCCAAGCTCTCCCACTGGGGTGGAGAAACTGAAGGGATAAAGGGTTCCAAGGGTAACTGGGGGGTGTGGGATTTTCCAGAGGGACAGGGGCATCCCCAGGGGGCTGCAGCTTGGGAAAACCAGATTTAGAAAGGTTCACAGGAGCAGGTTGGAGTCCAGGTGAGGAATAACAGAGGTGCTGGGGTTTTGGGATGGGGGTGTCTGGGGTTTTGGGACTGGGATTTCTGGGATTTTGGAACAGGAGGTGTCTGGGATTTTCACGCAGACCTTTTGGGCTGGGTGAGCGTGCCATGAATTCCTGAATTCCTGCTCGTTTAAAGGACCAGCCCTTTACATCTCTTGCTTTTGTGGGCTTGTGGAGAGGAACATCTGAAGGTACAAACCAGAGCTGGGCTGGGAAGTGTAAGGGAGGAATATAAAACCACTGGAATGTGTTTGATTCCTGCAGAGAAAGGAGACGACAGAGAGATCCATCTCCAGTGCAGAGTGGGTGGGGTTTTCATGGAATCGCAGGCTGGAAGGGACCTGAAATCCCATCTCATTCCAAGCCCTGCCATGAGCCCCCACCGGAGCAGCTCCTCGGGGCTCTCGGGGTTTCTGGCGAGGATGGGGAGAGGAGCACAGAACCGGGAGGAGGCCGGAGCAGCAAATCCCGGGGCTGCTGAAGGCTGGGAAGGGGTTTGGAAGCAGAACACGAAGGGACAGTGAGTTCAGGCGCTGAGGAGGAGGAAGCAGCTGCAGCGGCCGATCTTGGGGCTGGTTTTACAGCCCCTGGCCCAGGACGGACAGAGGGGATGGCAGAGCCGCGGCCGCTCTGTGCTCCGCAGGCTGGGCTGGCGCAATTAGCCCGGCGTTAATCACCTCCCTCCCCGCGCTCGGGAATACTGACACGGGAATTCCCACGGGCAGCCCTGGACGGCGGACACGAAAGCACGGAGCGAGGCAAGAGGCTGCTTTGGTCTCAGCCTGAACGCTGCGCTTGTCAAGCCCTGCTAGAACACATCCCGAGAAGGGTGGGAGCAGGGAGCAGAGCTCGGGCAGCCGCTCCCGCTGCACCAGAGGCTCCCAGGTGACAGGTGACAGCCGGAGTCGTGCTCGCTCTCCAGCCCCGCCCGGAGAGGCTGAGGAAGGACAGGAAGGGCTGGAATTCTTTCCCCTGCTGCTACAAAGTGCCCAGAACCGTGGCCACAGCCACGCTCACGTTTTGGTTACTTTCCAGGGAAGACTTTTGCAGAAAATGAGGAAATTAGGGTTTGGTATCACGCTAAGGGACATTTAGGACATTACAGTTCATAATCCAGATGTTAAAAAGAAAGTTGGCTTCGTTAGCACCAATTTAATTCAGGTTCTGACAGTTATCTGAGAAGAAAAGCTTTCCACGGGAAAGATTCGTGTTCCCAGCTCTTTCAGCTGCAGAATAAGAAGCATCTTTGTAGATTTTGTGGTTAAAGCCGATTAGATGAGATTTAATATTCTTGATTTATTTGTTTACATATTTATTTGCCTTTTAAACCTAAGGGTAAAAAACACAAGCAGATTTTAACTTCTTTCATCTCCAGGAGCAGTAATTTCATTTCAGACCTTGCTTATATAACACAAAGCAGTGAAATTGTGATTCCCTTTTCCATTTAAATAGCCTTCAATATTTATTGCACGGAGTTCAACCCCTCGGTCCTGCGGCTCCACATGCAGCAGATCAGTCAATAATGGAGCCAGAAGGAGCTTCAGCTTGAGCCCAGCCATAAACTTCCCTGAATTAATTCCTATTTTAATGAGAGAATGGCTTTTAAGACAAAAAGTCCAGTTTTGATTTTGGATTGCCATCGACAATGGCTCTCACGGGGTTTGAGTTGACAAATGTATTAAAAATAAAAGGGAAGAAGGGAATTTTCTTCTTTTCCTCTCACAGCAAGCCCTGTTCCCCTCCTCAGGCTGAGTTTCTTCCTAACGATGCCACAATATTCATCTCCCATCGAGTGCTCTCCTCCTTAGAATTTCCTATTTGTTTTAGATATGACAAAAATCACATCAGGCTCCAGTTTGCTGAGTTCCCTGTGTTCCCATGGCCCTGGGGACCCTCCCCACCACACAGGTGTCTGTCCCCTGTGACTCCCAAGCCCCACAGAGCCCCGAAGTCCTGCAGCACTGACAGGGGCAGGGACTCCTGGCTGGAATTGCCAGAGCAGCTGGGGCTGCCCCTGGATCCCTGGCAGTGCCCAAGGCCAGGCTGGACGCTGGGGCTGGAGCAGCCTGGGACAGTGGGAGGTGTCCCTGCCATGGCAGGGCTGGGATGAGATGGGATTTGAATTCCCTTCCATCCCAAACCATTCTGGGATTTCCTCCCACATCTCCTCTTGTCTCCCCGTGCTCCCAGGACTGGCACCACTGGCTTGGAACCCGGTGTTGGTGCTGCCCTGCCATGGGCACGGGGTCACACTCGGGGTCACACTCGGGGTCACACTCGGGGCCAGGCGCTCCCTGAACCTCCCCCTGAACAGCTCCAGGAGTGCCCTCAGCCCCTCTCTTGCACTGGGGATGTTTAATTAGCTTTTGCCATGACCCTCACCTTTAGATCAGTGGTTTGCACGTGCCCAGCCGGGGCTGAGCTGTCCCTTCCTCCCCAGGGCCCCCCCTGCCCTTTGTCACCTGCGGGCCCCAAACCGCGTGGGGTTTGTTTCTTCCTAGGCCCCTGAAATGTGTGATAACCTATAAACTGAAATGTTTGATCACACAGGTTAACTGAAATGTTCGATCACATGGGTTAACTGAAATGTTTGATCACAGGGGTTAACTGAAATGTTCAATCACACAGGTTAACTGAAATGTTCGATCACAGGGGTTAACTGAAATGTTCAATCACAGGGGTTAACTGAAATGTTTAATCACACAGGTTAACTGAAATGTTTAATCACACAGGTTAACTGAAATGTTCGATCACATGGGTTAACTGAAATGTTCAATCACAGGGGTTAACTGAAATGTTCGATCACAGGGGTTAACTGAAATGTTTGATCACACAGGTTAACTGAAATGTTCGATCACACAGGTTAACTGAAATGTTTGATCACACAGGTTAACTGAAATGTTCAATCACAGGGGTTAACTGAAATGTTTGATCACACAGGTTAACTGAAATGTTCAATCACAGGGGTTAACTGAAATGTTTAATCACACAGGTTAACTGAAATGTTCGATCACATAGGTTAACTAAAATGTTTAATCACACGGGTTGACTGAAATGTTTGATAACCTGGGCTGGAGGTCGCTGCTTTGGGTCCCTTTTAGTGATGCACTGGTACAGAGACCCCAAAGGCCTCTCAGTGTCCCGAAGTCCCCTCAGTGTCCCAGACCCCAAAGTCCTTTCAGCGTCCCAGACCCCAAAGTCCCCTCAGTGCCCCAAAGTCTCCTCAGTGCCCCAGACCCCAAAGTCCCCTCAGTGTCCCCGATCCCTGTCCCAGCTGTAGCTCCACAGCCCCCCAGTTTGTCGTGCAGGAATCAGGATCTGGCCCCTCACAGCTCGGTGGGACTGCTGGGTGCACGTTTCCTGCAGGAAATGCCATAATGGGGTGAGGAATCTCAGGGTTCGGTTGTGTCCCTCTGGATTTCAGGTGAGGCAGTGAGAGGCTGGGAGAAATGAGGAGGAAATCTGGGAATTTGAGGCTGGAAAAGGCCTCCAGGGCTGGCTCCAGCCTTGGGCTGAGCTCCAGGCAGGGCAGGAGGTGCTGAGGCTGAAATGTCTCTGGGGTCACGGTGCCAGTTCTCTTTAATTCTCCCACTGGGGAATGGGGAACTTTGGGGTCTGGGCACTGAGGGGACTTCGGGGTCTGGGGAACTGAGGGAACTTTGGGGTCTGGGGCACTGAGGGGACTCTGGGGCACTGAGGGGGTTTTGGGGCACTGAGAGAACTTTGGGGTCTGGGGCACTGAGGGAACTTTGGGGTCTGGGGCACTGAGGGGACTCTGGAGCACTGAGGGGACTTTGGGGCACTGAGGGGACTTTGAGGTCTGGGGAACTGAGGGGGATTTGGGGCACTGAGGGGACTTTGGGGCACTGAGGACACTAAGGAGATTTTGGGGCACTGAGGTTACTTCGGGGCACTGAGGGGACTTTGGGGTCTAGGACCAAGTCCTTGGGAAGTGCCAACCACGCACTTGTCTTGGTAATTATATTATAAANGAGGGGACTTTGGGGTCTGGGGCACTGAGGGGACTCTGGAGCACTGAGGGGACTTTGGGGCACTGAGGGGACTTTGAGGTCTGGGGAACTGAGGGGGATTTGGGGCACTGAGGGGACTTTGGGGTCTAGGACCAAGTCCTTGGGAAGTGCCAACCACGCACTTGTCTTGGTAATTATATTATAAATAAAATAATTAAGTAGGGCCTATTCCTTTTTAAAATGAGATTAGATCAGAGCTGCTTCCATTGCAGAGGAGCTGGTTCGGTTCAATTAGCTTTATTCTCAGATGTGGAGCATCCCAACATCCTTTCTGCCTTTGTTAAATTAATTTAATTAGAAAACGCTATTTTAATGAAACAGGATACTGTAGCTTCCAGAAATGAATTTCCATCCACAGAGTGCTTGGGAAAAATAGCAATGAAAATAATTTTGATAAGTAACTCTCAGCCTGAATATCTCTATTGTTGCTCGTGCCCCGAGGTCATATTTTTAATTGCATGTAATAAATATAACTTTATTAATTAGGAATTATCTGGAAAGGAAAGAGACATTTTTTTCTGCATGATGGTGTAGAGAGGCTTAAAATAAAATCCCTTTTCCTTGGGGTAGGTACATTTAATCCACCTTTGTTTTTTGTTTTTAGGCTGGCAACAAAATCAAGAATATAAAATCCTGTCTTGGTTGTGATGGGGTGTTTTGCTAACTGGAGAAGGAAATTTTCAGTCTTTTACTGAAGGAAATTTGGGATGTTTCTTATGGGATTATTTCGTGGTGGGACTGCCAACCAGCCCAGGGTGTCCTTTATCTTCGTTTTTCCCTTTTTTTCCCTTGCATCGGGTTTTTACATCTCATTTCCTGCAAAGCCGATGTTAATTTGCTATTCGCGGGATGTTTGCATGTGCAAAGCACCAGCCTGGGGGGGATGATGGGATTTGGGATTGGGGAATTGGCTGTAGCATGCAGGAAAAGCGGAAAGTGAAGCAGGGCAGGTTTTTGTCCTTTTATCACTCTAAACTTTAAAATTGAAAAAAAACAACAAAAACAAAACAAAACAAAATCAAAACCAAAACAACCAACAAAACAAAAACAAAACAAAACAATCAAACAAACAAAAACCCAACAAAAAGGAAACCCCTACCCACATAGATTTCAGAGATTTTCACTGGAGGGAGTTTTTCTCAGTGCAAGGCCAGAGAATGTATTATTATATATATATTATATATGCATATATTAAGTCTAAGGTGTTTCAAATTTCTATTTTATACTTAGACTGAGAGAATCTTCCCCCAGTCTAGGGCTTCCCATCAGCACCTCCCACACTGGGAACAGACCTGGGGTTTTTTTAAGGAATNTTCCTTCCTTCCTTCCTTCCTTCCTTCCTTCCTTCCTTCCTTCCTTCCCACAAAATATCCATCTCCCATTGAGTGCTCTCTTCCTAAAAATTGTTGGTTTTTTAGGTTTGACGAAAAATGGTGATCAAATACAGGAAGTTCTTTATTTGGGAAGATAAATGCATCGATGCACTTGACTCCCTTTAGGTGAAAGGAGGGAATGCACAAAGTCCTGGAGAAAATGAATAATAATTCATAGTTTAATAATAATAATAAAAATATCTTTCATTCAGCTGGAGAGGGACTGGGGACAAGGGATGGAGGGACAGGAGCCAGGGAATGGCTCCCACTGCCAGAGGGCAGGGATGGGTGGGAGATTGGGAATTGGGAGTTACTCCCTGTGGAGGTGGGGAGCCCTGGCACAGGTGACCAGTGCTTTAGGATTTTGCCTTTTTAGAAATCACTTCAAGCCATGTGCAGGCAGAGTGTGAAGGCACCAAAAAGGGGAAGAGCTCTGACCCTCAACCCCAGGCCAGCAGGGAACCAGCTTTTCCCTCTCAGGCTGGGCAGGGACTCACATTTCCTAGCACGCTTCAGGAAATTCACATTTCTTTGTAAACCTCTTAAAAAGGCTTCCTGGGGTTGCTTGAGTTGAACTTTGTGTTGACCAGAAAAATAGCCAGGTGCTTCAAAGGGCAGCCCCTGCCTTGTTGCAGAGCTCCATGAGATCTTTTGTATCCTGTGCCAAGAAAAAGGTTTTGGAAAGGTTTTCTGAGTCAAAGGTAATGATCTCTCAAGGTCTTGGCAAAGGAGCGAGGAATTTTTAAGCTGGTGAAAAGAGTGAATAGAAATAAGCCCATCAAATAATGTATTAGAAAAAGCTTAAGTGAAATGGGGCTGCTTAAATGTTTAAATGCAAAGGGTGTGGAACCAAATAACCCTTAATGTCCCTTCAAGGTCTTTAAGGTCCCTTCCAACCCGAAGCATTCCAGGATCCCTTGCAGCAGCTCCCGTGTCCCTTTCCAGGGCTCCCTCTCTGTTCCCAGGGAGCTCTCCCGGCCCTGCTCTGCCCGGTCCCAGGCCTGGCTGGCAGCAGAAACAGAGAATTCCCTGGGAGCAGAGCCGGGCAGGGGCACGGGGGCTCACCTGGGGCAGTGCTGAGTGCAATCAGAATCGTTCAGGTCGGACAGGACCTCCAGCAGCATCAAGTGCAGCCACGGAGTGCTGGGAAGGAGATGCTGCCACTGCTGTCCCCATGAATGAAAAGTGCTGGGGCTGTGGGATGCTGGCTCTGGATCCATTGTCCATTAATAAAATGGGAAATGAAAAAAAAATAATCACTTTCCAGCTCAGCACTGAGACCACACACAGAGAGGAGACAAATTCCAGGAGCTGGGGGCTGGAAATGCTGATTCCAGCCCTGTCTCTGTTTTCGCTGGCAGCCCGGGGCTGTGGACTGTGGGAGGTGTCCCTGGCCAGGGCAGGGGTGGCTCTGGAGGGGTTTGAGATGATTTCCTATTGGTGATGATGAGAGAGCCAGGGAGACCCCGACATGGTCAGAAGAACCCAAGTTTAGCGTGGACTGCCTGTGCTTCTGTACTGTTTCAGGAAGGCTGGTAATGTTTTACTGCAGTGATTGGGTTAATCATCACAAACAAACTCATCCATTTTACAGCATTTTCCAATCAGTCTGATTGAATCTTCTCGCAATCCTCAAAGCTGTTTGTTCTTGCCAAGGCATCCCGATTATCAAATCTCTTATGCTAACCAAAGTCCATCATCTGCCTTGTGTATCCCAGTAATTTCCAACCCCAGCCATTCCATGATTCCCTGGCTGGGGCATCACCAAACCCGACTGCCTTGCTGCAGGCACTGGTGTCCCATGGCCACGTGAACGGGGGAAAGCAGAGCTGAGCAAAGCAGCAAGAAAAAACAGCCTGGTGGCTGTGGCAAGTGGCACTCACCCGTCACTGTCAACTGAGCCAGGAGAAACTGCAGATTTATTTGTTTACTTATTTATTTTTATATATTTACATATATGCATATTTACACATATATTATATAATAAATATAAAATATAAATATATTGACAAACATCTACAAATACAATAGTAAACATAATTGTACATTCTATAGAAAATATGCACAATTTTTAATTACACATGAACAATTATGAAGTCCCAAGCCTCCCTCTGCAGTCGCCCGTGCAGTGAACTCTAGCAGGAGGAGGAGGGGAGGAACCTCCCAAAGGTGAAGCCCTGGAACACCACAGGTTTTTAATAATCCAATACCTGATCTTCTTAATTAGCTCAGTGTTTTCTATAAATCTTCATTTAATGGGATCAAAGCAGCAGGAAGGAGGCTCTTCCCTGACCCCTTGGTTGCCCAGCTGCCCCCCTGCAGCAGGGAGCTTTTCCTGGGAAGCTCACCCACTTCTGCCAGGGAAACTTTGGGGATGGAAATGGAGGTGAAGGGAAGGAGCTCTGGGAATCAGAAGTGAAGGGAACGAGCTCTGGGAGTGCCTGGAGGTGCAGCTGGGATTTGCACACTGGGGGCTGGGGCTGTGGGAGGTGACTCTGGGGACCCTGTGCCCCCCTTCCATGCCCGTGATGTGGGCACGGGGCAGGCACCACCCCAGCTGTGCTATCACAGAAACACAAAATCCCACAAAGGTTTGGGCTCAGAGGGACCTCAAATCCCAGCCAGGGCCACCCCTGCCATGGCAGGGACACCTCCCGCTGTCCCAGGTGCTCCCAGCCCCAGTGTCCAGCCTGGCCTTGGGCACTGCCAGGGATCCAGGGGCAGCACCAGCTGCTCTGGCAATTCCAGCCCAGCCAGGAGTTCCCAGTTCCCCATCTCCCATCTAAACCCACTCTCCATTACTAACTCGTTCCCTGAGGCTCTAATTCAGGGTAAAATCTCTGTATAAGGTAGATTAAGGAACATTCCTGCCTTTTCCCCGACGTCCCTTTCTTCTCCCCACCACCAGCAGCTGCTTTGAAGTCCTCTCCTGTGGGCTTTGCTGTCTGCTGCTCTGCAGAGCCCAGGGCAGAGAAAAGATCTCATGTTTTGCAGCAGGGGTGCAGGGCTGGGGGAGGGAGGGAGGGAAGGTTAAAAGCCTCTGACAATAGGCAAGGATTCCCAAATAATATCCTTTCACGCTTGGTTAGAGTGAGGCTCCAGTCGTGGAGTCATGGCTATTGCACATAATGATGTAACTGTAATTGCTTCTCTCTACAAAGGTATTAAATTAAATTCACAAAATGTCAAGGTCCTTTGCATTTAAGTACAATTCAGCAGGGGTTTAGCGGCTATTACTTGCAGCCCTTTAAATGCTTTAAACGGGCTGATGGCAGTTATTTGTCCAGCCTGGGCTCCGAAGCTGCCAAGACAACAAAACACTTGAGGGTGTGCCTGGGGCTTCATTTCCTGGCATTTGGAGCCGGGAGGGGAGACCCTCCCTCCAGAGCTGCCCCGTGCCTCCCCGCCGTGTGCCCCCGTGAAAGGGCACGGGCTGCCCGTAAATGCCAGCTCAGTGCCTCCGGGCGATGATCCTGAGCCTTGCCGGCCTGAGGGGGGGCACTCAGGGCTGCGGTGGAGGGTGGAGGGACAGGATGGCACCAGGGGGCTCAAACAGAGCTGGGGGCTGGGGCTGCAGGGGGCTCCGTGGTCAGATTGCTGGGCGGGGGCACCCCGAGGCAGCCCAGGCAGTCCCAGCTCGCGGGTTTGGTGAGATTTCACTGAGTTCAGCCACAGCTGAGATGTTGCTTTTCTACCATTTCAGGTCACTGCCGGCAGTGCAGCAGTTGAGGGACGTAAAATTTGGAATAACCAGGTTTTAAAGCCCAGAATTATTAGATCTGGAAATAAATTGGGATAAAACTTCTTTTTCATGTGCAAACACTGCTGCAAAAATGACAGATGGCTCCAGTGGCCCCGTGCATGTCTGGGTCCTGACAGCAAAGTCTTCATCATGTCTTTTATTAGAGCTGAGCTTTTCCAGGGCTTGGAGGGACAGGAGCCAGGGAATGGCTCCCAGTGCCAGAGGGCAGGGATGGATGGGAGATTGGGAATTGGGAATTCCTGGCTGGGCTGGAATTGCCAGAGCAGCTGGGGCTGTCCCTGGATCCCTGGCAGTGCCCAAGGCCAGGCTGGACACTGGGGCTGGAGCAGCCTGGGACAGTGGGAGGTGTCCCTGCCATGGCAGGGGTGGCTCTGGGTGGGATCTCTGTCCCAGCTGGTTCTGTGGTTCTGTGGCTGTGAAATGCTCCCTGAGCCCTCCTGCTGGAGGAGCACAAACCCCAGGCAGCAGGGACTCACCCAGGCTGTGTGGAAACAAAACACTTCCTGCTCTCCTGCTACAAACATCGTGTAAAACCCCGGATTTCACACCCAGGGCTGGTCCCTCTCTCTCCGTGCCCTGGGCAGAGCCCCGTGCCCCAGCCCTGCCCTGGGAGCTGCTGCTGCTGCTGCTGTGCCAGGGTGACCACCAGGAGCTCCAGAAGGCGCTGAGCAGGAACCCAGAGCTGTAAATCCTGCAGGATGGAGGAGATCCCGTGGATCCCTGAGTCCAGCCATGACCCAGCAGTGCCAGGGCCACCAGGGGGGTGGCTCTGGAGCAGGGAGTGCCCTGTGCCCGTGCTGGGGGAAGGTGCAGTGGGCAGTGACAGGGCATGGCCAGGCTCTCTGGGGGCTCTGCCTGCTCCTCCTGCCCAAATCTGCTCCTGGTGAAGTCTTCAAATGTAAAGTCATTCGAGGGGAGCAGGCACAGGTCCCGGAGACTCCAGGAGTCCCCTTCCCACTGAATTCCCTGTCGGAAACGGGAGGGAAGGGTTAATTTGAAGCAGAGGTGAACGAGATAAATTCCCTGCGAGTCCTCCCTCAGCTGCCCAGCCCTGGCACAGCTGCCCAGGGAAGGGGTGGGTCCCCATCCCTGGAGGGATTTAAAAGCCCCGTGGATGTGGCACTTGGCAGGGCTGGGGGAGAGGCTGGACTCGAGAGACTTTGAGGGCTTTTGCAACCCGAATAATTCACTGATTTCCAGATGTTCCCCAGTTTGCACACAGGGACAGGCAGACGAGCTCACCCAAATTTGTCCCCTGAGCTCCTCCAGCCCTGGCAAACGGAATTCCTCCCTGTCCTGCTCTCCGCCCCTCCAACTCTCACAACGCTGGTTTGTTTTCTCTGCGGCTGCAGGGGTGAAACCGAGGAGGAGGAGGAGGAGGAGGAGAACTCTCTCACCTACAGCAGGAACAGCAAAAAGGGGCTCTTCACACCCAAACACCACCAAGGAGCGTGAGCAGGGCAGGAAAACAAAGGTGTGCAGGAGCCAGGGGAGGAGAGGGGCTCGGGCAGGCTGGGACGGGAGAGGGGAAGGGCAGGGGAGGGCAGGGGGCAGGGGGGGAGCACCCGGCGGTGCCGGCAGCAGGAACAAAGCCTGCCCAGGATAATGAGGAGCAGGGCTTGTTCTCCTGCTGGAGCTCCACTGCAGCTTGTGGGGGTTTTGGCTTGTTACAGGAAAAGATTAAATGCAGCAGTAATCAGAGAATACAGTGGAAGCAATTGTGAGCTGGAAAAATAAGAGAAAAGAAAAAGAGGGGAAGAGATATGATGAGAATAATAACTGAAATAACACAACCGGCTAAGTAGGCAGCAAATTGGGAGATAATTGTATCATTTAAATAAGGATGGCAAGAAAAGTTCAGTAATTGGTGTAAAGGTTCATGAGAGGTTGCTGTGCTCTCTGCAGCCCCGAAAAGAAATCAAATGCTCCACTGGGGCAGGGAGAATTTCCAAAGGTCTCCTAAATCTGTGTGTAGGACCATGCCCTGCTGCAGCCTTGAGGTTACTGGAACTCCCTCTCCCAGTATTTTACTTTTAATCATTGAATCCCAGACTGGTTTGGGTTGGAAAGGACCTTAAATCCCAGGCAGTGCCGCCCCTGGCATGGCAGGGACACCTCCCACTGTCCCAGGCTGCTCCAGCCCCAGTGTCCAACCTGGCCTTGGGCACTGCCAGGGATCCAGGGGCAGCCCCAGCTGCTCTGGGCACCTGTGCCAGGCCCTGCCCACCCTCATGAGCCATTCCCTTCACTCAGTTTGTGTTGAAAAGCTCTTTATCACATTTTTCCACGACGCCTAACAATTCTATAAAAAACCTGCTGTCACAATGTGTGATTGCAGCTCACCCACGTGTCCTGCTCGCAGGTGTGAATTCGTCCGGTGGGGCTTTGTGTGCTCACCTACAGAGCCGGACGGAGGTTTGGGGCAGGGCTCGGGAGATTCGTGGGGCTGAGCAGGGGATTGCTGTTAGGGGATGGCCACTGCAGGGTGGAGGAGCTCTCGCTCTGTCCTGCACGGCTGCTCACGTTCCAAACTGCGCCTGCGGGATCGGCAGTGCCAGCCTGTCCCCCGGGCGGTGACACAGCGCTGCCTGGCTGTCCCCTGGGCTGTGACACAGCCCAGCCTGGCTGTCCCAGCCTGTCCCCCGGGCGGTGACACAGCGCTGCCTGGCTGTCCCCTGGGCTGTGACACAGCCCAACCTGGCTGTCCCCTGAGCTGTGACACAGCCCAGCCTGGCTGTCCCAGCCTGTCCCCCGGGCGGTGACACAGCCCAACCTGGCTGTCCCCTGGGTGGTGACACAGCCCAGCCTGGCTGTCCCCCGGGCAGTGACACAGCCCAGCATGGCTGTCCCCTGAGCTGTGACACAGACCTGCCTGGCTGTCCCAGACTGTTCCCTGAGCTGGGACCCAGTCCCAGCCTGGCTGTCCCCTCTCCCTCTGTCCATCCCTCCCTCTCCTGCTGCAGTCCCAACGGTGGCTGTCCCAGCCCATGACCCTGTGTGCCCACTGCTCTGTCACCCCGCGGTGGCTGTCCCAGCTCCAGTGTCCCTGTGTGCTCACTGCTCTGTCACCCCCCGGTGGCTGTCCCAGCCCACGACCCCGTGCGCTCACTGCTCTGTCACCCCGCGGTGGCGGTGCCAGCCCCAGTGTCCCTGTGTGCACACTGCTCTGTCACCCC
>VWZV01006735.1:0-17449 GCA_013397155.1 Irena cyanogastra
CAGCTGCTGCCAGTTTCTCTTGAGTGGGCAAACAGTTGAGCCTGCCTGGGACAATGTGCTGGATGGACTGTCAGGACTCTCCCTTATCGGCCAGCTCTCACACAGCACATGAAGCCAACAGGATCACAATATTTTCAAGGGAGAGCCTGCCTGTGGAGCTCCTTGGGGCGATGAGAAGTGATAGGGATTGACACTGTCTGCTTGGTCTAAGCTTGCAGAAGTCACTGCCAGAAGCTTTACATCCATATAGATGCTCCCACTGAAGGGAAGTTGAAACTGACCACTCTGATATTTGTTTGTTACACCCATGACAGCAATATCCAAAGGGCTCTCACCTTACCTGGCTCCTAAGTGCAGCCTAACCAGCACACCAGCTCTTCCTGGGAAGTCCAGCTTGATTCCAGTGTCACTAACAAGCATTGATGAGCAGAAGCTGTCAGTGTTGTCTGTGGAGAGACATGGGAGAGGGTTCTTTAGGAGCAGACCTCAGCTTTCAATCACAGACCTTAAGAAATCCACCCAACACCTTACAGAGAATGCCAGACTAGTCCTCCCTTCTTATGCCACTGCACAAATTTTCCCAAGGGCTCCTTAGTGGACTCCCAACCTTGCTCCTCCGTCCTCATCCCCTGCAGCCTCTCTCCTTGCCTCACAGTGTGTATTGATCTGTCACTACAGCCAGGACCGCTCGGCATGAATCTTTGCCTGCCCAAGCCCACCTGGAAGCAGGCGGCTCCTCTAGGGAGCAGTCCCACCTGAGGGCATCTCCAAAGCTTCAGGTGGTCTGGGTAGAGTCTAGATGGCACATAAAATCTGTGAGTATCTCCGTTGGCTGTAATGACTGCTACATGCATTAACTTCAGGGGCTCAGGACAGGTGCACACCCTCAGGCAGAACCTGCCCTGAGCACAGCCAGGCACTGCTGATGGCACTGAGGGCTGGCCCTGCATCCTCCCCAGCAAACTCACAGCTCCCTCTGCCTTCTCCTGTGCTCCAAGGCCACACCAAACTGCCCCTCAGCCTCCACAAGAGCCATTGCTGGAGGAGGGGACAAGGCTGCAGGGAGCTTTGGAGGAGGCCCCTAGCAGGAGGATCAGCCCATCACGTGTCTCCTTTCAGGCTCAATGTCAAAAGCCCAAAATAGCCCCGCTCTCCTAAGACTCCTGTGCAGGGTCATGCCTGTTTGTGGGGATGATTTGCTTCCACTAATAGAGCCTGAAGACATTCCTGGGCGGGTAGGCTGCCTTCTGTGTGGCACTGCAATGTGCTGCCGTGGAGGAGCTGGACACGTGTGCTGAGTCCCAAGGCAGCAGCTGCTATTCTTACCCCAGAGAGACTCTCTGCAGCTCAGCTCCATTGCCAGCTGAAAGGTTAAACATCAGNACTTGCTTTTCACAGTTGTAGCCCATTAGGGATGGGCTAGGCCACAGCCCCACTGCCAATGACCCCAAACTGTGTGCCACACACAGCCCCACTGCCAGTGACCATAAACTGTGTGCCTACACGGGAGTATCAGTGCTGGAGAAGCCCTAGCCAGGCTGGTGGCTCTGACATGATGGTTATGGAGACTCAGCCCTGACTGCACCTCGACTCCCTCAGCCCTCTGGAGAGCTCAGGAAAGCCGTGTCCCAGCCAGGTACAGTCACCGTGGGCCATCAGAGGACGTTGGGCCCAGGGCATCCGCTGGGATGGTGGCCATGCCTTCCCCTCAGGCCTTGGCTGTTGCTCTGACAGCACAGGCCCCATCAGCTTTCTCCTCAGCTTGGGCCTTGTCAGCTGACACTGAAGTCCCTTTAGGGATCCTTGGCAGGCAGCTGACAGCATTATTCCTGGTGAGGGGAGCAGGGGGTGCCAGTCCCATGGCCCCACAGGCTCCTGTCAGTCACCGGGAGCTCCCGGGGCAGCAGCTGACCAGGCCCTCTGCTGCAGGCACCCAGTGCCAGGGGATGGCAGCCTGGAGCCATCGAGGGGACCCTGCTCTGGGCCCTGATCCTCTGCAGACCAGTGACAAGATCTCACTTTCTATGGGTTGGCCTTGGTCAGTAGAGGATCACAGTAATATGACCTATATTCAGGGAACACTTTATGAGTTCAAAAAGTGCTTGGAGAAATTAATCAGTTAAAATTCCTCCATGAGCTGTTAAGTACTTAGACACTGCATTCTGCTCAGGGATTCCATAAATACAGATCACTGGAGGTAGGACAGTTCTGTAGAAGTGCCATTCTTTGCTGATGATCCTTCCTGAGCATCACTTTCAAAGACAGGAAGTTGGGCTACATGAACCTTTGATCTCACAAGGACAGCTCATTTTAGGTTATGACAGAGTTTCCTGCAGGGGTTAATACCATGCTCCTTCATTATTTCCTTTTCCTTCCCCTTCCTTCCTGTTCTCATAGTTACTTGCTGCTTCAATTACCTCTTCCTGTCTGCCAGGTTGCCCACCCCACTCACCTGCTCTGTAACAAGAGCTCCTCAGCTGCTTTGCAGGGGATAGAAATGGCATCCTGAGCGTCACCTCCTTGGATGGCATCTACTGCCCAGACCTCTTCCGCTGGTGCCTCTGTGGAGACGGGAGCAGTGTGAATCGCGGCGCATGAGTGGCACGCTCTTGAAACTGCACATCCTCTAATCCCAGATTATGGGATTTATTTGCCTCTCGTGTTCAGTTATTCAGTTTATTTGCCTCTCATGTTCAGCTTAAACTCACTCCAAGACTTCCAAGAATACCACTCTGTGGGAACCTACTTGGAAACAAATTTATAATTAAAGTTCCCCCTAGGACAGGTGCATTCACTTTCTTTAACATGTAGTGGAGATAAATCACATTATGATCTACAGAAATTAATTTCTGACTAGAGCAGAAGGGACAGCAAGGCCATCACAGCCCCTCCACAGCCAGCCTGTGACATACAGCTTATCTTTACAGGTTCTCACACTTAAGAAAGTTTTGGTCACATTTGCCATGGTTAAGAATGGCTGGCCTATTCTTTACCTGCAGCTTTTAAATCTTATCACTTATGGTCCTCAGTAGTTCTTCCTCGAAAATCATTTATTGCTTCCAGCAATTGCATCAGCCTATTCCTTCAGCCACATTTATTAGAAACGTTAGTTCAATAGCAAATTTCCTAAACAGATGTCACATCAAAACTACAGACTGAACATGTTCTGCTCATAACACTGAGCATATTTCAACATAACATTGAAAGCATGAACCTTAATGGAGTGACACTGAATTGAAAACCAACCTTTTAATATGGAAAATGTGCTCTTACCCTCTCCAGGGCTCAGTGTCCAGTCATATCCGAGCAGAAGTACAGGGGTAAGCAGTGCTGCTACAGAGCAGTGCTCTGACATTTCTGCTTGCCTTCTGCTAACATTCCTGGAAGCTCTCATTTTACACAGAGGGCAGCAGAAAAGCTGCTGCAGCAGGGGCTGAGCGTTCCATGTCAGACTGTCCATGACAGGCTGCAGAGAAAACTGACCCATCTAGGCAGGCCTTACCTTAATGACAGCAGGGCCAACAGCAGCACTTGCCAGCTTAAAACCCAGAAAGGATTTGAGATCCATTTTTTTGGCAGCAGGAGGAAATAATGAGCAAGTCATTCAGACTCCTTCCTACACCATTGTTCTTTCTAGAAGGTTTGTAAGTATAGTTCTAAGCTACATAATTTTTGTATCTGCCACTGTCACTATCTCAGTCTCTGCTGTTTTGAGGTGATGGTGATGTGTTTTTTTCTCAAAAGTGCTATATGTTAATGCCCTGATTCTAGAATTCAAATGTTGCCACTTATTTTGGATATTATTTCACTATGTATGAATTAAAGAGTCTGTCAAGAAAAAAACATCAGACCACAAAGTGATATTCTAGCAGCTAGGTCTCACATTGCCATAAATGTTTTTTTTTTTTTAAGGCAGAATCAAGGTTTTGAACAAAATACTTTTTTTTTCCCCTTTTCCTAGAATATAAGGACACTGATACTAAATACTCATTTCCCAATATAAGTGAATTTAGGCAATCTATACTGAAACTGTATCCTTTTTTGACAGATTCCTGCAAATCCTCGCTGGTAACTAAGGGGAGGACTTGGCAATGACTGCCATTCAGTATTCTGGACATAATGCCAAACATTTTAGCAGACACAGGGAAAATGAAAATAAAAGAGATTAAGGTGGTGCGTCAGTATCCTAAAGATGAAGAGACTGCAGAAATAAAAGCAGGAAAATAAATCAGAACAATTGCTCCTCCTGCTGCCTGTACTCTCCAAAATGTGATGGTGTCATGAGGTCTCCATTTGGGTTGGAAAAGACCTCTAAAATCATTATGTTTAACCATTACCCCAGCATTGCCAAGTCTACCACTAAACCATGTCCCCACACATCTTCGAAATCTCTCCAGGGATGGGGAGTCCACCACTGCCCTGGGCAGCCTGTTTCAGGGCTTGACAACCCTTTCAGAGAAGAAGGAGGTGGACTTCCCTAAACATGATGTCACTTCACTCTCTGGAGGAGGACTCAGCAAAGCCAACCACCTGCCCTCTCCAACTCACCCTAAGCTCTGCTCAGTTGTAAAGAGAATTCTCTTATCAGGAAGGAAACACCATGGTAATTATTTCACTCTGCAACAGAATTGGTTAAGTTACAAGAGAAAATTAGAAATTATACCAAAGAAAATGAAATGGAGAATGTTTTAATACTTTTGCTAATGGTGGGAATGAAATGAAGTTTTACATGGAGGAAGCACATGGTGAAGAGCCCTGTTGTCTTACCCAGAGAGTAGCTTGTTGGGTGAGAAATTTGGAGCCGTTGGAGCCGAGAATGTGTCTCTATCCTCATTTCAAAATATGCTAAAATTTCCATTAAGTGTGGGATGCAGTGGGCTTCCACCAATGCATGAGAAACAGCTGGTGCCCTGTTGAGGCATGTTATTATTACTTACTGTAAAATTTAAGGATTGAGACCAAGAAAACAAACTATTGGTGCTGCCCTCAAAAAGTGAATTGAGGGAGGGGCGCTGAATTAATTTGTCCAGTAAAGCCATCAGCCTTTCTGCACTGTAGTTCTCTTGGTTTCACCATAAACCCTCTAAATCCCATGGGATTACATTAGTCACCTAGCAGTCCTGTGATATATTAATGGATTCTTAATTGGGAGCTTTCACTGTGTTTGTAAGCTTCACCAGTTCATCTGTGAGCTCCCCATGATTTTTGGACATCTGTACTTGAGGACTGAGAAGGAAAGAAATCTGCCATGAGACTACTAACCTGATGATAAGGGTCTGAAATCAGCTTCATTATGGGAAGAACACTTAAGCTGAGAAATGACAGGAATAGCTGCAAATGTAGGAATTTTACAAGGAAGAAGGGGAATATGATCAGAATTATGGAGGTAATGTAGGACAGTGTGCATCACAGGAGCACAGTCATGGGAGAGTATGGACTGTGTCGGAAGAACACACAGGGGAAATGAGAAGGGTTTATGCTTTATGTCAAAGTGCTCCTTGCTTGTGCAATGCTCCACTGTGGGGCTGCAGACGTCCTGTCAGAGATGGGAGGAAAATGAGGGATGTTGTGATAGGGTCTGTTATGGACCACCTGAACAAGACAAAGTAGTGAAGGGATTTCTACAACTAGTAGAAACTCAAGTCCCCTCTGCCTTAGGGAGGTTTTCAGCCATGTGGACATCTGCTGTGAGGGCAACAGCACCAGGCAAGCTCTGCCAGAAATTCTTGGGCGGTGCTGATGTCAATATCCCAACGTAAATACTGGACAGGCAACATTGAGCATTGGAAGCAGGGATGAACTTGTGATAAATATGATCCCAGATGGCACCTCAGGCTGCAGCAAATACATGATGACTAGATGAAGGATCCAGTGGAAAGCTGGGGAGATAAGCAACAGAATTAGCACTTTAGACTTTGTAAGATTGGAATTCATTGCATTCAAGGAACTGCTAGTTAGCACACACTTTGCAGCAGCTGTGGAAGAGACTGCTCAGGAGAGATGTGCTTTATAAACACAATCATACTGAATTTTTGGGGCTATTTTAACCCTTCATAGTATGCTATAATACATGTATTGTCATAGATTGATTTTCAAGCAGCTTTATTTTTAGCTATGTCCACAGCTGTTTTCAAACCAGGTAAGTCAATTCTGCTTTTCTTTCATACCCTAATTAGTGATTTCTACAAGCACTCACTGGCAATGAGTACTAGAACCCAAAATAACATCTGCCCATACTGTATGGAGCAGTTGTAGTCTCTTATGGGTGTTACGTGCGTTGCTTGAACAGTGTGGTAGCCCCTTCTTTATTTGCAGTTGGTATTTCTGTCCTGAAAGGACAGCTGCTGAGAAATGAGGAGATACTTGGTGAAGAGCCTGAAGCAGGAAACTTGAGGAACCTGAATTCCCTGAACAGCATGAGCATGGAGAAATTTTAACACAGGACTTCAGTGCTGGACATGGCAAGAGCTAGAAGGAATTCAGTTTCCCAATTTTCATCTCTCCTGAGTGCAGTCTGTTCAGTATGAGTCTGCTGTTCAACCAAAAAAGGCAAACAGTGCTATGGGCAGTATATGTTCCTCAGGACTGAATGGCTCATACTGGCTGCAACCAGTATCTCCCTCAGAGTGGGGTGCCTCTCAAAACTCATGAACTCTGATGTTTGTGAAAAAACGAGGACTGATTTTCAAAAAATTCACCAGAAGCTGATTCACCAGAGCAATATCCTCCATTCCCTGAGGCTCAGCTCTTGCCCACTGAGAGATTCCAAGACATTTGAAGTGAAAATTTCACTGAACTCAGAGGGAACTTTAAACAGGTGTAACCCTTGAACATTTATACACACATCTTTGTGTCTGTGTGTGTGCACGTGTGAATTCATTTAAGCACTCTACAGCAAGTATAGTTTTAATGTCGCTATCTGGGATCTATAATTAAGTCATTGTTGCAATTATAGTAAATCCTTTTGAATCACTTTTTGGATGTCAAATTAGTCAATTATTAAGTCTTGCTAAAACCATTTAGACACAAACTGTTGACCAGGTCTGGCATTATGTTTAGATCCAACTGCACCTAGACTCTGTCAGGAGTTTAGAAACCAAGGGGCCCTCTGTGAACCTCGTAACTCCACAGGACAATTTTTCTATGCTTTTTACCCTTACCCTTTGTATCCCCAGTTGTTGTGCAAATCATTCTAAAGGAATTCTTAGTTGATTTTTCTTGATCTTTATAGCAAGTAATAGAGCAAACCTTGCCATCAAACTTTGTTGTGCTTTTGCAAATTTATATTGAGCCCTCTTTCACTAGTGCCTTTGATGGTGATACTTTAAGCAACCTTAACTCATTTGCAACATTTGATTCCTCAACAGTCAGCTCAGGAATCTATTCAAGAGCTCCATATCAAAGTAGAGTCTCCCATTACTTGGGATCAGGCTCCCAACTCACTTTATTTCAAATCATTTCAGCTGTTGAGAGTATCCTCTACAGAAAACTCAGCTGTAATAGATTTTTCCTTCCTGCTTTTTAGAAAATACCATTGAAAAGTGGCTCCCAACATTATTTGCTAGTTTTGGACATATTTTCCATGTTCCTCCCAATGCATATGTTTCCAAAGCATCATAGGCGTTGTCATCACCATTACATGACTGAAAAGTTGTGGTATAAACATACCAAGGAAACTACCATGGGTCAAGGAGCAAATCACTGAGAAAGGCAGCAATAGAACCATGCAAGTTCTCTAAGTGCCTTGAGTAGTCTAGATTCTCTCCTTAACACTCTTGACAAATTATTTATAGATGTATTCACGTAGTCAGTAAGATATAAAATTGTTCTAATTATATCATTCAAATCATTATGCCCTTAGTTTGACAGACAATGCTTGGCCAAAAAAGGTTTGCCAGAAATGTTTTGACCGAAGAAAGGGGGACCCTCTGCATCATCTGCAGACGAGACACTATAAAATCTGCCAGAGACAAGTCTAGCCTGTCTCCGCAGAAGGCTCCCAGGTAAGTGCATGCATTTCATGAGCTTGAAGAAAGAGGAAAATGTCCTTGCAATATCCTGTTTAATTTCTTCTGTCTCTAACAACCATTTCCATGAGGGAGTGCACATGTGAACAAAAATTTTCAGTTTAATTTTGATGCATGCCTGTATTTTCAATCTACAGTGTTCTGTGGAATTCTCTTCAGCAATAAGGAACAACTGCCATTCCTATTTTACAGGGTTGGCCATATTCCAGGATACTAGCTGTTACCCAAAGGTAATACACTGAATAATCCATTCTTAATCTATATTCCATACTTTTAAAGAGCTGCACAAATTCTCTTCATAGATCCTCTTATATTCCAGCTGAATTTACTTAGGCTAGATAGTTGGAAATAGGGAGGATCTAAAAATTGAAGTAATTTTTCATTTTTAATAGAAAATGTAATCCTTTCAGCAAGAACATACTCTCTTGAAGACTCATTGCTCATAATTAAGAACCAGAACAGAGAGCGATTTTTCTATGACTGTACATTCTTTTATGTGAAAAACTCAAACCCTGTCAGAATTCAGGGTGACTTACCAAAATGTACTCAATATTCAGATGTTCTATTTACTGTTTCAAGAGCTACACATTGTACAAGTCTAAGTCTTACTCTTGGTTCAGACTAGAGTACTTTTAACTTCAAATCAAAGTGGATTTAATTGGTTTCTGCCTAAGAGATTATTTTGGAGACTAACTAGGAATTTATTTGCAGGGAGCAAATAAAGAGCAGGGAGCTTTCTCATTGGTATTATTTGTATTATTCTTCTTGATGACCAATAACATTTTGTTCTCCACAAGACACCTCTGCTGACGAGCTTTCGTTAGAGGACAGACATGGCCTCTGGAGATGCTGAGATGGCTGTTTTTGGGGAGGCTGCTCCTTACCTCCGAAAATCGGAAAAGGAGAGAATTGCAGCCCAGAACAAACCTTTTGATGCCAAGTCATCAGTCTTTGTGGCTCATCCCAAAGAATCCTTTGTGAAAGGGACAATCCAGAGCAGGGAATCAGGCAAAGTCACTGTTAAGACTGAAGCGGGAGAGGTGAGTCAAAAACAAGGCTCAAGGACAACATTGCTTCCCACTTTGAGCTTTTAGGTGATACTTGTGGATCTTTTGTTTTCTTGGCAGACCCTGACAGTGAAGGAAGACCAAGTCTTCTCCATGAACCCTCCCAAGTATGACAAAATCGAGGACATGGCCATGATGACCCACCTGCACGAACCCGCTGTGCTGTACAACCTCAAAGAGCGTTACGCAGCCTGGATGATCTACGTAAGTGGCAGCAGCAGCAGCTTCCTTTGGGCAGCCTCAGGAGCTGCTGGGCCAGGCTCAGGGGAGGCCAACGTGCTGTGTCCCTTCCTTGCAGACCTACTCGGGTCTCTTCTGCGTCACTGTCAACCCCTACAAGTGGCTGCCGGTGTACAACCCCGAGGTGGTGTTGGCCTACCGAGGCAAGAAGCGCCAGGAGGCCCCTCCACACATCTTCTCCATCTCTGACAACGCCTATCAGTCCATGCTGACTGGTGAGTGCTTGATTTCCTTTGAGCTGCTCTTGAAATTGTCTATCTGTAGAGGGAAATGTAGGGTATTCTCTGTAATTATGGTGCCACATTTAAAAAAATGTGTGAAATTAATGGAAGATTAATGCACTTAACTCTAACGGTCTGTGAGAGCTGAGTGTCAGTGTTCCCATTAGAATTACTAGAGACCTGGACATAACCTAGAGGGTATAAATTCAGTGGAAAGAAATCACCTGTTTTGTGGTGTAGACCATATGCCTATAATGGAATCTTACATATATGGATGGATTTATGTATCTTAATCACTAAATTAGTCTCAGACGGAGAGTACAGGGTACAGTTAAATGACACATACCCTATAAATGACATGGATAATATAGATGCAAATTTTCAAGCATCAGTGCTGACAAATAAAACAGAGATCTCTACCTTAAACAGGTACGTAAGCCTCATCTGAGGCACTTACTATGCAAATGGATTTCATTATGTAGATGATAGCCATGTGATCTAAATTACATACAGCCTTTATGATCTCTGGAACTCCAGCAATGGTCTGTAGCTGCATTTATAAATCAATTGCACTGTATAGTGAAAAGTAAACTTCATAAAACAATATCAAGGAAAAAGCAAAGCTTTTAGCATTTAAATTGGGCAACTTCAAAAAATTTATTTCTGCTTTTTCCTCTTCCCTTCACCTCTTATTTTCTCTTCCTTATATATGCATTGAAATAAAAGGTGTGCAGAATTTTAGAACTTCTCCTGTTTT
The DNA here is from genome assembly GCA_013397155.1 of Irena cyanogastra. Lineage (NCBI taxonomy): Eukaryota > Metazoa > Chordata > Aves > Passeriformes > Irenidae > Irena > Irena cyanogastra. Next base: position 10,313 of record VWZV01006735.1, read on the forward strand.
TTTCTTAGAGTCTAGGATATGCATTCAGAATGGAAAAATAAAAAAATGAATGTTGTTAATGTATGATCTCAAGGATGCATAATTTCTGTATATATAGGGATTAAAAAAATAGAGGTGAAAAAGGATGAAAGCTGTTGGAGAGATGTTCTGTAATTAAAGATGCCTCCAAATTTTTATAAGATTATTCAAGAGACTTTCAGCTTCAGAAGAATTTACATACAAAATAATTACAACCTCAATATCTTCATTACCTATACTTGCCTATTAAAAGAGAAATAAGTAGCTTGACGGAAAGACAATGTCAGGAAAGGCATAAGACTACTGAAGTTTCTCTGAAGTGATTCCTTTACAAAACCAGTTGCTAAGAGCTGCAGTACTGCTGACAGCATCAAAAGTACCCACTAGAATTCCCTGAGCACCTTTTGCTATTTTATTTTCCTGTATCCTCTGGAAGCTTCAGTTCTTATTTCTCTCCTAGACCTTGAATTTCTTATTTGTCTTTTCTTATCTCTGTTTCTTACCTCTGTCTCTTCACAGATCGGGAGAACCAGTCCATCCTGATCACGTACGTACACCCCCTGCGCGGGTCCCTGCAGGGCTGCCCGATGCCAGGGCACCTCCTGCCTGACCACGCACCCTCTGCTTCTCTCTTGCCTTTGGCAGCGGAGAATCCGGTGCCGGGAAGACTGTGAACACAAAGCGTGTCATCCAGTACTTTGCAACAATTGCAGCTAGTGGAGAGAAGAAGAAGGAGGACCATGCATCAGGCAAAATGCAGGTAAATTAGTAGATACATGTTGGGATCAATGCTTTCCTTGGTTCCTGAGATGATTTTTGGAAAGGATAACTAGCAATAATTATTACCCTGCAGGGAACGCTTGAGGATCAAATCATCAGCGCCAACCCACTGCTGGAGGCCTTTGGAAACGCCAAGACCGTGAGGAATGACAACTCCTCACGCTTTGTGAGTTGTTACTTGGGACAACTGTCAACACCAGTTTGAATATTCTTGAATATTCTGTCCAGATTAGTAAAATAAGTCTCAATTGACTTTCCTGCTGCTTTCAGGGTAAATTCATCAGAATCCACTTTGGTGCCACAGGCAAACTGGCTTCTGCTGACATTGAAACTTGTAAGACACTCTCCTGGCCTGATCCCCCTTCCCTCCAGCCTTCCTCACTTCTTGTGCTTAACTGTGTCCTGCCTTCCTTGCCAGACCTGCTGGAGAAGTCCAGAGTCACTTTCCAGCTCAAGGCAGAAAGGAGCTACCACATCTTTTATCAGATCATGTCCAACAAGAAGCCGGAGCTAATTGGTAGGAAAGATCAATAACTTTTTTTAGAAGGAAGTTCACTGAGCAATAGTTCATTGTGTTATCTGGAAACTAAATTGTGCTTGTTTTACTGTTGCTTTCAGACATGCTTCTCATTACCACCAACCCTTATGATTTCCACTTTGTGAGTCAAGGTGAGATCACAGTCCCCAGCATTGATGACCAGGAGGAGCTAATGGCCACAGACGTAAGTAACTTTACCAAATGATCATCTGGTGGATTTGAGCCCTGGTATCTGTACATTTGTGTTTCTGTTGCCAGAGTGCCATTGACATCCTGGGCTTCAGTGCTGATGAGAAAACAGCCATCTACAAGCTGACAGGGGCTGTCATGCACTACGGGAATCTGAAGTTCAAGCAGAAACAGCGTGAGGAACAGGCAGAGCCTGATGGCACAGAAGGTATCAGCAGAGTCAGCAAGCTTTCCAAAAGAGATAGTCTTTATTACATAAGGACTTATGCAGATTTCAGGCTTTAAATGTGTAAACTAAGAATAACAGTAGTTGCTCCATGACTAGATGCCAGTTGAGGCATTTATCTCATTTAAAGATACCTGTACTTTTTCCTCTGTGACTACAATGTAAGAGATCAAGTGTACACCAACAGGAAGCCAGGAGACTTGCATGTCAATTGCTGTAACATTGCTAATCATACTTAAGTTGAAATATACCTTGCAACCTCTGCTGTAGTATGGAGCAGTGAAATGGTTCAGCCCTAACAAGACAGAAGGCTGTGATCCTCTTCACCCTCACCTACTGGAGAGAACTCTGACATGAGATGTGTACTTCATTAGTCTCTGTCACAGCAGGAAGGACAGTCCATAACTTCATCTTTCTGAGTGATAAATCCTCCTGCTACATGACTAGCAGGTTTGAAGTTCCATCCTGACACCTGAAAGAGGATAAAGGCAATGAGCTGTCTTGAAGAATGTTTGCAGAAATTGAAGCTCAGAAAGAGTTATAGGCTCTGAGTCCTCAACATAAGAGAGAAATCAGCTATCTAGCTTGGACAGATACTGTTATGCAACCTTGTGGAGAACACTATTGCGACAGTCAAGCACCAACTTTTAGGAATTTTTTAATATCTACTCTTCTGTCTTTTCTGGTGTTTAGTTGCTGACAAGGCTGCCTACCTGATGGGTCTGAACTCAGCAGACCTGCTCAAGGCCCTCTGCTACCCCCGAGTCAAGGTGGGGAATGAATACGTCACCAAGGGCCAAACTGTGCAGCAGGTAAAAAAATATGGTAATGTGGAGCATGCTGAGATGGTTCCAATTGATTCTCCTCTGCTGTGTATAGTAACCTCCAAACCTTTATGCTCTAGGTGAACAATTCAGTGGGTGCCCTGGCAAAGGCTGTCTATGAGAAGATGTTCCTGTGGATGGTTGTTCGTATCAACCAACAGCTGGATACAAAACAGCCCAGACAGCATTTCATTGGTGTCCTGGACATTGCTGGCTTTGAGATCTTTGACGTAAGGAGCACAGTTTTCCTAGCATTTTTGAAAAACTATAATTGAGAATTTTGAAACATGTTTAATTGTAGTGACTATCTCCCTACACTTATTCGTAGGGGCTTTGTAATCATGTTTTTAATCCTGAAAAACCAATAGAATAGAAAACTAATCTTCTAATTGCTCTAAATTAGAAACCTCTCTTTTCTAAATACAAAGCCTGTCCTAGAGAGATAGCAAAGGTAAACAACACAGGAAGAGCACTTGTATTTAAAGTATAAGTTTAAATTATTTAAGTATTTAAAGTATAAGACATGGTGAATTAGGATTGCACAAGAAAACACCTTGGTATTATTGCTGATCCTTGAAAGCATTGTATGTCTTTTTATGTCTGGCAGTACAACAGCTTTGAGCAGCTGTGCATCAACTTCACCAATGAGAAACTGCAACAGTTCTTCAACCACCACATGTTCGTGCTGGAGCAGGAGGAGTACAAGAAGGAGGGCATTGAATGGACATTCATTGATTTTGGCATGGACCTGGCTGCCTGCATTGAGCTCATTGAGAAGGTATCATTCCTTTTCAAGTCAAATATAAATTGGGTGTTCTATGCTTGCCAAGAGAAACAATTAAGCAGCATGTGAAAATATTTTGGCTTCTTCCGATCTATGCTCTGTTTAAGTGGCAACGGGGTATAAGGGTATTTGGAGATCATTACTCATGGATATCAGGACTTTTGGTGAGAGAATTCATTGCCAAATTACAAAATGAAGTGAAAAAGGTGGTCATGTTCTCTAAGTACTTATCAGTAAACAGGTTTTATGGAGAGGACACTATTTTACATTGGCATATCTATAATAATTTCATCAGCAAAGGCATTTCCATAGTTTTCAATGAAACAGCAACACTGAAAAAAGTTGAGTCTCAGTTGATTTTCTCTGAATTAAAGTCAGTATGAGAACAGCGTCCTTTTCTGACTTCAGCAACTTTCCAACCATGAGGTGTCTCCTTTCTAATCTGTTTCTTCCTCTTGTTTCTCATAATCTCCTCCAGCCCATGGGCATTTTCTCCATCCTGGAAGAGGAGTGCATGTTCCCCAAGGCAACTGACACCTCTTTCAAGAACAAGCTCTATGACCAGCACCTGGGCAAATCCAACAACTTCCAGAAGCCCAAGCCTGGCAAAGGCAAGGCTGAGGCCCACTTCTCCCTGGTGCACTACGCTGGCACAGTGGACTACAACATCTCTGGGTGGCTGGAGAAGAACAAGGACCCTCTGAATGAAACTGTCATTGGGCTGTACCAGAAATCATCTGTGAAGACCCTGGCTTTACTCTTTGCCAACTATGGTGGAGCAGATGCAGGTCAGTTTTGTGAAAATTGTGCTTTTAATGTGGGACAATTGTCACAGAATTAAATCCATAAACATTAAATATTTAAAGTTGTTTCATGATAATTTTAAAACTTTTTGTTTTCCTTTACTCAATTCGCAGAGGCTGGTGGTGGCAAGAAGGGAGGCAAGAAGAAGGGTTCTTCATTCCAGACTGTCTCAGCTCTTTTCCGGGTATAGTACTGCATCTGTTATCTCGGAAATGTGAAGAAAGGGGGTGAGCTAATACTAAATTTGAAAGAGTTATGTTAAATTACTGTAAAGGGGGTAATTGTCTTTGGAAATTCCACATCAGGTTTTCCAGGGTCAATTTTAACATTGCAAATATGTCCAAAAATGAGAATTCAGTCTTCAAAATCATGGAAATCTACTAGTTTGTGGTTGTTTTCATTCTTAATTTTTTTTATTAGCAGATATTCAGATCTTCATATTTTTATGTCTTTGGGTCAGACTAGAGTGGTAATATTAGTATTCCTGAATTTCTGCTGAGGAGTTCAAAATAATTTCCAGGGCGATATCTATCTCATTGTAATAAATCCCTGTTTTTTAAAACTTAGGTAGATTGACTTCTGAAGGCAGAATGTGAAAAATCTAAGTAATTTATTTTTTGTGAACATGTGAAATTATATATAAATTTTCACTGCACCAATAGTAGCACTGTAGTATTTCAGTCTAAAAATGGTGCTCAGTATCTTCAAATAGAAGAAATCTTTTGGTTTCTGTGCCTTTATCTAAATGCTCAAAAACCCAGCTTGAGAATTTGTAAAATCATAACCTGGGCTTGGTGCACCAAATACTCGATACAAGGAAACTCACACTGGTAACTGGTTCCTCTAGGAGAATCTGAACAAGCTGATGACCAATCTGCGGAGCACTCACCCCCATTTTGTGCGCTGTATCATCCCCAATGAGACTAAAACACCTGGTAAGAACCCCAAGCAGAAAGATCCTTGCTCTGACACATCCATTCCCCTCTGCACTGCAACCTGTGCCACTCATTTGTGCTCTGCATTGCCAGGTGCCATGGAGCACGAGCTGGTGCTGCACCAGCTGCGCTGTAACGGCGTGCTGGAAGGGATCAGGATTTGCAGGAAAGGGTTCCCCAGCAGAGTCCTCTATGCTGACTTCAAACAGAGGTGAGAGCTCTGCACTTGTCAGCATTATTAAAAGCAATGCTGGTTTATTCATGGGTCCATTTAGGCTGTGCTGTTTTCAAAAATATTTGGTGGGGTTTAGTGGCTACTGTGTGTTGCTTGGGAAAAAATAGCCTTATCTTCCTCTGATTGCACAGATACAAGGTGCTTAATGCCAGTGCCATCCCTGAGGGACAGTTCATCGACAGCAAGAAGGCTTCTGAGAAGCTCCTTGGGTCAATCGATGTGGACCACACCCAGTACAAATTTGGACACACCAAGGTACAAACTCCCCTATTCACTGCCTGCCTGGGCTTTGCTCTCTCTACCTGACAGTGATGTGCTGCAACATTGCCTCTCTCCAGGTGTTCTTCAAAGCTGGGCTGCTGGGACTCCTGGAGGAGATGAGGGATGAGAAGCTGGCACAGCTCATCACCCGCACCCAGGCCAGGTGCAGGGGCTTCCTGATGAGGGTGGAGTACCAGAGAATGGTGGAGCGGAGGTACACCTTCCCCTTCTTCAGTTAGAGTCACTCTGCCTGGGGGAAAGTGTTGACACTCATCAGACTGAGAATATTCATTGTACATTTTAATTATGCCTCAGGGAATCCATCTTCTGCATCCAGTACAACATTCGTGCATTCATGAATGTCAAACACTGGCCATGGATGAAGCTGTTCTTCAAGATCAAGCCCTTGCTGAAGAGTGCAGAGTCTGAGAAGGAGATGGCCAATATGAAACAAGAGTTTGAGAAAACCAAGGAAGAGCTTGCAAAGTCTGAGGCAAAGCGGAAGGAGCTGGAGGAGAAAATGGTGAAACTGGTGCAGGAGAAAAATGACCTGCAGCTCCAAGTACAGGCTGTGAGTTTATCACCTTCAGTTTATCACTCAAAAAATGAGTGTATACATTAGGACTGTTCTTTAAAAACAGAAGATAGACTATAGAAGACCAAAAGTCATAAATTTGGGAAATTATCCATCATATGTATGTGAAGGTGAGGAAACATATTCTGGCAGTGATGTGGTAAGCACTCTGACAGCCAGAGTAAAGACACAGAGTTTCAACTGCGAATCAGTGCTCTTGTCTTCAGAGGAAGGAGCCAAATGTAGATCCTGGACACGAGGTAGAACAATGAATTAATTTTATGGCAAAATGCAAACCACACTTGAATGTGGTGCTTGTGAATGCAGGTGCAGGAAAAGCCATCCTCTCTTTGCTTGGTAACTAGCAGTTAAAATCCTTCTGTTGCTGGACTTCAAGGTCAGGTTCAGCTGCTACTCAGTCATAAAAGGTAACAGCAGAGAAAGTTCAAAACATTAGAACCCACAAATTTCTGTCTCCCCACCAGGAAGCAGATAGCTTGGCTGATGCTGAGGAAAGGTGTGACCAGCTCATCAAAACCAAAATCCAGCTGGAAGCCAAAATTAAGGAAGTGACTGAAAGGGCTGAGGATGAAGAGGAAATTAATGCTGAGCTGACAGCCAAGAAGAGGAAGCTGGAGGACGAATGTTCAGAGCTGAAGAAAGATATTGATGACCTTGAGCTAACACTGGCCAAGGTGGAAAAGGAAAAACATGCCACCGAAAACAAGGTATGAGGTAGAACCTGTCACTTGCACTCTGGAAAAACTTGTCTTGTTATTAAGTTTGAAGCACCATTTTCTGTCTGTGCTTGCTCCTTTCTTCCTAAAGGTGAAAAACCTGACTGAGGAGATGGCAGCTCTGGACGAGACCATTGTGAAGCTCACAAAAGAGAAGAAAGCCCTCCAAGAGGCCCATCAGCAGACCCTGGATGACCTGCAGGCAGAAGAGGACAAAGTCAATACACTGACC
>VWZV01006759.1:0-14360 GCA_013397155.1 Irena cyanogastra
AAATTATATACATTCATTATCTGCTTTTTTATTTATGCAATACCATCTGTAACCTAAAGGCCATATAAATACAGATTTTGGTAAATAAATGCAAGTTCATGGTAAATGGAAACCATGCAAACTTCTAAAATCCCAAGATGACCAGACAAAATATGCATATGAAACATAAACACAGTACTTCAAACTACTCCAGACTACTCCAGACAAGTAGCTCCCAGGTCACCACAGACTAAGAAGCAAAAGCTACGACTTCTGGGGGAAAAGAGTAAAAAAGATATGCTTGTGGTATGAGACAGAGAAGGATAAGGGAGAGAGAGACACACAGGAAAGCAGGATTCAACACAGAGCCCAAAGGACATATCAGGGGGTGATATGTCAGGAGACCCTGTTCAATGACGTTGCGATGCTTTGTCATTAGAAATACTGAACAGACCTGGAATTGGTTTTTCTGCCTTGTTGTGCTGCCAGATAGCTTGTAAGAGTTTGGACAGATGGGTTTCATTTCCATATCTGCAAACACAGACGGTGAGTTTTCTTGATGCATTGCCACTTCAGATCTCCTCTACTGTTTGTTGCTGTCTTCCATCCCTCATCTCGTGCTGTGACCACTTCAAACGATTCTGTGTTTCCAAACAGAAGTCAATACTACAGGACTTTGAACTCGGCGACAGAGGCTCGACAAAGCAGTGTTAACACATGAAGGCGAGCAACCAAGAAGCAGGCGTGCACAAAGCCCTGGCCGAAGCTAGACGGCAGTGTTGGCACATGCTCTGAGGCACAGGCGAGCTGCTGCTCGGGGTCTGCACCGTGGGCTCTAACTGTGGAAACTCCGTTTACAGGAATCGGGTTTCCACCTCCCTTTTTTGTCATCTGAAGAAAAAAATGGTTTAGCGTCTCTGAGACTTCAGCCTCAAAAACAACCACCACAAAGGGATGCTCAGGGCATAGGGCAAAGCAACAGCCAAAAAGGCTCAAGGGAATTTCCCAAAGCAGAAAGAACATACCATTTTCCTTAAGAGTAAAAGGTGTTTTCTCCCTTTAATTCAAATTTCTGCATGTCATTAGAAGTCCAGTTGAGCAATGACACACCACTAAATGAACTTGTCACTAAGAGGAAGTTACAGGTTTTGAAATGGCTCTCTACATTCAGTGAAAGAGAGGTGGAGGGCTCTGCCACAAACACTGGAAGAGACAAATGGTTAAAAAGAGAAAGGCTTTCAAAGACCATATGTTGCCCTAAGCAGCTGTTAATCGATTTTACTGTGGTTCAGTGAGTCTGGCTTGCTTTTAGTGGTTCATTTGGCAAGTTATTGCTGCAGCAATTTCTAATAATAATAATAATGTCATAATAATCTTTTAACTGGGTACAGATGTGTCGCTGTTCAGGATTGCTCTAAAAGTGATTTCTGGACTTGGTGAGATGGAAAAACATAGACAATAGGTTCCTTTAGTTCCTTCCTCTGTGGCACACATCACACTTAAGAATAGAAGGACAACAGTCACTCTATGGAAACAGGCATTTTCTTCCACTCATTTTGAAATAATTGCAGCAGCTAAGAGCACAACATGGCTGGCAGATAAAGACAGCATTTACTTTGTTCACACTATGTGTGTTACTGATTACAGTCATTAAGACAACATATTTTTTACTCGACAAACTGGTTTTGGTATAGTGGTTGTCATAGTTCTCCATTGCAAATTATATAAATTATATTCTGACTCTATGATTGCACTGATTCAAGTAGCAAAGTAATAAAAATTAATAAAATTATGAACTATAATTAAGACCATATATTGGTTTTTATCATGAACTAAAATCTCAGTGCCAGCATTAGAGCACAAAAGGGAAAAAAAAAAATTAAACTCAAGCAAGTGAAATAATTTGCTGGTTATGCAGCATGATAATCATGTCTTATCTTTTTTCATCAGCTGCAGTCATCCTGCTGCCACTCCACATTGCTCCAAAGGCTCTCAAATGCAGGACAACACACTCTGTGTTCTCTGTTCTCTCTCTATGTAACTATGGGTGGAGAATACATTTTGTAGCATCTAGAAGTGCCTGTTAGAAGGAAAAATTTGTAGCACACTCTCCATTTCAATTTCTTTCCCTTTTCCTTTCTTTAGAAGACTAAATCAAAAATCCATATAAATTTCTCACCTGACTTGGGGCAAATAATCCCATCAAAGTAAATAAAAGTACACAATTTAAAAAATCATGCTCCGTGTAAATATCTGCAGTAGGCTTCAGATCGGTGTCAGACATTAATCTTCCCACAACTGTGACAGTTGTTTCCAGGGATTTTAAGGTGACTATTCACATACAAAAGCATGTGCTGAACTTCCATGTTTAGGATGTAAAGCCAATTAATTCAGTTTTAGCTACAAACAAGGACCAAACTAAAATCCTTGCAGGATAGCTATTCATTAATTGGTATTTATGTATCACAATGTGGTACCTTCTAAGTCATAAATTCACATAAATTCATTGGTCCCCTGAAACGGGCCAATTTGATTTTTATTTACGCCTCAACATGTCACCTCGTATACATGAGGTGGAAAATTACTATAGGGACTGTACACGTGTTGGGAGCCCTATCCCGGGGAGGCTTTGCCTGGCAGCCGGTCAGGCCAGGGAAATCTTCCACGATCGGGCTGCGAGTGACCCCCACTCGCTGGTGGGGCAGATGCCCAAGTCCCCATCCCCGTCCTCAGCCCCATCCCTAGCCCCAGTCCCAGTCCCAGCCCTAGTCCCGGCCCCAATCCCAGCCCCATCCGCAGCCCCAGTCCCAGCCCCAGTAGCCCCATCTCCATCCCTATCCCCAGCCCCACCCACAGCAGTCCCAGCCGCATCTCCGTCTCCATCCCTATCCCCATCCCCCTCCTCATCCCCATCTCCATCCCCATCCCCAGCAGTCCCCTNTGTCAAATAGGAATGCTGCTCAACCCCCCTTTTACATCAGGACGGGACACATGAGTTGAGACAAAGACAGTTGAATAGGGAAACTAAAAGTCACATACAGAAGTAAAGCAAATCAAGGAATTCTTTCATTGCTTCCCATAGGCAGCCAAGTGTTCAGCCATCTCCAGGAGAGCAGGGCCCCATCCTGTGTAAGGATGACTTGAGAAGACAAATGCCATGACTGAACTTCCTCCCCTTCCTTCTTCGCCCAGATTTATATGCTAAGCATGGCACCGTAAGGTATAGGATTGGGATATCCCTTGGGTCATTTGGACCCTCACAATTTCTTATGCAGCCTCCTTCCCTCAGCCTCCTCACTGGTGGGGATGGGTGAACAGCAGCAAAGGCCTTGGCTCCATGTAAGACCTGCTCAGCAGTAACAAAAATATTCCTATGTTATCAACCCTGTGCTCATCACAAATCCAAAACCCATCCACATACTACCACTGTGAAGAAAGTGGACACTACCCAAGCCGAAACCAGCCCTCAGACCATCCTCTTCTCCTCATTCTTAAATTCCTGCATAAATGATGACAAAGTTTTGCACATAACCTGAAGCCTTTTAAGAGGGGTGCCTCACCTGATCTAAAGTGCTGTCTGACTCTGGTGCCTCTGTGTGGATATGCCTCTGGTTCAAGGCGGGCTGCAAAGCCATGCCTCCTGGCCTCCCCACACAGCACCCTCCCCAGCACAGGCAGCAGCCAGGGTCTTCTCTGCCAAGGAGAAGGGCCTTAAGGAGCTGATTATCCAGGGTCTGGCATCAGGCACAAAAGGTGGCTGGTGCCCAAAGGAATATCTGAGGGATTAGTTTTGGATTATGGGATGCTCAGCAGAGCTTAATTTGCTCTTTACCTTGTGCCACATAGGGAATCCCTGTGCGGAGCAGAGACTGGAATCACTGTTTCTATCTGGGCCTAGGGTGTGGGCATGTTAAATTGCCACTTTCAGGATGACCTCCTGACTCTGTGCAATAGCCACAGAGACCAGTGGAGATGCAGCTACCCTTCTTCTCTTCCTCAGCTTTCTCACTCTCATCTCAGTTTTCTTCATCACCCTGTCCCCGTCTCCTTCTTCCTTAGTGTCTGCATGACACTGATCCATATGGCTTTAACAGAATATCATTAACCTGCAGCACTACAGAATGCTGGTGCTTTCTTAAAAACCTGACACTCTCTATTTTTACAGTCTCTGAAGTACAGGCACCTCAGACCAAGCTGAGGAGCTGACCTGCTGCCATGTACTGATCTTGGCTGCTGTATCCCTGCCTAGGTTTTGTTCTGCTGGTCCTTCAGGGATGGCTTGGACTCCAAGTTGTGGGCCCATTATGAATTTGCACATTATCACATCTAGAAAAGTAGAAGTACACATGCACTTTCAATTCTCAGATATGGATATGCAAATGAGGATGCCTTTGAAACTTGAAGAAGAGAATGGGGGTTTGCTCTGTTTCTATATTTCAAATTCTCTTCTTGCTCCACCCTCATCTATTTTTTCTCTTGCTTTCACGAGTGCTGCAAGAAATGAGCTAACTTGCCTTTAAAACACAGCGAATATGATGTGGCACAGCACAAGTGTGCTTGTGCTCTCCTTCCACTGCACTGTAACTTCAACTTGTTCACATGGCTTTTTAAGCAAGAGTATGATAACAGTTTGTATCATATGAAAAATAAGGACTCTCCATTTTTGTTTCACTCAATCTAGGTTGTGTTTTCCTTATTTAGTGGCTGGATAAGCAAATAGTTGCTGCATTTATTTTATGTGGTTGTTTTCTGCTCAATGATTATGTTATCTCTTTATGTAGTACTATGCCATGTAAATTTGGATGGAGGGGGTGTAGATTTTTTACGTTGCAGGCTGATTGCAAACCTTTTCAGCATTTAGCAGCCTGTTTTGCTGGCAGCCAGTTTAACCATGTGTTCATGGTAAAGGAAAGTATATGTGATTACATTTGTAAACTGCCTTTTTGTGAATATTGAGACAAGTTATTTTACCTCAGAATTAAAAAAAAAAAATAAATCTTAAAACTGTGGAATCCAGATGGGCACCTAACTTTCCAAACTCCAGGAAAGCTAAAATTAAATAAATTAAATAAAAAATCAAACCTTTAAACTTTCTCAAATCCCCAAGTTTCATCTTAAAAGGCTTCTCAAATATCTAAAGCTCAAAGCATGTAGATTTACCATTGTGACTGAAAACCTTTGGCGGTTTTGCAGCAGTTTTTAACTTTTAAACTCTGAAATAGAGGAACAGAAGGCATAGTACCAGATTTTGACATTTTATATATTCTCTAGCGAAAGTTGCTTGTGTAACTTAAATGTGCAGTTCATGCCTTGCAGCATCAGCCTGACTCTGAGAACTTGCCACGGTTACAGAGCATGCTGGCTCCCAAAACCAGGCTGTTCCATATTGGCTGTTTAGATGTCTAAAGTATATTTAATTGCAAAAAAAAAAAAAAATAAAATTAATTAAATGATTAAGTGGCTGCTTACCTGGGAATATTCTGTGTTTGCACAGAGCTGCAGTTTGAGTAGGACCTCATAATTTGTTGCAATTTATTTCTTTCATGACCTGACCATTTATAGGCAAGTACAAAAAGGGCTTTTTTTTTTTTGTTCTTTATCCTGCAACATAATGATGTGGCATACAACAAAAGCAGCATTTCCACTGCATACAAGGAGCAGAGGAAGGAGCCCTAGAAGCCTTTCTGTGTGCAGGGCTCAGCTGTCGTGGAAGCAAGACAGGATGTGAATTACCTCTGTTATTCTTTCTCTTATGGTCTCTACTTGACCTGGCTCATTCTCTTTATAAGAAGCTGCTGTTACAGTAGCATGTCACTTCAGTCCCCATTCACAAGTGCTGGCTGTTTTTTTTCTGAGATGTAAGGACAGATAATTTGGGGTTATTGGCTAAGGCTTCTAGTAAAACCACTGTGCCCCTTGTATTTCTGTACAAATTTCCAGGTAAATTTTTCAGTGAAGGTTTCTGCTATTGTCTTATACCACTTCCTGCGGTCCTGGGTTGGAATGCTTTTTCTGACTGCATTTCACCAGGGAAAGCATGGATTGTCTTCTTAGTGTTCACACCTGCCATCCATCTCTTTTTACAAGGTTCCCTGATTCTACACTCAGTGCCGTGTGCTCTGAATACATTGCAATGAAAGACCAGAAGCTGCCCAGGATCACAAAGCACCACCTTTTAAAGTTCTGAAACACCTACCAAAGGGTATTACAGGGGTTCTTGTAAGCACTCTCCTGCTAGCATCCTTCTCTGAGGGAGATGGAGTCACTTCTGGTTTTATTGCTCTTCTTTTGAGGCATTAGGTCTAGTCATTATGTGGGCAGGCTGGAAGCTTAGATGATGTGACCTAAGAGGACAATATGCATGAGATCCTTGGAAGGTTAAAAGTTCTGTATATGTGGTTTTACCAGTCCGTGAGTGTGGAAGGTTTTCAATGCTGTCCTTGCCTATCTGTGAAAGCATGTGAAATAATTTCTTCCCTTTATCAAGATTGTTAGTTTTGCTTTTTCCTGCTCACTTTCCTGCTTTTGCACATGGCTTCTGCTCTCAGTGCAGCTTGCATCTGCTTTATACAACCTCTGCTTACAGTTCAAAACTGCCTTCACTCTTGGGCAGAGCCAAAAGCAAAGCACGCCCTGGCCACAGAGCGATATTGCTGCATGGACCGTCTTTGAAATAACAACCTTGGTTTCTCACTTTCCCTAACAGCTTCTGTTTCAGGCCCTTTTTGCCCAGTTTTCACATAGCTTGAGAACTCATTGCTCTCTTTACTTTGTGTCTGCAATATGGCTCACTCTGTTCAGAGATTTACGCTTGACCTTTCCAGTTTAACTTGCCTCTTTGCCATCACCCAACCAAAGGGCAAGCGCTGAATATGTTTAAGGCATCAGGTTGCTAGTGTGGGCACTGTTTGGCCAGTGGATGTGCAGCCCTGCAGGAGCTTGAGGAATGATAGGAGGGTGTACAGCTGGCTTGTAGAAGGCAGTGCATTTCAGAACTTGAAGGCTTTGCATAGGAGAGCTGTGCCAGGGAATATTAAATATTATTCCATTTTCAGAAATAAAAGTCTGCAGATCATGCTGAATTTCTTTCTGTCTTCCCTTCTAGTTGTTACCCAGAGAACTCCTCAGGAGGAGCATGCAATTTTGCAAATATTCAGTCCCATTGATAAGTGACTGCATGGTGTACATACTTGGTCTTTTTGATTATGATGCTGATTTAGACAGTATATGTCCTTTCATGTCCAGGAGACTGGGTCTGTGTTTTTCCTTAGACAATAATAATTAATTTTCTTTTAAAACAATTTTTTTTCACCCTTAGAACATGATTATTTTATAAAGTAAAATGGCTCACTAGATTGTGGCTTAAAGAAGTGGTTGTGGAAGCTAAACCTTTGCTTTCTGAGTTTCTGACTCAATTCCCATTCACATGTTAGTGAACAATGCTGCCATCCGGCAGCAGCCTGCAGCTCACATGAAGAGGAGATGGTTGCTTAAGACCAGTCCTTGAGACTACAGGAAACTAAAGGAAAGAAAAAAAAGAGAAAGACCTCAAATCTCTAATGCAAGCTGGGATCATGGGAGCACCCTTTGGCTAAGAGCCAAGAACAGAGACAGGAGATGCACACAGAGCATCTGCTTGGAAAAACTCCATATCTCAGTGAGCAAACTCAGCCCGTCCTTCACAGGTCAGGATGTGACTCATACTCCAAGGTGCTTTGCAGCAGGGATGACCTGACTAGCCAAATGGTAATCCTAAAATGTGGGAGGTACTAGGTGCTTTCTGTTAGCTGAGAGATTGCAGAAGACAGTAATTTTTCACCGAAAGCCAGCACCAGTAAGCTGCCGACAGATGCGTCTCCCGACTCCAAATGCCCCATCTGCCTGGATAGATTTGACAACGTTGCATATCTAGATCGCTGCTTGCACAGGTTCTGCTTCCGCTGTGTCCAAGAATGGTCAAAAAACAAAGCAGAATGCCCGCTCTGCAAGCAACCCTTTTTTTCCATTTTCCATACGATTCGTGCTGAAGATGACTTCAAGGAGTACGTACTCAGCCCTTTGGAAACCAGCTCTTTTGCCAGCCCAGATGGGCGGAGGTTTCGTTACCGCACTACCTTAACGAGGGAACGCCGCATGCGCGGGTCTCCTTCGCGAAGGATGCCGTCCCCTCCGGATAACGGGATGTTGTTTGAAGGGCTGTCGAGCGAGCCGATGCGACACAGACACAGAGAGATTCAGCAGATGATCAGGAGGCTGGCGTCGAGGAGAAAGGCCAGCGCAGAGGGCAGATCCCTGCGACAGATTCAGGAGGAGGACATGATCAGCTTCCGCAGGGCTCTGTACCGCACTGGCGTGCGCATCCGCGGCATTCAGGACGGCGGCCGATACCGAGAGATTTCGGCGGAGTTCTTCCGCCGCAACCCCGCTTGCCTTCACCGGTTGGTTCCTTGGTTGAAGCGCGAGCTGACAGTCCTGTTTGGTGCCCACGGATCTTTGATCAATATCGTGCAGCACATAATCATGAGTAACGTGACTAGATACGATCTGGAAAGTCAGGCCTTTGCCGATGATTTAAAGCCTTTTTTGCTGAATCGGACAGAACACTTCCTTCATGAGTTCATCAGTTTTGCTCGTTGTCCTTTTAACTTAGACGCGTACGATCAACATGCCAATTATGACTGTCCTGCACCATCATACGAGGAAGGAAGCCACTCAGACTCATCAATTATTACAATATCTCCAGATGTGGCATACCCGCAAGGGCCGGATAACAGTTTGTCTGTACCTGGCCTTGGTCAGGCCCCCTGGGATGATGAAACTCCAGGCCCTTCCTATTCCATTTCAGAAGAGGTTCGTGCGACCATAGCTTCTCCTCTGGAGTCATCGGAAAGTTCTGATGAGAACTCTGCTGCTGGGAGTCGAAGAGCCAAGCTGCAGACTGAGTTGCAGGCTAACGCCGACTCAAACGACAGCGGCTCTTCCTCAGACAATTGTGTCATTGTTGGGTACGTTAAGCCGTTAGCTGAGAGGACACCAGAAGTGGTTGAGCTGTCCTCTGACTCTGAGGAGTCCATCAAGGAAGAGAAAAGGGAAGATGTCAAGAAACAGGAACCGGTCCAGTGTCACAGCTGGAGTGAGAGTGAACCAAGCAGGAGCTTCTCACCACATTCCCCAACATATAAAGATGATGTAGGAGGTTGCAGAAGGTAGATACAGTGCCATTAAAAGACCATGTGAGCTTGTCTTTAGAGCTTAACTTTATAGCTTGCCTGTCATCAGAATATTTCTGATTTCATACCTTGATTTCAAGTTACTAAAGGGCTGCATATGCCTGCCAGAAGATAATAAGATTGGAATGACTGGACTGGGCAACACAGGAAAAATGTTCAGAAATGCCTGAATTCCAGGAAACAGAAACTTCTCCGTGAAAATGTCTTTTCAATCAATTGTGATTACAGCTGTCCACTGATAACCTCAGGGCTGGGATGAGACATTATATTAATGCCATTAAGTGTGCTGGACTTCACAGCCAGGCTGATTTAATGAGTTGCCTCAAAAGGTGTTATAACAGATGTGAGTTAATCTCCTCACTGCATGACTGGATCTCATTGTTCCAAATCAAGTTCCCTAGTCCGGCAGACAGTGCAGCCTGGAACATCAGCTCAGAAAGCAAGGCTAAGCCATTGGAAAGCATCTTTTCTACAGGCAGAGGTGTGGTTCTACCTGCTGCTTAAGTACTATTTTAATTCTTTATTTCATGAGGATAATAGGGGATACTGCCCAGTGTGCAGGACAAACAAAATGAAAGTTTTTTACAGTATTGATCTCTGGGTAAAAAAATAACAGAGCAGAAAAGCCTACCTCACATGGAGTTTGCCTATTTCCTCACTCCTGTGTCCTCACACATTTTATTTAGATACATACCTCACGTGCCAGCTTTCCTTTATGAATGGTCAGTGGGAAATGCAGTTCACTCCCAGATAAGCATTCCTGATGTTTCTTTCTCATGTTAGCTCTGTCCTGACACAGGAAAAGCCAACATGGAACTTCTTGTGTGCACTGGAGGATTTGGGAGTGGGGTGATCCTGAGTCAGTGTTGGGAAAGAGAGGTATGAGATGAGACTTAAAAGCTAACAATTTGCCTATCTGTCCAACTTACAGTCCTCCTGTAGAATCAGAAGACCCTGATGAAAGGGGGAAAAAAGGCCAAGGTGTTGATTTTTGCACTGTTGATTGAGACTCTGTCCAG
Source organism: Irena cyanogastra (assembly GCA_013397155.1). Taxonomy (NCBI): domain Eukaryota; kingdom Metazoa; phylum Chordata; class Aves; order Passeriformes; family Irenidae; genus Irena; species Irena cyanogastra. Next base: position 10,229 of record VWZV01006759.1, read on the forward strand.
AAAATGGAAGATATTTGATAATATACACTTTTGTAGATAGTTGAAGTGTGTTAGATTATGTTGGGCTTTGTTAGCAGTTAAAAATTCCTTCTTGATCTTTTGTTACCTTGCTCTCACATGTAAGTAATTGGGAACTTCTTCACTGAAGCTCACCTGATAATTTTGAAGCATTTAGACAGCTTCGTTCCAAGTTGCTATTTTCAATGTCAGTAAGATATAACTCTTAGGCACCAGAAACAAGTCAAGAAGGCCAGCTGTAGAGATAAATTCCTGCTTATACTTCATATTCCACATGGTTTTCTGAAAATCAAAAGGCTTTATACATGAATGGTGAAAATGTCTCTACTCTCACTCCATGCATTGATTAATTCCATGTTGTTCTCTTTCTCTTCATCCTGTTTAATAAAAGCTGTGGTTTAAGGTTAGTTAGATTAGTTTTGCACATTTTGGAAGTCATGGAAATATTAAGAGCAGCAAACAGATGAGATACTTGGGAGAACCTCACTGGTTTTGACCATGTATCATCCCTGTGGCTTGTCTCTGCCGTATGCCCCTCGTGAAAAATCCATTAATTCAGGAAACTTTTTTGATAAAAGCTTTTGCTTCAGAAGACAAAACCTCTGCACTAAGTCTATGCAAGAAGTCTGTGATCTTTGATTGTCAGAAACAGATTTTGTATGTGGCAAAAGGCTGGGCACTTTCAGGAAGAAAAAATACAGATAATGTCCCAAATTCGAGCAGTGGTTGCATATATTTTTCCACCTCAAACTGCTTGAGCTGATGTCACTTGTTGCATTTTGGAGTTAGTGTTGCTCTGGCATAGCAAAACTCCTTGCAGCTCTTGCCCTTGGATGTTTGTACTCCCATGCAGGCAATAAGTGCATTGGTGATTTATGCCTGATTGACATTTTTAAGGCACTCAGAAGAAATTTGAGAACAGAGCATGGAGTAATAATTAATTTGGCCAGACTCATCTGGCCAGTTTAAGCTAAATATCTAGTTCTTGGATGGCTGTTAAGACACAAGGTCTGTCTAGATTCTCATATGTTCACCTAATCAGTTTCATACTAGAGTATTCAAATTATCCATGCAGGCATGAGAAGAGAATGAAATCCTTAAAATAATTACAGATGTGTAAATATGGAATATAAAATAGGTTTTATCTCCTGGCTTTTAATTGTGTGTTAGTTCTTTATACTGCTTGTAAGCCTCATTCAAGACTTTTAATAGCATTAATGTACCATTTTTATTCTGTAGAGTAAGAGTCTGTTGCCTCTGTCTTTCTTAACTTGCACTTCAAAACTTTTACTTTACTATCTTCAAAGGAAAATTGTGTGAACTTAGCCAAAACCTGACTTCCATTTGAGTTCTTAATTTTCAACTTGTGGCAAGTTGTGCTTAAACTTACTATAAATGTAGCAAAGGAATAAACAGGCTTTTTTCTACTTTCTTTTCAAAGGCATGACTTTGTGTCTTCTGAGCTAATGTGTCAGGAAAGAGAGTCAAACTTTAGTTTGGTGGATATGGTCTCGTGTTCTAAAGGGCAAGTAGTTTTAGAAGTCTCTACTTTGCATTTTGTCCCCTAGGAGAGATGAGGGTGAGTGCCTGATTTGACAGTTCTCTACATTCACATGCATACCATCTTTTCTTTTTCATTTGGGTTTTTCACACAACATAGCAGTGAAAGAAGCATTTCTTTTAGTGAAAAATATGACTGTGAAAACATAAATTATCAGCAGGCTGCAGGCACAGCTTCCTGTCTTCTAAAACTAATAGTAATTCAGTTCTAGGTCGCAACTGACATTGCCCACTTAATTCAGCACAGACGTTTTATACAGATTTCTACAGCATCACTTGCAGTTTCATTATCTAACTCAAATAGCAAAAAACAAGAGAGATGAGTTATGCTTGACCCCGAGGAAGCAATAAAAGAATATATGCTAATTAATAAGAATCCTACTAAGCTATTTTTACAATTGCTTCCAAAACTAGAAGTATGTATGCTTCAAATGAGCGCTTTTCCCAGAAGCTGTTTAGAACTGTGGCTGAAAAAGATAAATTGGCCAACAACAGTCTGAAGCATGAGCAAAGTAGTTTTGAGATGTAGTTATGTTTCTTTCTTCCTCATGGGTAAAAGCCTCCTAATTAAGAAAAATTGATAGTGGTATTGACGTACTCATAGACTATCTGTGGGTGAATCTTGCACAGAAAACACAGCCAGTTTATTCTAGTCTACCAATATCTGTCTTAAGACAGCATGGCTTTCTGAGCTTTTAATATTTCAAGAAATTGCAAATTATCTTTACTAGCCATTCAAATGTAAAGTTAGAGATTTGAGATACAACCACTTTATAAAGCATATTACATTACATAGTTGTATACAGACTTTGTCCTAATACATATTAATATATTCCATTATATCTGGAATAGTAATGGAAGTTGTTTCTGAATTTTTAAGTGTCTCCTACAATTTATTGTAAAACATTTATTTTTATCCAAAACCAAAATTTCCTATGCAAGTTTGGTTGATTGTTGTTGTTTGGTTTTGCACTGGATTATTTTTGCCTGAAGCCAAAATTAATGGATCACTCAGAAAGAAACAAGCTGTCATGAAAAATATAAATCAGTCATCTATGGGTGGCTGATGTCCCCATGTTGTCACTTGTACAGGACAGACTAAGGGGGATGGAAAAAATTACCCCCTCTGCTGACTTGCTTCATCTTGAGGAGGAGAGTTTGCCATTGCCTGCCCAGGGGAACTGTCTCCCTTCCTATTCTACACTTCAGACCAGGGCTGTCCACTGTCCATCTTGCTTAGATTTTTAAATTTCAGACTCATTGTCTTTTAATCTGGGACATTGCACTGTGACACCACAGGTTTTATTTTCTGTTGATCTCTACAGTTCTCCATTGTCATCCACTTCAGCCCACACTTCCCATCACAGCTGTGACTGTGTTTCAGTACAGTTTCAGAAGTCTTTAATAGAAATTATATGTTAGCTGTGTTTTTAAAGGCTTTTTAAAACCCTGTCTGGCTTGGAACATGGTGTGTCATCACAGAGGGACTGTGGTCAGCTCTCACCTTGCCTGTGGGCCCAGACAACTTGCCAGTTCATCTCCTCAGCTCTCAGGAAAACAGCCACGACTGTATTTCCCTACACTACTTGTCTTTGCAGTTCTACTTAAGACTGTAAACTCCATGGAGTGTATGCTATCTTTTGCACCCCCACAAAAATTTGGCTTTCTCAGTGTTACATTTACAGATGGCTCTAACAACAGTTCTGTCAGACCTCCTCGAAACCTGAGATCAAGCCTAATGATCTGTAGTTATTTAAGGAGGGGTTTATTGCTGCCACCTGTGTCACTAGGCTAAATACCTCCATTCTTTTCTGAGGAAAAACCCTTCTGGTTGCAGTAAATAAGATCTGTAGGCTAAGGCCCGATGTTGCATTGCCTTAAGCCAGGCATATTAGCTTAATTGACTACCTTTTGAATTGTTGTATTTTGAACAGGTAACTCTTAATAGGTGCCATCTATCAGCACAGGAATGGAAACAAGGACTGAAATGTTATCTTTGCTTAGTTTAGTTCTCTTGAGGTGAAACACTCAAACAGCGTGTCTCTGTAGGGAAGAAAGCCCAGCTTTACCAGGGCAGGGGTTGTTCATTTGAAGTCATGGGCTTTCCTCTTCTAACAGGTCGTGAGATGATAATGAGCAAATACATTCAGCTGCAAATTTCACGTAGAATGTAGTCCACAGGCCTTTGGAATGCAAATAATATAAAAATCCAGTTGGAAGCCCATAACCTCCACGGAGAGATCAGCTGAACTCTGCATACTGTCAAGACCTTGGCATCCCCTTTTGTGTGCCATACAGTAAATAAGAATATGAGCCCTTCTTGGAGACATACGGTACTGGGGTAAATATCATCCCTATAGTCTGCCCCTGCAGACAGAGTATGGAATGACCCACGCTGCTGTAAAAAGGGGAGTTGAGGAGCATTCCTTTTAATAAATTTCTCGGACGAAAATGAAGCACAAACGCGACAAAATTCCATCTGAGAACTGTTTCTTGATAAAGAAGGGTAAGGGTTCCTACCGAAGTGGGACAGAAAAGAGAGCAGAGAGGGAAA
>VWZV01006765.1:0-76387 GCA_013397155.1 Irena cyanogastra
CAGGCACACAGGTACAGCACACAAGTACAGCTCACAGGCACAGCACACAGATACAGCACACAGGTACAGCACACAGGCACACAGGTACAGCACACAGGCACAGCACACAGATACAGCACACAGGTACAGCACACAGGCACAGCACACAGGAGCTCTGCGGTGGGATCATCACACTGTGGTGACAGGCTGCATCACCAGGACTGCAAACCATTCCTCATTGCCCATGTTTTATGAAATGCATTGGTGAAAAGAGAGAGGTGTGGTTCCTCTCATCTGCCTCAGCCTCCTGGGGCAGCCTGAGCATTGCTTCAGGCTGGCTCTGAATTGGCCCATGGTGAAATCAGCCTCAGGATGACTCCCTGAGTGAGGATCTGGGGGGTGAGCAGAGCCCGTGTGAGTGCTGGCTGTTGTTACATTTCCAAATGTCTTGTCTTTTAATACAGCCAAGTCTCAAGAGCAGAGACCATCCGGCAAAACAAACACAGTTATGCAAAACAAACCTGGTTCCCAAAGCAAGCACTAACAGCCCCTCCTCTCCTGGCAGGGAAAACCACTGCTGTAGGTGTTCACCCAGTCTGAGAGCTGCAGGATTGGGTTTGCTATTCAGTTTCTTGGCTTCTGGGGTTTTGTGTTGCAATCTTTGTTTAAACACAGAGGACAGAAAAGACGTTTGTTTTGTTTGTTTGTTTGGGGTTTTCTTTCTGTTCCTATGACTTTTAAAGGAATGAAGAGTTTATTGTGTGTGAAATGCAGGAAGAGTCTAAATGAACAACAGATGAGAGGAAATAGACTGAGGAAAATTAGGGCTATTTGCTACCAAAGGAAGTAATCATTGTACATATATTAAATTCCAATCTCTAACTGAGAATGTGCTTGTTATGCAAGAAATCTGACTGTAGAGGAAAACAGGGAAATATGTGGAGTCTTTGCAAGGTTGGGCTTTACAAGTGGTTAAGTGTGGGTTTGGTAAATAAGGCAGGAGGCAGCTTTTACTGAAGCAAGGGGTGGCTGGAGAGTCAGCGAGAGTTTCCCATGGTAGCAGAAGGTTTTTCTTTGTGCAGAAGGGGGAAGCTGCTCTTCCTACACCTGCTATTTGTAGGTAACATTTAGTATGACTTTATAATGACAATATAAATTCTTTATGGACTTTCATCTGCCACATTCTCAGCTCATCCATCATCAGAGACACCTGACTCACCTATACTTATTGCTTACCTGTAGGTCCTTGCTGGGCCTGTTCCTTAAGGATACTCTGCTCATTTCCTGTGGAGATAACCCTTACCTGGCAATCCCAGCCAAGTCAGGGTTTGGGTGATGGCAGTGGGGGTGCTGAGTGCTCTGGTTCTTCTTCTCTTGGTCCCTGCAGACTAACAGCAGGGCAGGTGCACGAGTGCATTTCGCTGCTGGGAGCAAAATCAGTGATTGTTTCAGTGAAAAACTGCTTACAGTGAGAGCCAGCATAAATGGAATAAGGACTCTCACCAGGGATTTGTGGAGTGTGCAATACAGGGGCTTGGCTTACAGGGATGCCTTAAATCAGCCACAAATTTGACATTACTACATCTTTAAACAAAACACAGTGTTCCTCATTATTGCAAGATGGCAGACCCCCTGCTCAGTTAATTCAGCAAAGATACAGAATTATTTTTTACTCTTTTTTTTCTTCTAGCAGTAGAAAAATTGTAGCCTGGGGGAATGTTGCTTTGACAGATTGGGGTTACATGGCTGAAGCTGACCTATGCAGCTCCTTCCCCTTCCCCCTCCTGGCAGGCAGATGAAGCATTTATGATTGCAAGTGGCTGGCTGTATTTTGTTCTTTATCTGATGGAAGGCCCCCACAGTAATCAAAAAGGACTTGTTACCTGTTTTCCTTTTCCTGGGAGGAATGCTTGAAAGCTCAATAAAGAACCTGTAAAAATTAATTTTTATTTTTTTTTTTTTAAATTGGCCACGTGGGAGGAAGCATTTAAGCACAGGAAAGAATAGGGAATTGCACAGTCAAATAAGCAGTTCTTAGTGGAATTTAAAGACCAGCAGCAGTAAGAAGGATGCATTGGCATGTGAAAAAGAGTGGAAATGAACTGAAGAGAAATGATAGCATCATATTTAGAATCTGTCACTTTATCAGAATTATCTTGACTGGTTATTAGCAAAAGAGAAGGAATTGAGTTTTTAGAGGAAGAAGGGTTTCATTTCCCCTTCATTAGCTGAGGAACCTGCAGGCAGGAATTAAGACAGAATATTGCTAAATGGCAGCTTCAGCCACGCAAGAAAGGGTTATTTTTAACCCCAGGCTGCTCAGTGACTGCATTTGCAGCATGGCCCTGCTTAGAAAAACCCAAAACTCTGCTGGCAAAACCAAGGCTGCTTTGTGCTGCTGTGTGAGAATGGGAAGGAGAGGTCTGGGTGGCAATCCTGGAGGGCAGTGGAGCCTCTGAGGCCCGTGTCATGAAAATATGGCTCCAGTTAACCACTGTCCTCTGACCTCAATCCATGCTGAAACAGGGCTCTGCATAATCCTGCAAGGAGACAGCTCCTGCTCCAAAAGATGTTATGTTTTGAATTTCCAAAACAGACAAAGGAGGCATTGTCAGCCCTTCACACATGGGAAACAGAGGCAGGGAGAGAGAGATTTGTCTGGGGCAAGCGAGCTAATTTTGACAGAATGGGCACTTAACGTGAAGTTTCCTGAATTCATTTGTGTATTATGACCACAAGGTTGGCCTTCCTTTCTAACACTGGATTTTGTTCTTCCTGAAACTTCAGTTCAGGTACAGGGTTGTTGATCAAAACCATTCTTTCATTCTGTTCTGATTAATAAATATCTAGGGATTCTTTCCTTGGGCACTCGTGCAGATCTGAGGTGAACTCTGCAAACTCCTCAGAGAGCTTCAGGTGGATTTTCCTGTTGGGACTGCCAGGAGCAGCAATGCAAGAAAAGGCAGAGGTGTGACTTTGTCTTCTGCTTGTCTTTGTGCCCTTGGGGTGTGTAGAAGGGGAGCCTCCAAGAGCAATAATGCTGTTCTGCTCAGCTTCATGTGGGAGGAAAATCTTACTAACTCCAGTGTCCGTTTGTCTGGCTCAAGCTTGTTAAGTCCAGAAAGGCCACTGAGATATGACACTGCATGACCAAACTGGGGCTTTTTTATGAGGCACTGTTGAGTGGAACCATCTGGCCTAGGAGAAGACCACACTTCTGAAATGGGCCTTTAGGAACACTAAAGTTAAGTGGCTGTCTGGGACACCATGCTGAATGAAGGGCACTCGCAGCTGCATGGCTTTTATGGGTTTATTTTATCTCTGATGACCAAAAAAAAAGTACTAGTCATGTGGTTCCTCATGAATTTCAAGCCACTGTTAATAAGTGGCATTGCCTGTGTTCTCAGCCATGCTGGAACAGAGTTCCCCCAGCTTGATGACTGCTAATGGACAATGTTTTACAGTTACCTGATTTTAATCCAGACTTAAAGGCAATCCCAAGTTATACTTCAAGAACAGAAATTTCAGTATCTTAAATTCTTTGAGTGAGCACTTGCGCTGTCATCCCTCTAATATCCAAGTGGTTCACCTCTGTAGCTCCTGAGGTCTGTCCCTTGGAAGGTGTATTGCTCACTTGCCTGAGGGGTTTTTTTGTTGTTGGGATTCTTTTGTTTGGGGTTATTTTATTTTATTTTATTTTATTTTATTTTATTTTATTTTATTTTATTTTATTTTATTTATGTCTCACTGGGCCAGCAGCTTCCTTAAGTACTTCCAGGGGCCTAGTTCCAGTTTTCCAAAGATAAATCTGATTTCTGTGTTAGGAGGCGGGCTCTTTCCTTCAAGCACTTTTCTGTGTGACAGACCTGGAAAGGGGAAAATTGGTTTCAGTAGAATTTCTAAAATTGTAACCTATTTTCTGTGCTTTCTATTCATTGAGATGAATCTTTGGGAAAGATCACTTGTGGTAAAATATTTACCAGGGCATTACATTGACTAAGGTAATAGGTGTTATAGTGTAGGTGTGAAGAAAGAAGTACTTGCTCTCCAATCCATGTCCTGTTCAACGTCTCTGTTTCATTAGACTCCAGAAGCTTTGCATGATATTTATTAATCTGATTTACTAACAGTGTCCTAAACTTTAAACAGAGACAGAGAGCGAAGATAAGCTGGACTCAGGCTTGCAGGAATCAGATTCATGCCAACTCTGCCACTTCTATTTGACTTTATGCACATCATTTAATATTTGTAGTTCCCCTGTCTGCCAAATGCAGATACTAATTCTTCTTTTTTCCCCTATCCATACTTGTATAAGTGGCATGTTTGGACAGGAATCAGCTCCTCCTTTGTCTGTGGTTACCTCACACATAAATGAGTCCCTGATCTTAGGGATCAGGGAGAAGCAACCTTCCAGTTGCTTCTGTAGCGACAAAATAATAAATGGCTTTGACCTGCTCAGGGAAAAAAGCAACCTTTGGATTACATCGGTGAAAATAAAAATCCGCTGCAGTTCACTAGTCAAAAACTGCTGATAGTGTTTAGCACCACTGTCTGTCACTGAACATCTGGCATTCATCACTGCTTTCCTTTTCTTTCCACTGCTGTATTTTATCCCATCTATTGGAGGTTTCTTAGCTCAGTCTGTACAAATTATGGCTGCCCCTCAGTCAGGGCAGTGGAATCACTACAGGCTGCAAGGTAAAGGAAGGAAAAAGAAGTAGACTTTTTTAAGTCTTTAAAAGAAAGTGTCTGCTCCCCTTTGTCTCCCCTGTCTCTGTACACAGACAGTACTGGACAGTATTGCTAGACAGCGAGATTCTCTTGCTATTGAAGAGAGATGGAAGAGTTTCCAAAAATAACAAATGTCTGTACCAGCCCTAGCTATGAAGGCAGAAAGCAGGAGAGGGATTGGAGCTGGAGTGGGCACCTGCTGCCATTGTTGGAGAGACCAAAACTGACTGCTTTGGAACAGCCATTCATCAGGTTTATAATGAATTAGAAAAGCAAACATTACTTAATATGAGACTTCCTGGGCAATGGCTTTGATGTGTTATTTTAAAATTAAATTGCTGTAATTGCAGAAATTTAAGTTACTACTAGGAAGAATAATACTGAAGGTGCTAGGAAAACATGGATCTGTTGAAATTGGCCAAAACAGAATACTTTTACTATTTTTTTCCTCAGAAAACTCTTCACTGCCATCTCAATGGCCATTCCATTAAGTGTTCTTGAGCAGTGCTGGCAGGGCAGTGAGCCCTAGCAGCATTCTGAAGATGCATTTCTGGCGGGGACAGGAATCCTCCAGCACCCCTGTGTGAAACACTCTCAGCTGCATGTGTGCTGCCTGCCAAAGCCAGGTGCTTCCATGTGTGCACAGTGCCACAGAGCCCCATGCCCTGCAAGCACGTGCCAGCTTTAGGAGCCAGAGAAGGAATTTCATCCTCTGGAAACACAAAGACACCTCAGTCCCACACTGCTGGCAGTTAGGGAAGAAAAGCCCATTTCTCTCTGTGTGAGAGGGCTTTTGCAGACTGCCATCTCTGTCAATCCCAGTTTATGGGCTGAAGCCAGAGGGTCTCTGTTAGAGACAGCTGTCAAGTTTTCAGTTCTAGGGACAGCTGGTATTGTTGAGGACTTCATTGTACTTAGAACAGCAAGAACGCCCCACGTCATTATGTGTGTTCTTCCTGGTTGTCTTGCTTTTCCCTTTTATTTAGTCTTGTGTCAAAAGTGTGTCTGAAGTTTTGTTTGATTTAACACCAGGTTGACTGAAATGGGAATAAATTATTGCTGCTATTGCTGGTTGTCAGCTCAGCCTTCTCTTTCTGCAAAGCATATTGCATTCCTGATTTCCCATTGTTTTTCATTTATGTTCCTGTGGTTTTATCCTGCTACTCACTGCAGACTCCCAGATTTCAGCTCAGCAGCCAGATCAATCAAGCAGTGGGTGTCCTGGTCAGCATCTGCATGGAGTGGAGGTGATAGGCCCAGCTCACAAACAGAGGGGCTGCTGGGCTGTCCTTCGGGGCAGGTCCTGGCTGGCACACAGGCACACACTGCTTGGTGGGAAAGGCCAGGCAGTGCCAGGGGCCACAGTTGCTCTCTGAAGTCAATAAACAGCTTCAGTCCTGGTGATTTGTTCTGACTTTGTAGTCTGTTGCTGGCAATGGACATCCTGGTGAAGGTGCTACTACTTGGCAAGGCTAAAATGAGAAACACGAGTTTAATGTTGCACAAACGGCTTTGCATGAGATATTGCAAGAAAAAAACAACCCACAAGTACAGTGGAATGGGTGATGTGATGTTGATTTACTCTCGGTTTTTTGCTGTCTGCACTAGATCTCTGCCTGCCAAGCATCTGTCCCGTTACTAGCAGAATATTTATTCTATCTTCTCTTCTCCTTGTAGAAAATTTTACTACATCACACTGCTGAGAGACCCCGTGTCTCGTTACCTCAGCGAATGGCGCCACGTCCAACGAGGAGCTACTTGGAAGACCTCTTTGCATATGTGTGATGGCAGGACACCAACTCCTGAAGAGCTGCCCTCGTGCTACGAGGGCACAGACTGGTCGGGCTGCACACTGCAGGAGTTCATGGACTGCCCCTACAATTTGGCCAACAACCGCCAAGTGAGGATGCTGGCCGACTTGAGCCTGGTGGGCTGCTACAACATGTCCTTCATCCCAGAGAACAAGCGAGCACAGATCCTGCTGGAGAGCGCCAAAAAAAACCTCAAAGACATGGCCTTCTTCGGCCTGACAGAGTTCCAGAGAAAGACTCAGTACCTGTTTGAGAGAACTTTTAACCTGAAATTCATCCGGCCCTTCATGCAGTACAACAGCACGCGGGCGGGCGGGGTGGAGGTGGACAACGACACCATCCGCAGGATCGAGGAGCTCAATGACTTGGACATGCAGCTCTATGACTATGCAAAGGACCTCTTCCAGCAGCGCTACCAGTACAAACGGCAGCTGGAGAGGATGGAGCAGAGGATAAAGAACCGGGAGGAGAGGCTCCTCCACCGCTCCAACGACGCGCTTCCCAAGGAAGAGACCGAAGAGCAAGGACGTTTGCCCACTGAGGACTACATGAGCCATATTATAGAGAAGTGGTAGCCTAGGCAGACTTTTATATTAATGATATTCTAGGGTTTCCATATAAGAGATCGTGGAAGTAAAATTACAGGGGGGAAAAAAAACCAACAAAAAATATTTTATTTAAAAACAAGTCTGTAAAACAGAAGATAGATTGCTTCCTTAAGCTTAGGGGTCTTTTTACTGTTTCTTACAAGACCGATGAGATTCTTAAAAAAAAACAATACATAAAAATAAAAAAAGGGTCAACATTCTAATGCAGAGATAAAAAATGCACAAATATAGTTACCCACGCATAAGGCCAAATGCACAAGAATGTTTCTTATCCTCACAATTTTAACACAAATGGCAGAAGTAAGATTTTTAAAAATCTGTTTATCCCCTGAGCCTAATGATCTAAGGATACATAATTAAAAAACAAGGAAATAGGGGTTTTCTTTTGTGGGGGAGGTGGGATGGGAATTGCATTGTGTGTCACTAACTGGTAACGATGACTGAGTTGAGGATGGGCCATCCTGTCAGGCTGGGATCTGAGCACACATTCAGTCACAGCATTTCAGCTGGCAGCCACTGCCAGAAAGTAGAGCACCATTAAAAAAAAAAAAAAAAAAGCCAACAACCACCAAACAAAAAGAAGAAGAAAACCTGTCAGAGGATGAGAAACATTAAAGCAAATTGACTATGGCCTGGGAAATGTACTTAGCACAGTGGTTCTGATTCATTGCACTGGTATCGCAGATACATACGCAGCTTCATCACAAAAATAATAGGGAATTCATACACAAAACTCCCAGATTTGTTTCCCAGACAGGTCCTAAAACAAGTTAAAATCCAGCCATAGACTTGAATCTGCATTCACATGTTATCCTGTCAGCTTACATCACTACCACTCAAGCCACCATCAGTACTGTGTGTTAACAGCACACGAAAACCTACATACTACCAAAAAAAGCAAAAAGAAAAATTTAATTACTCATTCATAAATCCACACAAAATTCAGACCCTGCAAATAATAAGTCACCAATGGGAATGTGACAAGGGGGTGATTTTGTTTTGTTTGTTGCTATGTGAAATACTGACCCAGAATAAGCATACAGACCTACCCTAGCTGTATTATTTCAGTTATTTTTACTTGCTTTTATTAAGAGGTAATGGGCATCAGCCTGCTTCCAGTGAAGTCACTAGAACTGATTTAAGTGGGAACAGGATGGGGCTCTCTTCCAGAGCTGTGAAAATTTCTGACTATGGGTCTGAATTAATTATGAGACAGTGCACATTGTCTTTTGGCAGGGTGCCTGTTCTGCAGCCCTTACTTTAAATGAACAAGCTGTGCTCATAAAACTGGAAAGGGGAATCATGGATAGTGTTTTTTTAGTCTCAGACCCCTCTCAAAGCAGAACTCTTTCAGTGCTGTTTTTTAGGGCGTCATGTAAGTTTAATCCTCCAGCAGTGTGGGGACAGTCTAACCAGGTTCTGCTTACTGACTTTTGAGTCATAGAACAACAATGGCTTCTCTAATTCCTCTTTCCACTCTCCACATTAAAATATGGCTTATTTTTTTTTGCTGTTGCAAGCACTTCTTTGTTTGGCTGGAAGCATGGAAATGAAGTAGTTTTTGCCTGGTTCATGTCTCACTCCATTATTACTCAGCCTGTAAGACCTGAACCAGCTATTGTTTAGGGTAAACTCTAAACCAAATGGAATATGATTTGGTTTTCAAAGGCCATGTTAACTGCAAATCAGATATGGCATTGAAATCACTGGAGGAGAGGCAGAGAGCCATTGCACTCAACTTTAGCATGTCATTTTTACAGCATCCCTTTCCCATCACACAGATCCACTGATGTGCTGCTTGGTTTATATTTTAATTCTTTCTCTGCCTCTGTGCACTGTGTCCAGCAGTTTCAAGTTCAGACTGAGTTTTGCAAAGGAGGGGCTTCTGGAGGTGATACACCTTGCTTTTGGAGACATTTTTCTCCTGAAAAGACAGCTAAAATCTTGAGAAGGGAAAACACAAAGAGCACTTACGGCTCAAACACAATTTTGTCACAGCCCTGCGCCGAAGTCCACTAGAGTCTGAGGATGTCTTTCCTGGTGATTTCAGGTGGATTTTGGTCAAGTCTGCATCCTGCTGCTGCAAAGTGCACAAGCACACACTGACTGTCTGCAGGCACAGCGGGATGTTGTCAGCCACACATTTGGCTGGTATCAGTATGTGCTGGTGGTGTCCATGTCCTTAAGGCTGTGCCAGTGCTTCTGCCACAGAGTGGCTCCTGTTCCCAGAAATGTGTAGCCTGGCCATAAGCATTTCCTCCTGGATGAAAATTGGGAGGCAAAATGAAGCACTATTGCTGGTTGGCTTGGAGGCAGAGAAGGTATTAAAAGTCCATTTGCTCATCTCTGGATCCCAAGACTGGGAGAAGCTGTGCCTGCTAGCTGCCAGCACTTTCACATTTTGCTGTAACTAAAGAAAATGTGTATTTTAAAAATGCAACTTTGCAGGCTGTTTACCCACAAAACTAGCACACGAGATATAAAAAGCAACTGTTCCCCATGCACAGTTTCCACCTTTCCCCAAAAGCTTTCCAAGGTGTGTCCTGGATCCATAACAAGTGGTTCCTGCAGCTGATCCCTGTTTGCCTCGCACTGCTGGGACTGTGTGTGATTCAGACCAGCACTGTGATTAGGCTGTGTCTGCCTGAGCTGTTCCTGTGTTACAGGCTCTGAGTAACCAGCTGGATGTTAATGAATCTGTCTGCGGGGTTGTCTAAATCAGAAGCAATCTCTGACCTTAGAAGCATGTCAGTAGAAGACCTTGTTCCAACATTTTCTTTGTAATGTACAGTAACAAGCAAAAGAAATGAAATTATATTGAAAACTGTATTTGGTTAACAGTTTCATTTCAACCACAAGAGGAGGACTGACCTCACTTAGTACTGAGGCAGAAGTTTCTAGATTTAAATCCTGCACCCAGCAAATCCCTCAGTTTTTCCAACTCCCCACTGGGAGTAACAAATTTACAGACTCTAAAAGGGTACTCCAAGGTATGAAGAGTACAGGGCACTTCGAAACAGATTCTGAGTAATGGAAATGAACAGAATCACCCAAAAGCCATCCCTCACCCTGGCTGCTGTGCTGGTCTTCTTCTGGCTGTTAATTTTTTTTAAGTGCTGTGTATCAGAACATGGGTTGCAGGACATACCTGGCACTATCTTCTTCCTTTAGTGGGTGCAAGGGAACTTTTCTAACATAATCTGAATGTAGTTTTTTGTGATTTATATGTACCACACTTTGAAGTGGTACTATTTCTTTTCTTTTTAGGGCTGATATTTTGATGCTACAATAACATGAAAAGTGTGTATGTAGTTTTAAAATGAATGGAGAACAACTGCTTTAAGGCACTCTGGCAGAAGTAGTAGCCAGATAGTAGATTCTTGTTCAATATCTGCCCCTTTCTTCCAAAATGTTTTTCCTGTGACTTCCAGACACACCAAGATCTTCTTCAGGGCATGAAGTGTTTCTTCAGGGGGTCTGTCAGTGCATCATGATCCAGGTCAGGTTAAGAGAGTGCTGGGAGCAGTGCAGATTGGAGTTGTCTCTTAGGGACTTGGTGACTTCTTAGGGCTAAGAAGTCAATTTGCTTTTAGTCACCTAACCAGTGTAAGCATCACTGCTTGGTGGGTGTTGCTGCTGAAGAAAACATGGTCTTGCTGCTTTATCTCATCCTAGTTAGCTCTGTTGAAGGAGTTTGCCTCATCCGAAGGTTTCCAGACAGTCAAGTGCCCCCTGTACCCTATCCAGGTCACAAAATGCAGGATTGACAGGTAAGGTTGCCAGCCCAGACTGTCACAGGGTTCGAAGTCATAAACAGAAAAAAGAGAAAGTAAGCAAAGGATCAGTGTGAATTTCTGGCTTGTCTGAATTTCTCCCTTTATGCCCAACGTTTTGGAATAAATGAGGAGCACTTCAGTTGATGTTTTTGCATCCCACCGTCCCTTACTCTCTTAGAAAACTGGGATGACAATGAAAGCAGCATAAGAAAGATCCCAATAAGGTTTTGAATCCTCTCTCCCAGGGCTGTCCTGTTAGAGCAGAAGAGAGCAGTGCAGTTGCTGAGAGTGTGACCAAGGCAGGAGGACTCCCCAGTGGCAGTAAAATTGGGAAGTTTTCCCTCTGAGCCAGGGAGCAGGGGACAGCTCCAGAAGGTGATGATAGCATCACAGCACAGGGCCTGCCCGAGGTTCATATGTTGGGGTTAAAAGCATTTCCAGTGTCCTACTGGTGTGCAGAGTTACCCAGACCTCCTTCTATCCCATAAACTTTTCCAGTCATCCCAAAGAAGGGGTAGAACTTCAGGAATTCATCATCCAACCTGGGCTTAGTACTGTACTCCCAGAGCTGTAGCTTGGCATGCAGCTGCCAGTGTCTGCTGGACTCAAATCACAGGGCTGGCTGTGTTCTCTTTCTATTCTTCTTTTCCCTTTCACTGATAGTAGCAGATCATGTTCCAGAGGCAGAAGTGAGCACGGGATCCACTGCCTGACCTGGAGTGTTCCAAGCTTTCATAGCACAGGTCAGTGAGCAGCAGCTCAAGTGAGCCAGGGCATACAGTCCCAGCTATCCATGGCTGTTGTTTTACCCCATCCACAAGAATTCTGCCCAGGTGAATGCAGCCCTGATAAGCACATGGATGTTAAAGCCTATGTTGTCCCAGCTCTCTAATTCTTAGCCATGCAAGCTGAAAAAAACAAGATTTGCAAATGAATCTGTCTCCTCAGAGCCCCACAATTCCCCCTCCCTGTTCAATTCCCCCACATGTCAGTTCTGAAGACTAGATTGAGAGAGTTGTACTATAATGAATAATTTTATATTCAAAGGGTTTACTAAGCATGATTTGTTTTGTACATATTGGAATATGATTTAATTTATTTTTATTGCCCCTTTTAATCTTTTTTTTTCCATAAGGAGAAGACAAAAATCCCCATCCTCTCTCAATGTGAAGTTCCTGTGTGTTTATGTGTAGTCTGCCAGTCAAACACACAACAGGCAGAGGATTTCTCACCATCCCTACAGCTATCTGATTTTGGTTTTCATTGTCACTTCAATTCATCTGGGACTTTGCTTATATTGTCTCTTCTTTCCTCTCTGCTGCACAGTCTGCACAGAGCAGGGAAAGGGCAATGCAGACAGGATTTTCTTTTTCTTCCTCTTCCCTTTCTTGTGTGCTTTACTTACCAAGGAACTCAGTTCCTCTGGGAGTTGTGTGACTGAGGGTAAAAAAATACAACAGTCCCCCCATCTACCTTGCATTCTCCATATTGTAGATCAAACAGATTCAGCTTCTCTGAAAGTGATTGTGGCTGGACTCATTCCATTGGGCTGAATGGGTATGGTTTGCACTTTCCCCCTCACTTCAGGAACTTAAAAACAACAAAAAATAAAAGGCAACTGTTTTAACTTGAGCCGAGTAACACTTAAAGCTTTATATATTTATTTATAGCATCTTACAAAAAGTGTTAAAAGGTTTTTTCTTCCACAAGAAAAATAAAATTTTAAAAAATCATCTAATTGTTTTTGTCTAGATCAAGGATGAATGTTAGTAGATGAAATAAACCCTAAAATTGAGCATCGGTTGTGTGTGTTGTCCTTGCATTGGCCTTTGATGCTGTTTCAGTGTAATATGTCTCGCCTGTTTATTACAGAGAGATAAAGCTGCCAGTGCAGTTGATGGGGAATATTTGCTTTCTGCTACAAAAACAGACTCCTGGACAAGAAATATTCAAGCAGAAACTGCAGTCTGTTGGTTCCTATTGTTACATTTGAGCCAACATTGCAAAAAGCCCTTAAACCTCATGGAACCTGTCATCTTTTAAAAATTACCTTTGATACTGTACAGTCTTCTTAGTTTTCTTTTTCGGGGGCATTGCAATGAACACATTTGCAGGCAATAAATAGAGGTTGTTACACCGAATACTGTGAAATAATGAACAGAAATTTTTTGTTTGTTTCATGCTCAGAAGTATTTTGTTCTGTGAAAACTTTCTGCAGTTACTGGGTTGAGCCACATCCTGTTTTGCACAGTGAAAGTGAGTTGGGGTAGGAGAGTGGTGATAAAAGTGTTTCACAGCACCCCGAGTGAGAACAGCAAGGTATTTGTGCAGGTGTAGTAAATAACAAAGCTGTGATTTTACCAAAGTTGTCACTTGGAGGGGGGGGAGAGGCTGTGCAGGTGCTGCTGGAGGACTCAGGTAAGGAATGGTGTGAGAGTGAAGCACAGACAGGTGACTCTTCAACTAATTTAAGTTGAAAAGAGGGTACATTTATTACAGCACTGGACACATGGGGAGTAACCTCCCAAAGATGTGTAAAAAAGTCACAAACTCCTGCTCTGTATTTATCCAAAAAGGTTTTACATATTCAGATGGTTTCCAGGATGGTTTCTACAACCCCTATTACATAAACATCAGCTCTCACCTCGTATTATAATTAGCTGACTATCCATTACAGCTGTGTAATTGTCCCCTTTAATTGGGTTGGTGTGCTCTGGGGAGGAAGTAAGAGTCTTCCTCATGGTAAACTCTTCACCTGTGTTAAGTTGGCAGGGCCCCTTGGCCTGCTGGTCACTGTCCAAACCTCCTCTCATTCTTAGAGCCCAGTGGTATTTATGGCTCCTGCACTCTTACACTACTTCATAATCCCCTGTCCCTCCCAGCCTTGTTTGAGTTACCCCCACCTGGTATCAATTAGTTTCCTTGTTAAGCTCTAATCACACTATATTATCTTCGCTAAATACATTTCTAGCTCAACCCCTTGGCTCAAGGGGAGCCCCTGAGATCCCAAGGGGGCTCGGCTGTGAGGGGAGGGGACAGACAGAGCCCTCGGCTCAGCCCCTCTGGCTGTGCTGGTGCCACTGCCAGGAGCCCTCGTGTCCTGCTGAGCTGCAGGAGGAATGTCACTGGACAGAGAGGCAGATACAGCTTGTCTTGCTGGGTGGGAGCCCTGCTGTTCCTACTTCAAGGCAGTTTGTCTCCTCCTTGACCTCTCCAAAAGCCAGGAGGATGCTCTGCCACAAGAGGTCCGAGCAGGTAAAATGTTTTCATTTGCACGTGGTGTTCCTACACCAGCTTTAAAATGGTTCTTGCTCTCCGTCCTAGGAGGCTCCAGGAAAAGGAGAGGAGGGAGGAAGAGGGAGGATAGCTAGCTAACAGGTGGAGGCTGCAGGGAGGCTTCTGCTATTGCAGAAGGGGAAAGGAGCAGAATGGATGCTTGAAGGAGGGTTAAAAGAAGCAGAGAAATCACTGAGAGAATAACCTCCAGAGTTTGGGGTTTTTTTCTTGGTTACACTGATGACTACTCAGTTTCTTTATTCTTGTGTCCAAGATGTTCCTATTCCTATTCTGTCTGGTGATTTTACAGTCTCCAGCACTGCCTCTGGGGGATGTGCTGCCTCAGGTTAGATGGCAAATGCCTTCCTTTGCATCCTGCACGGGGGATTTATTGTTACCCTAACAATAAACAGCCCCTGGCTGTTCTGCTGCCCCAGGTGACAGCCTGCTCTTCCTGAATGGAAAAGCTGATCTGACTCTACTGTATCAAAGGAGGTGGTGCTGAGATCTTGTCAGAGATTTTGTTTTGTTTCTCTGGCTCACAAACTCACACAGAGCTACTTTAACTCTAATAACTCCTTTCTTGCCACTGTTTAGAGGACAAGGAAAAGCAAAGCAAATCTGTTTTAACACTGTAATGCCAAAGCTTTGCCACACTGATCTTTGGGTCATGCAGGTTCCCTTTTTGCCTTTCTGAGGATCCATGTGTGGGTCCTTGTGATGCTGAACTTCTTTGTTGTCACAGAGCAGAAAGAGGGACATAGATCCTTGCATAATTAAATGTATATCTAGAGGTGATTGCATGTTTCTGTGGGTTTTGCAAGAGTGGACAGATTTTAGGAGAGTCCCAGGCCTTGCAGTTTGTAACACTTTGTGATGCAGTGGCACTTAGAGTAGGGATGTAAATAAACTTACACACAGATAAAATAAAATTAGGAGCTTTCAGCAGTTGGAAATGTTCATGGCTGATTTGGGCACAGCTCCCCTCTTTGCTGCAGGGGGAAACCAAGGCACGTTCATACGTAAAAGAATATATTGTGGACTTAACAGTAAAGCAGGTTGAGTTTCACTATAGCAGTTATTTCATAAACTTCAAATAAAGGGCATGTAGTCAATGAAATAGTCACTAATTGAGCAGCAGTTAATAGATCATTGCTGTGTATCTCTTAAAACAATCAGAGGTTCAAAGGGGGAAAGCTGCTCTGGCAAGGCCCTGTATGCTTTAATTGATCTGGGAAGTAAGTGGCTTGGAAAAGAAACCATGCATGTTCAGATTTTGCAAGCATCTCTAAGCCTAAAATAGGTCTCTATTTATTGGTCAGACCACACTGTAGCACAAGCAGGAGCTTTTGTAAGTGATACTGTTTGTTAGGGCTTAGAAACTCTTTGTCCAACGTGAATTTGGACAAAGTGAATGTCCAAGGTGAATTTATTCACTTTGCTCTCTCTGGCGATGCTCTTCTCATAAGCTTTTTTACTCCTGAGTGCTTTCATGTCCCTGCCTTACTCTGGCCCACTGCTATTCCTGCTTCACAGCAGGTTTGTCCCCAGAGGAGGGCATGCAGTATCTCAATCAGGATTCTGGTGACCTTTGCACGAGGAGCTGCAGAACTGAGATGCTTCTTAATTGACATCCAGCAAACAACACAAGGGAAAAGTTCAATACCTATCCTCTAGGAGCTGGGAATGGATGAGGGGTAGCAGTGCCTTGCAAATGTTTAATGAACTAGACCTTATTTATATATTTATTTTGTCCTTCCCCACTAATATATTCTATCAGATTATGGTTGTGGAATCCAGATGTTTGTGCAATGAATGCGTAATAATGATAAATAATCATTTAATTCAAGTGGGTTTAGCATATTCTGGTTATTACTGGATTCCACTTAAAAGTTCCTTATTGACTTAAACCAAATGTTATACGCAGTTGTGCTGTAAATGATAAAGAAATTCCACATGGCCTAATCTAGTTAATTCAGGCTGGATACCTGATCCTCAAATGAATACGTGGTAACCACTCATCACTTGCTGGCACAGGCAGTGACAACACACATAAATCATCCAGCCTCTGTGAGATGGTAAATAACTTTCCTTTAGAGCCCTTTCTGGGATTGGATTATTAGTGCCAGACATTGTTTTCTGAACAAGAGCTCACAGCCAGATTGGCGAATACTCAGATGTTTAGCATACTACAGCAGCCCCCATCAGAACTGGTTCCTACTCATCGTATGTTCTTTTCTTTCCTTAATATCAAATATTTTGATGCTTAGTGAGAATTTATAAACTGAACCCCATTAGCCACAACCTCATGTGGGCTTTTAAATTTTCCTGGGCTAGTGAATGATCATTCCTTTTGTGTTCCTGGGAACGCTAAAGCCATGCTGCTGCTGGAGTTCATTAATGGAGGCTTCGCTCCCTGGCTGGAGAACCTGGCTCTTGGAAAACTGCTGCTGGGAGAGGTGTGCAACCTTCTGGATAGGGGTCTGCTGCTGGTTAGGTTTTTGCTCAGGATCAAGTGCCAAGTCATGCAAAGAATTAACTGTATGTGGTGTTCTGTTTTGAGGGCAGTCTGCCCTTCTGAAGCAGCTAAAATGACCAACATTCAGCTGGCTTGGAGGTGAAAACAGAGCCAGGGGCCCTGTTGGAGGAAAAAGCTTTTGATAAGAGTAGCCTAGCTAATTTTATCAAGGGACCCTTCATGACAACTGCTCTGCAGAGCTTTTCATGGATTTATTCTGAATACTGTTGTTTTCTCTCCCCTGGGAAAGCTAGTGAAAGGAAAGTGCAAAACCGGAGTCCTGGCCCTCAGGGGCATGGCCTCATCTCCAGCTGCTCCTGTTGGTCTTAGAGAAAGACACCTATAACCTTTTGGAAACTGTTTAATCTGAGGGCACACACAGGCTTTTTAGTGTTTCTTGGCAGTGTCTCAGTAATTTCAGGGAATTTTGCTGTCTGTGAGCCTGTCTGGCCCTGTCCTGGTGAGTGGTATGGGCCACAGGGAGGGCAAGGCCCGAGCATGGCTCCTGTCCAGGGAGGGACATGGAGGGACGTGGCTCCTGCTCCAGGGAGGGACAAAGCCAGGATTATCTGCCAGGACAGCACACTGAGACAGGCCAAGCCTCAGTGGCAAAAACTGGCCAAGCTGAGCTTTGTGGTGTGGGTTTTTCTGGGGACAGCCGTGTCCCCCAGCAGGGCCGGCTGCTGGCCTGCCAGCCAAGCTCTGGAGATGTGTGTGCAGTGTCTGGGGTTTTATGTGTACTTTTAAGGACTTCCACAAGAAAATCAAACCATACACCCACAGGGACATTGTGGGGAGGAACAATTACAGCAATAAATAAAGATTTCTGCTGGCATGCCAACCCAACAGGCTTTACTGTCTCCTCATCAAGTGATCTGCCATTTGTTAGCAATTGCTTGTTAGAGCCTTTCTGCTCTAGGCCTGTTTTTGCTTTTGTGTGTATTTTACTCATCCTGACAAAAAAAAAAGAACTCTATTAGTAGAGGCACTTGCAATTCATAGTGCCAGTAACATCTGAGCCAAGAATAGAATTAAAAACCACATCAGCATATTTCTTGTGTTTGTTTTCTCTCTGTTTGGGAATTCCATTAGCTGTCTCGCATTTTTGATTGTGGGTTATTTTTTTTCTCCCTCTCCCATGGCTTCTTTGTGAAAACCATTTGTTTGGTCATCCTTCCTCGTTGTTTGTAAAGGTGCCCTGCAGGTCTGGGCTGGCCAAAGCCCACAGGAGCTGGCCATGAAGGCAGCTGTCCACAGCCAAAGCCCACAGGCAGCTGTCTCCTTGGGTGGGAAGGTGCTAGGTGGAAAGTGGTGTGTTCCTTACAGCCTCTGTCATTCATTTCTTAGGTAGTCCAGAACGGCCTTTAGTGCACTTAGGTGTGTTTCTCACCTTCCAAAATCTGTTTTTGAGTTGTCTGTGGTGTTTTCCCCTCAAGCATTCTTCTCCTGCTGATGTTCTATTTCTTTTTTACTTGCACAGACTCCTCTTGGGGAGAACTTTGCCTGTAAGGTGTCTGATGCTTTCTGCACTTCCATATATTCACTCACATACTTTCAGTAATTAAGGCACAGTTTTCTGTGACTGAAATGATGCTGAAATGTCTGGAAAACTGGAAAGTGAGTGTTGGAGGGGATGAGCTGGTAGTCACCAAACTGTGTCACACTTTTTAAGGGTAGGATGGAACCTAAAGCTGTCATGCTGGCAGAGATGACGCTCCAGGATAAAATAAATGGAAAAGTCACCTTGATTAACTGCCCATCTCTCCTCTCCCTTACTCCATCTCGAGCTCTCTGCCACCTTGATAACCACAGGCATGTCTGACTCATCAGGCGGCTTCCATTTAATTGTTGAGCAAGAGCCAAATTACTCTTCCTGTCATATTTAAGGCCCTTCATATTGTTAAGTGGTGGTGTCTAGTAAAAAAGAATTGCATGGAAATGTGCTTAAAACACTGACCTAGGAGGTCAGTGTGCTTTTTCCATTTATGTTACAGCTCTGTTGTTTCCCCTTGCTACAGAGCTTCACTCTTAAATAAAAAAATAAATTAAAAGAATTTTAAAACCCAAAAACCACAAAAATACTTTCCTTGTCTGGGGTTTTGATACATAATAAATGCTGCAAGTCTTCATTCATCCTGTTATTTTGAAGCTTTGTAGCATTTGTATCCTGGTTCATCAAATGTGCCCTGGTTGTGTCATAAGAACCCAGAAGACAGTGAGCCCCTGCCTCAGGGCCCTGGAACACAGATACTGAGGAAGGAGAATTGGTTTTGCCTCGCCCCTGGGCTCAGCACATCTCTGATTTTAATGGGGAGGTAAGATAGGAGCTTCTCACTGTCAACATGGTAAGGACCTGCAGCCTTGTCTCATTAAGAATAAATAAAAGCCGCCTATTGTCAGATTTACATTTAGTCCTCCCAAAATGTGAATGTTACTAATTTGAAGATATTTTCCTTAAAGTATTTGTGAAACTGGCCTGTTTGGGGCATGTGAAAACACAGAATTCCTCCTTAATATTATTGTCATCCTGTTTAAATGCCTGGTTACCCTGTCATGCTTTCCTTATCTAAAAAGCAGGCAATGAGCCATGATTTTGAGGGGACAATGATTTGATGACACTGATGGGGCTCTCAAACTCCATTAGGGTGCATGAATCACAAGTTAATTAGTCATTTTTCCTAATATAGTGAAGTTCTATCTTTAATCCTGCAGTTTCTTGTCAGATTTATTATTATCTCCTGATGGACTGTTCTGCCTCTTCCCTCAAAACTTTCTCATGTTAAGAGGTAAAGTTTTTATAGGTGTACAAAATAGTAGTTTCTTTTCATTGAGTAAAAACTTTCCAAGGTTATTCTTTATTCCACACAGGTAAAGATTTGAAACTACCGCTTCAGGAGTTTCAACTACTACACAGTTTCATAGGCAATTAGACCCAGAAAATTATGAGGTCTGATTGGCACTCTGGAGAGAGGATATTAGGGTCTCTTTTCCAGCCACTGAGCTGCCCCAAAAATACATTTGGGAGCTTCCACTTGGAAAAACTCCTCCATGCTAAGAGTACATGCACAGCGGGACAGGCTGGGCTGTCTGTGCTGTCACAGGAGAACCTGGGGGAGGATGGCCTGGACTTCCCTTGGATGTTGTTGGGAGAGCTGAGCTGAAGTATTGGAAGTCACATCCCATATGACCTTTCTCTTACAAAGTCTTTTAAGGCTAAGTTATCCAATTAAGAAATGATGCCTAAATTATTTTCACTTTTAACCCAATAACCAATCCCTCGTGCCCTGCAATTTGGACTTTTCTATCCAATTACACAAAACCACTCAAGCCCATGGAGAAGAAGGACCAGCCTCTGCCCTAAAACTTCCATCTTAGCTTTAAAGATATTACTACATTCTAAAACCTTAAACTCTAAGTTTTCCACCAGGTGATATTACACATTTTTATTCAAACTACACACCCATAATCCCAGTTCCATCATTCAATTTTGGAAGCCTTCTCCACGGCCTGAGATCAAATATAGTATTCTCTTGTGGGTCTGTGCCTTTCAGCACAGAAAGTTTAAAATTCTCAGCATCCATGGTTCCAACAAGCAGATGCACTGCTTCGATAGATCCAGGGCTCTGGCTGTGGGGCTGTCCACTGCTTGCTCTGGTAGGATTGGAGGGGGATTTTCGCTTTATACATGGAGTATTTTCTAAAAGTTGGGATGTCTGAGGGAACTAGAAATCAACTTCATGTAGCAGCTGCTCTCCACAGAGAAATCTTCCTTCCAAGTCTGCAAATGCTTCATCTCCTGTCCTGTGTGCAGCTCAGAAACATTGACTCACTGTAACAACCAAAACATTTCCTTGGTTGGCATCTCCAGACCTCTTAGCACTGCTAGGGCAAGCTAGGTTTGAGGAATGAGCACCAGTATGGTGTAAAAAGTTCATGTTACCTCTTACTTTGCTGCCAGCAACAATTTGGCAGGAGGTTTTCTCATTTTGTGGGGGGAGAGGGAGGTTGATGGTTTGGTTTGGGGGTGTTTTAGATCCTTAGGTAGCAGAGAATTTCCTAAGGATGGAAAGCTTATAAGGCTGGTGAAGAACGTGGGTATTTATTAAATTTTTTATTTTTTCATAATTTTGAAACCCTGAAATTGAAGGTAACCGATATAGCATAGATGGACAATTACCCCAAATCCAGCTACCTGTTTTATAAACATTATGGTGTGATTTTAGTAAGTTGGTAGAAAGAAACTTATGGACCAGCTCTTAAAATGTGCATTTGAGTTGCTTTTCTGCAAGGCAGGAGACCTGAGTGACTTCAAAGAAGGTGACTGCTGCTAGCTGGGCAGGGGATGGGATGTGACAGGGGACAGTTTGAGGGAAACAAATTGGAATACCATGCAGAACAGGAGGAAGAATTGAGGAAAGGGAAGGAAGGAGAAGGTGGGAGCCTGAGGAAGCTATGGGCTGCAGCCCTCCCTGTGGATGAGGGAGAGCTGGAGAGGAGAGACTCTAGAAATCAAACTGAGAAGCTGGGACAGCCCCAGCAGCAAGAGTTTTAATTGTAAAACTGCAGAAAAATAGATGGTTTCCATATTTTGTGGAGAATTCAGGCCCATGTGCAGGTATGGACTGTTTTCAGTAGTCCTGTTCATTGGTGGTTGCTGACAGGTGAGGGGAGCCAGACCTGTGTTGCTTCTGAGTTGCAAATAGAGAAGCGAGAGATTGGCCATGACCCTGCTCTGTCACACAAACCTTGCAGCTCCCAGCACACTTACCAGTGTACTCAACGGCAGGTTATCCTGCTGCAAGCTACCTGCTTATTTTCAGTGTTTTATCACAGCACAGCTTCTTGAAAATGAATCCTTCCTCACTCCTTTCAAAGCTCTTGTTTTGTTTCCTTTCAGTCGAAATTATCTGCTCCTTTTAATTACCCCCTGCTCCACTGTTTGACACTTGGCACAGCACTCAGCATTGAAGGAATTTCCAGTCCAGACTGACTCTCCTGGAAAAAGTTCATGCAGAAATCAGGGAAATAAGTGAATTTTCTGAAAAGCAAAGTGAGCCACTCTTGTGGGAGAGAAAGGGAGTCAGGGTTTAAGTAAGGATTAGACAGCTCCTGCTTTCCAAAGTGACAGTTGAGTAGGAACTGCTCCTTCCACACACAGCGATGAGCAAGTGCTCACGTGTTTTCTGGAATATTTAATTACGGCTCGTTGCCTGCTCTGTAGATCAGGTAAGCCATGATGTGGAATGCATTTGAGAGCATTTCCATCAGCTTCATGTGAGGCTGTTCCTGCTGAAGGTTCACAAATGTAATTCAGGGCTTCTCCCTGGAAGGCCTGAGGAAGTATTAGTGCCTGCTGCTTGTTGCCAGGCTTGAAAACACCAAGCCTTGTGTTCAGTCCTCAAAGCATTCTGCTCAACTCCAAGTGTGCTTAAAAAAGGAAAAGAGATGAGAAATTACTTATGCTTCTCTGTTCAGCAGTGTGCTGGTGAGAAGGAAAGTGATCTGCTCTGGTTGGAACTCGAAGGAGTAATCTCTTTTCCAGGTCAGGGAATTTCCCACAGGAGCAGTTTGCAGACTGCTGTCAGAGAGCATTGTGGTAAATTGTGTGTTTTCTGAGGCCAGGGAGACGTGATGCACTCTGCTGCAGGACTTCGAATTTTTTTTCATTTTTTCAGAAATCTTCAGGAAACATACATGTGTTGTTGTGGGAGACCACGGCTGACTTTTATCTTGGGCTCCTCTCAAAAAAAAGAAAAAAAAAATCAGCCAGGAATGGGAACTGAAATGAAAAGACTTTTGGGTTGTAATGAGTATTTCTCGGTTGTGAATTCTGAAGGGGCTTGGAACAGGTGTAAGAACCTTTCCCATAGTGACATCTCATGGCTACAAACACCAGAGTCCTGACAGGGCTGCCAGAGGGAATCACGCACAGTTAGCTGCTGGATGTGTGCATGCATGGCTGCCTCCCTGCCCTTCAGTCCCAGAGGCACAAAAACAGCTCTGCTCTGAGATAAGAGGAAGGAGGAAGAAGGAAAAGAGTGTTAAAAGGTAGCTGAAGCAAGTGACCTGTCTGGAAGCCTGTCTGTGAGCTGCTGAGCAGCTGTGACACTGCTCCTGTGGTGCCTTTTCAGAGCTACCTAAAAACAGAGGCCAGACAGAATTAAGGCAATAAAAAGCAGTTGTATTTGTTGAAGGGCCTTCAGGCACATTTGGGGCAGATGAAGCTCCCCACGGACTACACCCAGAAATGGGTCACAGGTTTTCACACTTTTATAAATTTGGGCCATTTGCATATTGGGAGTTAATCTTCAATTCCAGCTTCAGGTAATGAAGTCATTGACCCCAAGTTTGATCCCTCCAACTCACTTTTGTTTTACATTTCTCAGGGCCTGAGTCAGTGAGGTGTCCTTGATTGCCAGGCCTGGAGAGGAATTGTTGTGTCTGCCCAAAATGGGAAAGCAGCAGCTCACACTGGATATGGAGTTTAGAGTTATACACTAAAGAACTGCAGGATTACAAATAAATGAAAAATAGAAAAGCTGAAATCCTAAGGCATCACCTGAAGTACTCAGGTGCACAGAGCCATGGGAACCTAGCCCACCAGGGAGGGATGAGAAAGCAGGTCAGAACTGAGGATGAGATCCTAAATCCAACACTATATTGAGGCTGTCTGAAAAACTTGGTCAGGGTGGTCAGATGCTTATGTGTAGAGCAGAGCACAAAGCCTGAGTAAAGCATTTGGATTTTATGGTCTGCATAGGAAGATACAGTTCAGCTTTGAGTCAGTTCCATGAAGGGGCCTCAGATCCTGTGCACAGGGCACTGCAGGATGAGGTGCTGTTCTCCACAGCTCTGTTGGAAAAGTTTGTTTCTGCATACCACGTGAGCATTGTCAGTCTCAGAGACCAGGATTTAGGAAGGTTTTTTTCTTCTCACCCATTCGTGTCATTCTGAGTTCTGCTCTCCTAAGCAGTCCGAGACAAGTATTTATGTTCCCTGGAGTTCAGGGTTCGCGATCCAAAAGCTGTTTAAATTTTCAGCAATGGTTTCACTCTGTGGAAAACCTGCCTCTCCATAGCTCTGGATGGAACAGGACAGGTCACAGACATTCCTTCCTGGGCTGCCGAGAGCAGCTGTTTGAGCACCACCCAAGGCAGGGGGTGCAGATCTTCAGGATGTTCCATATTCCAGGCTAGGTTTGAAAACTTGGCTCTTACATTCACTTTTTCTGCCACTGGAGCCAAACCCCATATTGAGATTATAGCACTTGCATGAAATTTTCGCATCTTTGATGGGTGGGAAGAGGCTGGAATTAGCAAATCTAGAGTCTGGGGTTTTCTCTGGTGCCCACAATGCCCTGACTTCTCTCGGATGCTGATGCCCCCAGGAGCCTGACCAGACTTGTGGCTTTGGACTTCCTGCACCATATGAAGAGGTAATAGAGGTGCCAGTGTTCCAGAGACAAGCTAGAACTGCAGCCAGTTTTCAGGGAATTTACTGTGCATCTTTTTTTATGGATATTCTCTACTGGTTTTGGATATGAATGCAAACAAAGCCACTGCTTAGCTACTGCCTTTGATATGGAAACAGTCTAGAGCAGCAGGATTCAATTTTTATTTTTGAGAGCTAATAATTCAGGTTTTTCAAAATCATTCTCTGCCAACATATGGCATGCTTTAACTGCACAGGGAACAGGCTTGTGCTGAGTAACTCTGTGGATCTTGGAATCTGTGGAATTCTCACCAGGCTAGAGTGTCAGAATAACCAGGGGTGTTTTGATGTCAGCGCAGCTGCTGATGTGGTACTGCTGAGTGGCTTCACTGTGACACAGCTCCTTGCAGGATTGGACTTCTTATAATTTATACCTTCATGGGTGAGGTTGTTGCTTTTGATGTGACTGGTTTGGGTTGAAAAACATAAAAACAAGATCACTGCTGGGAGTTGCAGGGATCCCAGAGATGCAGTGATTTTATTGAAGACTGTGGCTAATCCAGCTGTGCTCAGATCAGGCTGCACTTCCTCCTGCTGTTTGCCAAGAGAGAGATTGCAGGAGCTGGGATCTCTGCAGCTCAGGGAGGTTTGCCTGGAGTTTCCCAACCTGCCCCTGCCCTAACAGAGGGATTCAAACCTCCAAGGCAGACAGGCTTTTTCTGAAGTATTTTATGTGAGCATCTTTCTGCTGGCTGCACTGTAGGAAAAATCACCAGAGGATGGTGAGGTTTCAGGCAGATCAGGGCACAGTCCCTGTGCCTGCAGGCTGCCAGAGGTAACCTGGGCTGTATTTGCTGTGTTACAGCTGAGCACATTCTCCATTTATTGCACACAGACTGTGTCTGTGGCCTGCATTAAGGACATACGTGCACAGGCCTTACACATAATGTTGTGTATCCAAATCTCAGGGAGCACTGATGAGCGAAAGTGAGAATTTGTGGTCTCTGGTTAATGTGAGAGCTGAGCTCTGTGATGAAATCTCTTTCTGTGCATGGCCTCTACATTAAACAGGCCTCCAATAATACCTGGTTACAGGGGGGTTGATGGTATCTTCACTAGGGGAAAAGAAACTAGGACAAAAGTGATTTTTCTACTTGTTACCTGATGAGCTGTGCAGTTCTGATTCAGCCAAGTGGTGTGAAATTATTACCTTGAAACTGCTGGTTAGACTGAGCTCTGGTTTTTGCTACAGGCTCTATGATAACAGAGAAAATGGACACTTGCTCTGGGTCTGCTCTCAGGACATGCTTGAGAAGCTGATGCCTGGTGATGTAGCACTTAGCTCCTTGCAGATAAGCAATGGTTATCTCCGTCAAAATTCTTGTTCTGTTGGCTTTAAAGCAGGGTCAAGACCCTGGATTTCTGTGAAGTTACTTTGCTTTTAAACTGTCCAAATGAATATTGTTTCTGCACATTGATACAGCTGTGTCATAATTGTAAAGTTTGAGGTTTGTTGGCAGTCTCGTGCTTGGTGTTACCATTTGCTCCCCTCCTCGTTAATTAACTCAGACTCCTAAGCTGGCACTGAGCTCTTTCTGCATTTCCTATCAGAGACTTGATGCATGTCTGGATTGTGATCATACTTTGCTGTACTATATTCAAATGTGTTTAAATAATAGGTGGGGACTGCTAAGTAAATACTTAGAATGTGAATATACTGCATGACACCACAGGAATACATATAAGGAGGGTTTTTCTAGGCTGCTTGTTCACAGCTTCAATGGAAGTAGGAGTTGTTAATGCAGTGACTTGCATCAGGCATCAGAAAGTTCATTTGTATTCTCTCTAACAACTACAGGATTGCTTCATTTAATTCCTTGCTTTGCCTTTAAAGATTTGCTTCTACATTGCATCTAGTTTTATGTAATTTTCAGCAGCTGTGAAAAATGAGCTTAGTCCCATATCTGCCCTTATACCACAGATAGGCTTTTTTGATGTTTGTTTGTTTATTTTTTCTTTTTAAATTCATGTGCACCCACATTTTTTGTGCATAGCCATGATGTGGCCTTAGAATCAGTGTGTTTGGAAAGTTGGGCTTGCAAAAACAACTCCACCAAAAAAAAAAAGCTCCAAACATTGATTCTCATCAGAGCAGCTTGCTGAATCTATTTGCTTTCCAGGTGTGTAGTTCATGCAGTGGGTGAAAGAAGTGGGGCTGGGACGAGCTCTCCCTGGGACTATACTTGAAGTAGAAACAGCTCAGACTGCACCTGTGTTACTCCATTCTGCAGTTTACTCACACTGAGATGTTCAGAAGGGTTTGATTTATATTTTACTACTTTGCTAGTAACAGTAAAATGCATTAGTGCAGGGTTGACAGGTTTTTGGGTGTTTGTTCTTTTGGTTTTTTTGTTTTGTTTTAAAATCCAAATTCTGTCTTCTAAAGCTAGAATGCCTCTATTTTAGAATGCCTCTATAACTGAGGTTCTATTTTAGTTCTGGACACACAAGTATGGTCACTTGTTGCTTTTCCCTGAATGGAAATTCTGTTCCCCATATTGGCTTTACCTTTTCCTATAAAAATGCTGGGAAGTCCTGAGCTGCTCAGGAGCTGTTCTGGGTCACTCTCTGGGCTGTGTTTTGGGCTGGTGCTTTTCCCCCAGGCATCACAAAGAAGCTGCATGTGCTGTGTGGAGTAAGGCTCTGAAGGAATGGCCCTTCTTGCATTCCAGACAACCTCCTCTGCCCCATGAAACTCCATCTCAAGTGCAGGAGGGGATGCCAGCTGGTGGATTTTATGGTTGGTGTGGGTGTGCATTTTTTGGTGACAAACTCAAGCAGCTGAAAATGTTCCTGCAAGTTGTGGATTCAAAAGGCTGTTTGAAGGACAGAGGAGGTGTTTTGTATGGAACTGTCTAGCCAAGGTTCTGGTGCCTCAGTTCATGCCTCCTGTCTGAGCTGAAACCAACAACTGAGTACTTCCATGTCTGCTTTTTCTCCACAATTTAGCTCAAAATGTTGTTGTTTTATAGGTTTGAATTAGTCTGTGTGTACAGGTCTTAGCCACCATTCAGAAAAAGCCCCAAGTATAATAAATTCAAGATGCTCACAGGGCCACAGTTAAAAACAAAATTCAGTTGGTGTGACTGTGGATATATTATTTATTGCTATGCATTATTAATGACCTTGTAACACACCAGTGACAGCAAATCAGAGCCAAAAGGGAATAAAAAAGGACATAAATAGCTGAAATAAATAATGTATCTGCTTTCAGGTCATGAGTCCATCATTTCAGCAATAGTGGGTTTCTTTGGTTCCTTTTTCTGTCTTTGTAGTTCAGTACTGCTTGTTTTTATTTGATCGCTTGCCTTCTGCTACTAGATTAGTTAGAGAAGGCTGTGTGCTGCTTTTATAATTAGATGATGAATTAATTCTTTCCCTTCCTTCTGGCTGTGTTTTGGATTTCGATTATCAGAGTAGCCTGGCTACTGATTTCAGTAATTCTTCAATTACCTGTCTGTGGTTCTCCCATGACACACAAACTGGGAGCATGCAGAGCCTTTTTGGTTGTTTGAGTGTCTGACACCTCTGAACTCTTGCTGCAGAAAGCTTAGGAGACAGCTTGAGGAACCAGTCCCCTCTTCTTTGTGGGCGCACCTGGCTGAGCACAAGTGGGCTGAGTGTTCTCTGTCTTGGAAAGACATTTTGAGTGGCAGATTCCTGCAGAGTTCCAAGCATGTGACTCCTTGTCCCCTCCCCCCCCACCTCAGGGAGTTATAGGTCCAAAGGGGGAAGTTTGGGTCTGAGTGTGAATTTGATGATCATGACATGAAAAGGTTGTGTCTCAGAGTCATCTCCATATTGGGCTCAAACATGAAGAAAGTAAGAAAATGAAGTAAAACAAGTATTTATTTTAAGTCCTGATTTTCTGTGGCTGCTGTAGGGCAGTGACTGGTGGGGTTGTTGCCTAAAGCAATTAATTTCCTCCTCCAAGTGTGTGCCATTGCTGGCAGCAGATGAGTTTCTCAGATTGGCTGTGGTGCAGGTGCACTGGCCAGTGCTGTGGGTAGGACTGTGAGCAGCTGCTGAGTTACAGGAGCAGCTTCTCTCCTGCTCTCTGCTGCACAGACACTAAGTCTTTACAGCCCTACATAAATGAGTGAGCAAACGAGCTGGACAGCATTTAGGTGATTGCAAGATTGGGTCCCTGTAGTAAGAGCTTTTTAATACCTCATTCCTTGATAAAATTCCTGGCCTTTGCTGAAGAGCTTTTAAAATCAACTTCCAGATGTTAAAATATTCAGTTTATGCTTGATGGGGCTGACTGTCTTCAGATCACATTTCTGCTTTTAGAATTCAGTTCTTGCTTTGATCAGCAACACAGAGTGATCAGGTACATTTATTATTCCACGGATATGAGCTGGCAAGAGATTTTTCATGCATCAGCTCTGGTGGAAGGAAAACAGGCAAGGCAGGAACTGTGCCAATGAGGAAGAGGATTGCATCTTGCTCCCCAGTGGGTTTGTCCAAAAGAAGTAAGCAGAAAGGCTTGGAAACTCAGGCAAAAGTGTGGAAGCTCAGTGCTTCAAGGTGTGGGCAGAGCATATCTTCAGCTCTCAGTGCCCCTGTGATGAGAACAGGCATTTTTGTGGCTCAATCACTGCGTGCTCTCGGCTGTTCTGCAAACACAGAAGAGGAGAGGACAACCATTCACAACACTCTCTGAATATCCAGTGCTCACCCTTTAAAGAAATCAGATCTATTGGTTATATCAGTGAACAGAATAAAAGTCTGGAAAGTACACATTTGATTTGAAACCTTATGTTGGTTCTTAGGTGTTAATGTTATGCAGGCAGAAGTGTTTCTCTGAGTGGGATGTGAGACAAGAGCTTCTCTTGGAGATAGGATCTTCCTGTGAGAAGGTCAGTGTGAGTCCTTTCTGCCAGAAAAGGAGGAGGCAGGAAGATGATTCTTGAACTGTGCAGGTGTTTCTGAATTACCTTCTACAAGATTTTTGCCAGCTCTTGTTGAAGAGCTTGTGATAGTTATGACACAAGGCAGTGGAGCAAATAAACCACAAGGTAGTGCAAAGGGCTCTGTGTTGGTTTGTGATTTGTACTAGAAAGTTGGTGGTAACTGAAATAACAGTTTCACTTTATTTTATTATTAATAAACAGTTAAAAAAACCCCTCAACCAATCACCAAAGCAGCAAAACAAAGATAAACCCAGCCACAATAGGTCCAGAATTTGATTTGTTTGGCTGCTCCGTTTCCTGGAAGAACTGAGACCTTTTCAAGGTAACTACATTTAAATTTAATTGAAAAGCCTTATAACGTAATAGCAGCAACTCTAGTGAGTGATCAGTACTCCACAGAGCTGGTACTCATTGCTTGTGTTAATGTGAGTTCAGCAGTGAGGCATGTTTGTGTTTTCTTTTTTTTTTTTTTTTTTTCCCATGGAAGGCCACAGTCAGACCATATGGGAAAAAATTCCCGCTTTAAAAATTGCTGGAAATTGCAGGAAGGGGTCAGCAGGCATTTGTGGATTTTTCAAAGCAGTGCAAGTGCTCCATCTACAGCTCAGAACATCTCCTGAGAACGTTGTGCAGTACGCTCAGAATCCTTTTCTTTAAGAATCTTTAATTTAAAGTACCACACTGCTAAAAATTCTCTTCATGTGCCCACTCTGAGTAGCCAGCTTCCAACAGAAAATTGTGTCACCTACCATAGATCACCTCTTCTATAAAGAACCTGGCTGGTTTATTCAGTCAGAAAGGGGTGGTGGCAGAGAGGAGGAAAAAAAAAAACTGTAAAAGTTGAAGTCAAATGTTGATGTGAGGGGAGAAGAGAGTGGCATTGGTACATGTAAGCTGAGGTGGGAAATGGATGATGATCTGCAACACTCACTGTGTGGAGGTTTGAGCAGCTTCCCAGCAGCAAGGTGGGAGAGGGAAAACCCAACTCATTTCATGGGTTTTGGTTCCATTTGGGAATGAGATTCTGCACAAGTGACTCTGGTATCAAGGTACTGCCTTGGGGACTCAGGTGAGACCTTTCAAACCAGTAGTCAGTGATGTGGGACAAATAACCACCAGATTCAGGAGGGCAAAAGCAGCCACTCATTTATTTTTGGGGCTTTTTGAAAGAGCCCAGAGGAATGGAGTGTGAAAACAGAGCAATGTGTTCTTACAGAAATCTGAACAGAGCAGCAGCAGCGAGTTTTCCCAGAAAATCCCACCAGTGTGGCTCCATCCAGAGCCAGAGGCACGTTCCTGGGGCAGGAGCATAATTCAGCAGGGCTGCTGGCTGGCCTTGGTGGCTGCCAGCAGAGATAAAGTCTTATTTCCCCAAGAGAGAAAAACACAATCCGTAACACCTCTTAAATACAGTTCAATTTAAGGACAAGCAGCAGAATGTTTGGGAAATGTTCCTAACTCCTAAATGTTCCTGTTAACTAAATTAACTGTATTAATTTTGTTAACTTTATTAGGTGAAGATGGCAAAATTGTTTTTATAAAAAGCAGGATTTGTAATAGTTATGCATGTGCTGTATGTGATGTAAAAATCTTTACAATATCGGCTCTACTGGGATATCTTCCATCAGTCTGGTGCAATAGATGTTGAGTAGCTGATATTTTAAGATTTTTGTAAAGGGACAAGTCAGTTGCTGGTATTTAGAAATTCTGCAGAGATGGCTGGAGGAGTCACTGACCCAATGAAGTCAGTTTTTGATAAACCATGGAAGATAAGGCATGTGTTCAGAGAAGCTCAGCAAAGAGCTCCTTGTCCAAACATGAATTTGAAACCAGAGGGGAAGCTCCTGGGAGATCAGGGGCTACAATTACTCTTGGGGATTTTTTTATGGGACATAATTCTTGTCAAAGCAGTGTAACTTTGAGGAATTATAGGTTTGGGATAATAGCAACACTATTACGTAGTGAACGTAGACATAAACAGTTCACAAAATCCTTGTTGCTTGTACCTATATTACAGTATACCTTATATACTGTAATATATAAAAATGTTATCTATAAAATAATATTAATATATTAATATAAAATAATGTTACTGTATTGCTCGGGCATATGTTAAAAGACGTAAAGCCCAGTTAGCAAAGTTTTAGTAGAAATAGTTAGTGGGAATCCCTTTCAAAAGGTGTTTGAAGTTCTTCTCCCCTGTGCTGTTCAGTGCTTTCCTGCAGGTCTGGAAGCAACTGTGGTGGCAGCTGCTGAGCAGCAGTGAATCCCACCCCAAATCCTGAGGCCTCTCTCTGCAGGGGAACCACAGAAGCCTTCTGGTGATTTGGCAAGTTTGAAACTGCACGTTTAGGAATATGAAACACAAAGACTTCCAGGAAATAGGAGGCTGAATTCCTCAGACAACAAGGAGTTTTGGTGATTGCTGTGGACAAAGCAGTTTCTAAGAAATTCTCAGTGAATTGGGTGAGAGGACTCCTGTGAAGCTTGATGGTGTGAAAGGCAAATACTTAGAGGATGAGGGTGGATACACAGAAATACACATGCATATAAACATGTTTTCTTGATGCAGTGTTGATGAAACTGAATATATCCAGTTCTGGTGCCAAGTTTTCATTTTGTTTATAAAAAACCTAAAAAATTAAAAAACACTCAACCAAGCAAAGAAGAAAATATCAAGAAAACAGTCTGAAGTCTAAGGGAAATATTTTGATTTCTGGAAGTACCTACTGCATATTTATTGTAGTAAATAAACACCTAGATGGAGGGAAAAGGTTGGAGAATAAGAGTCTAAGAGCTGAGACCAGCCCTTTCCAGCAGAGGAAGGAGATGTATGTGTGGTGGAAACTTCCTCCAGGGAAAAAAAAAAAAAAAAAAAGAAAAAAAAAACCCCTGTAGTGTTGAAGATTAATTTTAAGGAAACAAAGCAGGTTCTCTGTTCTGTTGTATCTTTTAGGAGGAAGCCAAAAGCTGCACACCAGGTGACTCTGCTGAATACAGGTGGAATGGTGAGAAATGCAGCAGCCTTGGGGGAGAGCACTGAGCTGTGGCACTGCTGCTCACTGAGAGGTCACAGCATGTCCTGGTCCTTCCCTCTCATCTCTGTGAGCAGGAAAAGGTCAATCATTTCCTGGCTTTCTCAGTGGTGCTGCCAGGGAGTGCTTCACACACCCCCAGACCTTGCAGGCTCCTCAGATCCTCAGAAAATCCACAGCCCTGTGGCCAGGCAGGTCCTGAGCTCCAGGTGTAGCAACACTTGTGAGAGGAGGAGAATGTCTGATGTCTAATCATGTTTTCCAGGAGCAGGAGAAGACCTGCTGTGCCACAATCAGGTGCATTGCAGAGTTCTTTGTTGCAGCTCTTCACACAGAAGAAATGCTGCTCTCATTCCTCACCAACCTCCAAGCTGGCTAATAAGGAACAAATTCAATGTATTCCAAAAATAAGGCAATCTTTCTTTGCAGTGGTCTTAACAAAGTCTAGGCAGCAATAAACCCTGGCAGTCAGAAGTGATTTTCCCAGTGTTTCCCAGTTAGGGAATGCTGCTCAACCACCTGGGTTCCAAGGAGCAGCCAGCACATAGCCAGAAAGGCAGGCTGGGGGAGAGGTCTTTATCTTCAACTTAGTGAAGATCCACGTGTTGACTCCAAACAGATGGGTATATAATATATCCATTATTATATATATAAAATCCATTTGTGTGGTATAATCCATAAGCAGTACTCGTGGTTGGGTCAATACAGTTATGTGGCAAACAGGAGGTGGGTAAAATAAATGGAGAGGGATTTCCTTGTGGGTAGCTTTGAATGTTGACATATTGACACTGTCCCTGCTAGCCGAGGTGGAAGCATGAAGTGTAAACCCAGTGTCAGAATGAATTTTTCTGTGGTGACTTGCAAGGCTGCTCTGGGTGAGTGGCAGGGTTTGGGAAGGTCAGTTCCTGCAGGAACCTTGTGCTTTGTGTCCCTCGTGTCCCTTATGCTTTGTGGCCACTGCTGAGTTAGGGATGGCAGGCTGGAGAGCCTTGGTTGCAGAGGGTACAGGTTTAACCCCTTCCCTGGGGTGCATTTCTGCAGTGCCTGCACATCAGGCTGCCCTTGTTGGACAGAGCAGGTGCAGATGTGTTCTGGCAGCTCCAGGACTGCCGAGGGCTGGCTCTGGACCCTCACTGAGGATTTGCCCCTCACTCTGGGCACCTTCACTCACCACCAAGGAGTGCTGGCAGGGCTGGCCTGGCAAGCTGGGCAGAGCCTGCAGAGAACTTCCAGCCTGAAGCCCCTGTGATGGCTCAAGGGGTTCCCTTGTGCTGCAGACTGCAGCTGCTTGCTGGGCACAGGATTAAATCCAGTGGCCTGGGTTCTCCAGGCAGTGCTGGCTGGTTGCTGGCACAGCACAGAGCTGGCTGCAGGCAAGGAGTCCCTGGGGATGGGACAGGAAGGGCTGGGCACCCAGAGCACAGCTGAGAGTGCTGCCAGGTGTGCCTTGAATGGGCCAAAGCATCAATTTGGGAGCAGGATCCCTCCAGGATTAGCACAGTGTGCGTGGGACAATGGCATGGGTTATCCCTGTCCCTCTGTCTAAGCCCTGTGGATAAGGGCAGCACAACTGGTGTTGTCTGACTCTGGAGTGCATTTTAGTGACTTTTCATCTTGTTAAGCCAGTGCAAGTATTCATTTTCTTTATATCCCCATACAGCTAAATGAAAGAGAAATCTTAAAGTCTTATTCCTTTGCTATTTGCTTTTTAGTAAGTGAAACCTTCCTTTTGAAATAAAATACATGGAAAGGGGCAGCAAGAGCAGCTCATGGACAGGTGATGTGTTCACCTGCCGACAAAGTGCTGCCTGCCCTCATGTGGCTTTTTATCTTCCCCAGAAAGAGACTAAATGGTACACAGCACACCAGCAAGGAATGGGACAGACTGCCCATCACAGAGACCTGTTGTGTTCAGGTTAGTACAATTTTTAAAATTTTTATTTTAAAAAGGGATTCGAAACTACTTTTTGCATCCCCTCTCCCCCCCTCCCCATCAGAATTTTTCTCATTTATGCAGCTCTTTTGGGGTCGAGGGTGATCAGTTCTTCAGCATTAAGTATGTACAGTTTCGTGCTTAAATAGGTACTTCGAAAAGCAAAGGGGAGGAGTGCAAAATCCTATAGAGTAATAGGTATATGATGTGTATTTATCCTTTCTGGCTGCTTCCTTTTCCCCTTTTAGTTGTCTCCTGGGATTTGAGCAAGTTCAAACAGTCAAGTGCATGTCTCTGTAGCATTCAGTTGGGCTTCCTGTGTCAAGCTGTCCACTTTACAGATCTTTGATTAATAAAGATGCTCTAGCAGAGAGGCTTTGAGAGCCCCATAGGAGTTTGGAATTCATCCCCACCTCTGAAAGAACTTCAGACACACTTCTGTACTTGGAAGTATTTCTGGAGGATCACTTTCCCAGTGCTTACTGTGAAGTATCAGTGTAAAACCAAATCAAATGAAGAAATTACAAAAAGCTGACATAGAAATATCCTTTTAAAGTAGCAGTAGGTAGAGTTCCAAAAAAAGACCCAAAAGGTAGATGTATATAAAATATTCCTATTATTTAACAGAAGTACCTCAGTTTAGGGGTTACTCCAACACCATGATTAACAAGACTGGCTGGGAGGAGGAATTCTTCTTTTTCCCTTCTAGCTTTCCAACAGTATGCCAACACTTGCATACAAGAAGTGAAAAATGTACTCCAAGGGACACCATTAAAACCTCAGTTATCTGCCCCAAAGCAATTGACAGGAGAGACATGGGTAAAGAACAGCAGAGGTTTTATTACGTTGGATCTTATTGTTCAGGGAAACTCACTGTGATCTCAGAACCATTCAGTAAAGAGAACCCCCCATACCTTGGGTCACTTGGGATTGGCGCCACACAGAGTTATGGAATATTCTTGAACAGGTTGCAGAAGATTTGGGTAAAACCAGGTCATAATTTAAAAAATGTTCTGATTCCTAAGACTGTTACTGGGTATTTACTGCTTTGTACATGTCCCTTTCATTTTCTTTATAACATCATATAGCTAAATGTAAGAGAAATGTTAAAGTTTTGGTACAGGGCATTTCTCAAGTGTGACTCCTCACCAAGAGGTCAAGCTGCTTGTAGCCAGAGATGGAAACAAACTCATCACTTTGCCCCAGAAGCGGCTTTTCTAGTCTGAGGGATGCAAAACTCCACTGTGACCTCTGCAATCCCATTTTCTAATTATCATCACTTGTACAAGTTACAGGACCAGGCCATCAATGATATGATCAGCAGCAGCTTTATTTCATTAAGCATCTCACTCCAAGATGCTTTCTAGATGGGGGTGACAAACTATTTGTCTTTCAAGGCCCCATTGAGCATCTAAGAGCAAACATATGCACAGATCCAAAAGAATTGATTATTCTCTTTTTGATTGTCAGTTTTGGGTTGAAGTAAATAGCAGCTTCTCAGGAACAATGGGAATAGTTCACATCCAGAATGATCAATACCATGTGCATTTTGTATTGTACTTGACAACAGCTACAGGACTCTTACAAGTACTGCAAAGGTACAGAATCTCATCAATCAGTATGTTTCTGGTTTCTTTCTCTATCAGTTGTGAGTTAGATGACTTTTATTTCTTTATAAAAACTGAAGAGCATGGTGTCTGTTAACTGGAGGCAACAAAAATATTCTCATCTTATAATTTAAAAAAAAATAGTATGCAGTGTGGTGTTCAAGTACATACATAAACTATCAGAATGAAGGAGCATATTTAATAAAAACAACTGTAACTGACATTTAATTTAGAAGTATTTTCTTATTCAACAAAGCATTGCAAATGTGCTGAATTTAAGAGGTGGCTTTCTTCTGAGTCTTGTGGCTCCTAATATAATTTGGGGGCAAAAAAAAGAAGCCAAATATGGTTCTAGAGAGGAAAGGGTCTGGTTTCACAGAAAGCTGCTCTCATTCTGAAGGCTCGAGCACATTCTTTCCCCATCCAGCCCTGGAGGGAAGAGTGGTGTACAGCTGCTGGCCCCTTCTTCCTGTGCCAATCCATGTGCTCCAGCAAGGCTGAAGTGATTTGTAGCTGAACACACAAAGGACAACCTTACCTGTGCTGTCTTAGCTGTTTAAAAGAGGCTAATTGACACCACATGTAATTCATTTGTTGGCAGGCATATTGTTTTTCACACTAGAAAAAACGTCCTGCACCTGTAAGTCTGCCTATCCTTAAGTGGAACAGTTTTGATGGGAAGCATAAGGCACCTCACCTGTAATTTCCAGAGACACCAGACAGACCATCTGAATTTCAAACCCCACTAAGTGGGAAATACTTCGGCTGATAAACTCTGAAGTTGTTCTTAATGTGCTTTTTTAAAGAGTTTGGGCCCTTCCTTCAGCTGGCTGGAGAAGAGCTGCTCTTTCTCTTAAGTCACACTATTGAACAGTTTAAACACTACAACTGATGTCTTCTTTCAGATTCCTCCAAAACATGACAGGATTTATAACACAGCAATTCCAGAAGAATATCTCAATATTCTTATATGAGATATGATTATTGGGTTG
The DNA here is from genome assembly GCA_013397155.1 of Irena cyanogastra. Lineage (NCBI taxonomy): Eukaryota > Metazoa > Chordata > Aves > Passeriformes > Irenidae > Irena > Irena cyanogastra. Next base: position 36,674 of record VWZV01006765.1, read on the forward strand.
AAGGTCTTGGAGCACAGAACATTTACCTGTATGAAAACAAGGGAGGCACAAAACCCAAAAAAGTCTGGATTTCTCAAGCTGCATAGGTGACTATCTTTTGTACTAGAAATCTCCTTTTAGTTCTTACATTTCAACTCCTCAGCGTTACAGGGAGCAGACTATTAACCCTACAGCATGGGGGAAACTGGGTTTGAGGGTTTTCTTTAATTGGTATGTTCATAGTACAGAACTATGGCAGCAGCATCTTTCAAAATGAAGACATGAATATGAATGATAAAACCAGCCCATGGTAATTAATCCTTGTAAGAAGAGACCTCCTTGTCTATGCACAGAATGAAAGCAAATGCAAGTGAAATATCCAGAAACCCCAAAATCAAATTAGGACTGTAATGTGTGCAAGGAAAAAGGATGATCAAAGTGGGAACTAAGGCTTAAGACCTAAGAACTCTGAAGTTTTTATTGATGTGACATCTCTGTTTGAAGAAAAATAAAGTTAATGAAATTTACATGATGATAAACTTCCAAGATTCCACAGATTCTTCATAAACAAAAAAAATTCATGAATCAGTGAACCACAGCAAGAGAAAGGCCTTACCAGCTTTGCAGACTGAGTTACACTTGGAGCAGGAGGAAGGGAGGGCACTTTGATTCAGGTCATAGAGGCTAGGATGAACTCAGCTGCCAAATTCTGTGTTCTGCTCACTTTGTGAGCTTAGGCATTTGCATTTGGATGGGCATTTAAATAGATTGTGGTAGCTTTACATTAAGTCAAACCATCAAAAGTTGGGCAATAAATGAAGACAGAAAATAGAAAATCAAAATCATGCTGATTTTGTTAGAAAATCAAGGGCAAAGTGAACAAATCCAATAAGTATTTTCAATTGTTTGAAAACCTGAAGATGAAACAGTGTCCCAAATTCAAGGCATAATTTAGAGCTTTATAATGTTACCTGGAAAAATTATGTCCATCAGATGAGGTTAGGATGTATGTCTGCAATTCCCAGACTCTCAAGTTAGATCTGAGGCTAAACTGGAGCTTCATCAGTGGTGGAGGCAGCAGCAGCTGAAGGAACAGGCTGTGGCTCTTCTGGTGGATTGTGAAGTGTTGTTTCTGAAACACTAAATTCCATCATGGGGTCTTTCATCTCCACCACAGGTGCAAAACACCAGTAATGCTAATTCCAGCAATCCAGATCCTATTTCATATGCAGAAATTACCCCAAAGGCAAGTAATAGAAATGCATACATCATCCCATTCAGTTATTCAGCAGTTTTGCAGACACACTGGAAAAAAAAACTAGCTTTCAATATAAAAATTGTCTATGAAAGAGTCTAACTTGAACTTGTCTCCATGGATCATAATTCCACATGTGCTGCTGGATCTGTAGAAAAGAGAAAAATGAGCACAGAGTTTGAGCTGCCTCAGTTGGTAGGTTGGTTTGAAAATCAGTACAGCCTCCCAAGACTTGCTCTTTGCAAGGAACCAGTGCCTGAAGGACAGTTCTCACTCACAGTGTGTAGCAGCACTTCTTCAAGGGTCAAGATAAGGCCAAGCCCATGAAATTGCAGGAACAGTGAGGGTCTTTTACAGAACTGGAACAAGTCTGTTCTCTGGCTTTCAGAATTAGGCTAAACTACACCAGACTTGCTCAGCAAGATCCTTCCACCCCATTACACTCCCTGATTATTTAATTCAGCCCTCATTCCCTCATTCAGCCCTGTAAAAGATACAAGCTCACAGTGAGGGAGGACACAGCACAAGATCAACAGGCACACAGAAAGTGACAGAAGTACAGAAAAAGGATTACCATGTGTGTGTTGTCCTGGCATCTCAGCTGGTGTTCCCATTTCTTTTTCCTTCTGGAAATGACTCTGGAGCAGTTTGATTTCTTGATCATAGTCCTGCCATTCTGGAACTATCCTCATGGCTGCCTGCAGCTTGGGCTCTTTGGTCATTGGGTTGTTACACTGCAAACAGAACAGACAGGCTACAGAAGGTTTCTGCACTCAAGAGAGGTGTGCTTCCCTCTGCAGGGATCAGTCTCCTGGGGATGAACAACACATGCCTGTACTTCAGCCACAGAACAGTGCCAAGTCTGCTTCCAAATTCATAACAATGCCACTGCTCCAGGTAAGAGAAATACAGAAGCTAATGGGAAAAACTCAAGTGCTGAAAATGTGCAAGTAGGAGGGAAGTGCCTCCAAAACTGGTTGCTGTATTTTAGTTTGATGTAAGACTGAGGGAATCATCCTGCACTCACCAGATCAATGGTTTTTGCTCTCTTCTTCGAGGAATCATCACACCACGTTTCACACCACAGCCACTCCTGGGGGAGGGACTTAATTGGTACTTGGTGGATCATGTTGTTTGGCAAATCCTGTTGTGCAGAGTAAGGAGTTAGTAGCTGTTTCAACAGGGTGCAGGATGGGAGGAGCAACCCCCCTCCCAAACCAACAGTATTATAAAGGTTAACTTCTCTATGAGTTTTCTTTTTCCCCAAAGCAAATAGAAATCAACCCTTCATTCCATTCCAAACAGAGACCTCTGGGAAAATCCAAGTCCCAACCTAACACCACAGCCCAGTAAAACAAAACAAACCCAATAAAACACACCTGATCAAGGTTGGACAGACTGTTTGGATCCTGACTCAGACCCTGATACTGTCCTCTGAGTCGATCTCCAGCTGCTATCTTCCTGAACTTCTTCAGATCCACAACATACAGAGCACTACATGGAGATGATGCCATTAGCAATGACATTTCACTGGGGGGTGACACTGCAGCCCCACTAGACCCCTGAGACACAATGCCCTAAAACAACCTCAGGTGGCAGCACATCAGATGATCTATTACAAGGCAGAACAGCAGTTCTAACAAGATCATGGCACGTATGAAAAAGAATTGTCAACAAATCTGTCTTAGCTTTGCTGTCATGCAGTCCCTGTTTTGTTATGAACAAAGGACGATGTCTCTTAGTTAACACCTCAGTTCTTCATCTGCGAAAGTTGTAGCACACTGAAAATAACTTCAGTGTCCCTACTGCTTCCAAGGGACCACAGGCCACAGAACCTTAAAGAGGCAACAGGAAGCAACAAGTGGCTCATGCAGAGCTGCATACCTCAGCTAGTCTTCTGCTAAGTCTAAGTAGCAACAAAAACTTTACCCCTCTATTTTGAAAAAAAAAAAAAAAAGAATTCTTCAGTACCTGATGTGGTATTTTCTTCCAGCTAAGTGACTTGCCCAGTATCCTGATTTCCAGAACCTGTAGCCATCCATCTCCCTTCGGCTGTCACAGAACGGAGTGTATCCATAAGGAGCACCATCGAGATTAAAATCCCTCAGTTCCTTTAGGTCTGTGCGCACAATCTGAAGGGAAAGGACATTTTATTTTCATTTCTAGGAGCCTGCCCTTCTAGGGTGATTTGCAAATGCTGTACAGGATTTAATTCAAACTGAGCAAACAAATAAAGGGAGAATTACTTGATATATGTGGCAGTCTTTTGCATTATGTGCATGTAGTACAAAAATACAGCAGAAAAGGTGTTGTCTCCCCTGCCCTTAGAGCTGGAGCAAATAAAATAGAACTTGAAATAAACTAATGGGGAGTGGTTTGACAGCTGAAGTGCAAAACTGTTTTTTAATAAGCAGCAAGAATTCTCACTATACATTAACTGTGATTCTTGGTATCCCTTCCTCTTCAGTGTTTGCAGACCCTTCAGAGATGAAAGCTCTTTAATATCTTTTTGACACAGATGTGGCACTAGCACTACTTTAAAAATACCACTCTAACGGGAAAAAATGCCTTAGTATCTCTCACAAGCAGAGAAACAAACTGTCTAAAATTACAACTGGGTAGCTGGAAATCTCTCCTAACTGATCCTTCAGCTTCAGTTTGACCTGTACACGTACAAAAACCCCCCAGGCAGTTTACACTCATTTGTTGATAATCTTTACTTCTCATTTCATATGTATTTTTTAGAATAGCTTTGGCACTGTGCACATTTCCTGCCCTTTCCACCCAGAAATTGAGGAGTGGGCACACACAAAGCCTTCCAGTCCTGTTTGCCTTGCAGCCTTAATTTTATCAACTTGTGCACAAGGGATTTGCCTTCTCCTCCTCTGAAAGCCACTCAGATGTGGCCAAGTTAAAAGCAGGAGCCTGGGAGGGCAGAGTGGTTGGTGACTGAGGAAAACACAGTCTGTGGTAAGTGATCTGCAGGCTGGGAGAACAGACTGAACTGGAAAAATGGAAGGGTGAAATGAGAATCTATTTGGCACACTAGCTGGAATCACAGTGAATGAATGAGGAACCAGATAACAGCAAAAGACAAGCCAAACAAAACCGATCTTGTGGAAACAGGCAAGAAACCCAGCCCTCAGTGAAGCATGCCATCATTACAGAATCTACCTCCAGTCATGCCTATGAAGGGCTCAAACTTGCAACCCTTCCAACAATATGGAAATTGTATTCAAGAACCTATTATTAAAAAAAATAAGAAAAGGAAAAAAAGAAAATATCGAATAACTCCAGCCTCTGTATTACCTGATCAGCATCCACAAAGAGGATTTTATCAACGGCTAATGGGAAGAGCACATCTAGAAAGAGGATCTTGTAACCCCAGATGATTCGCTGCTTCTCTGTCTGTTGGTGCAGCCAGCGTGGCCACTTATACTGGACAAGCTCATACTGGAAATTGTACTTCTTGGCCATGTATGGGATGAACTCCTGCAGAGGGAGGGGAAAAAAGCAGCTTATCTCAGTTCTTTGTTCCTCTGCAGGAAAAAGAAAAGCACATTACAAGAGACAGACTTCAGTCTAAGGCACAGAATATCAGAAAATGAAATACTAGAAAGAAAACTAGTTTCATTTTTAATTCACACAAAACACTGTGCCCCAAGCTGAACAATCTATACAAATTGTAAAGCAAACTATCCTGAGACAACAAAATATTTCAGCATTTTTGTCCACAGAGTTCCTTATGAGTCATTTCATAGTGATCTACAGATGAGTTTAAAAGAATACATTACTCAAATCATAAAAATTCACAGATGGGACAATTATTTAGGGGCGTACAAAGTGGGAGCACGTAAAACGAGAGAAGAGCATTGGGAGAATTTTTTTACTAGACAAATTTGGCCCACTGTCACATCAGCTGACATTCCCATCTGTGAGGCTTTCTCCAGCTTTGGGTGAGTACAGGTTTAGCCAAGTGATGCTGGTGCAGCATTGGGAAAGGGAGGGGGAAGCAGCTTGTGGCACCTTTCCCCCACCACCAAATAAAGTTCTAATTTGTAACAAACCTTGAATGTAGGTGATAAGTAGTTCTTCAGAAACCAAAACTTTAAAGGAGTCTTGGTGTGTTTCAGCACAGATAACATCATTATGCTATCAAAAGAAAAAAAATAAAGCAGTTACAGGAGCAAGTGGCACCCACAAAAGGTGAGCTGTGTAATGGATTACAAATTGCTGATTAAATCCATGATTAAACTATTTGCAGTTATGTGTCAGGTAACTGAACTTCATGCATAAAGAAAAAGTGAGTAGCTTCAGCCTACTGTAAATTGTTTAATTTTATCAACCAAATTACTAAACTCCCAACATCTCTATATTTTCAGTAGGCAGAGAATATACAACCTGTTGGTTTTCACAGTCCTTTGAGAACAACAGAAGCTCAGATTCTTTCCAAAGCAACTGTGACTTATTCTGTAACTTCTTAACAATACATTGGTTATATTGTAGCAAAAAAATTTAGGACAGCAACACACCATCTATTAAACTAAGTCTATTTTTAACTCATGAATGCTATGCAGACAAAAGTTCCTATGACATAGTAGATGCAGATTCTAGTGGACTTCTGAAGCATTGAAAAAGTGGGGGTTTTTATACCCTTGCAGATTGTAACCTTTTTCCTTGTGCAAGGCCACTACCATTTGGCACAATGGGATTATAAATTCTCAACTAACCGTAGAAATCTCTCATAAAGGTGTCCTGAGGCCACAGAGAATATATTTAGTACATCATCTTTATCCTGTTTCACATCTTCATTCTTTTGTCCTCCTGTGAATCCCCTGAAAGGAAAAATATGGTTTTGGAAGGACAAGATAGGAAGGGCCAGCTCTATAGGAAAGGCTGCAAATACAGAAAATAGCTACATTTTTGCTTTAATACAGTTGGTCTGTGGGCTTTTGGTGTCATTCCCTGCTGCCCAGGGCATCTTCCCCAAGGCAGAGTGCTGTACACACAGACAGGGAAGGTCCAGGAGCTCATACATGAACAACTTTTGATTGAGAGAGCACTGACTGAGGTGCAGCTCCTGGGAAGGAACAATGTGTTCAGGCTCCCAAGTAGCAGAGGGGGTAAGGGAAGGTAAAAGCAGGTGCAAAGCAGGAGCCCAGATCTCAAGAAACAGAGGAGTCCAATGAATGACAGCCCTGAATTCAAGCAGTCTTAATGGACAGCTGTGGAATTTCACAGACATCATGGTATTGTCAAATAGTTTTCCAGTTTCAAGAGACTTGCAGATTATCATTGAATTAGTTTTACCATTTGAGAGATTCCCAAAATCCAGATTCATTCTCATTGGTGCCATCACTCAGTAGATCTTCATTCATCATATCAAACTTTTTCTGCACCTGTGAAGCATGACACATCTTTAGGGAGTTGGAACCACATACTGAGCAAATATTGTCAGGAGTGTTATCGTGACACTGGTTCTGTTTCTACCTACTTGAATTACACCCCATGAGCTGACAGCTAACCTAAGTTGTCTGGAAAAACAGCTCAGTAATGAGTGACTTTTTCCAAAAAGATTCCAAAGGAGCTTTTAGACACCACAGGCATGTCAGTCTGCTTGGTTAAAATGCTTTTCTAAGAGATGTTTAGTGAGCAACCTTGATGATGGAGACTGGCAAAGAAAAACCTTCCAAGAAACCAATACCTCCACCCCTCAAAAAATCAACACCCCAATTCCACCAGTCTCTAAGTGGCATAACTGGCCCCTGACACTCCAAAGCAGATACACAGACAAGACAGTGAATGAGGAGAACAGCCCAAAAGCAGTCCAACACAAGTAAATAGTGTCAGGTGGGAACTGGCTCTGTTATAGCCATCACTTATCTATCAGTCCTTATCCTTGAACTTCTCAGCTATGGCATTACCTGACAGGCAACCCTAAGAGACAGCACATTAGTAATTTACCTTTTTTTTTCTTTTTTTTTTCTTAAAATGTATTCCTACCTAGCCTGTGTCAGTGACACAAACCATATTGCCAAGTGAATACAATTGATCTGTGACAGATAAAACGCTGGCTCAATGGACATACTGAATGTTTCTTACTAGATATATATAGGGCATACAAAACTGCTTTTTCTTGAAGATACAAGCAGTCAGGAAAATCTGAGTATTATTGTAGCTCAGGGACATACACAAGGAACAGGACTTACATGTCATTCTCTCCTGTATTAAAAACCCAAATCAAGTCTACAGATGATGCTCTCTATTGCTCTCTACTCCTGATACTGTGAGGTGAGCTTTGTGCTGACTGCCCCAAGTGTATGCTTGTGGGAAGGGAGCTTCAGGCCTTAATCCAAGTTTCTCCCCCACTGCTGGTCAAACAGACTTCTTTAAGAGCACCTCTGGTTTTTAAACTCACCTTCACTTTAATAATTTTGCTCTTGAAGTTGTTGAGAACAACAATAACTTCATTAGCTTCAGGTGGAGAGTCTGTGCCATCGTGGCTGAAAATAGAGCAAGATACTGACTTTTACTACAAAGCAGAAATATGTTCTTTATTTCTTCTGCTCATTTTTATACATGTGTTAAGCCTCAGCACTACAAAACAGGTTTGAGACTTGACAATGAAACAAATACATTTATTTGAACACACTTAACAGGGTTTTAAATTAATTAATTTCACCTTGCATAACTTATGTTCAGTATGAAATGTAATTTGCTGTTTCATTTGCTGTTCAGGTCACCACACCTTGGCAAGGGAACTGTTAGATTCAGGTATTACAATGCCTACCTACTTCAGAAGTTTTACAAGAAAAAGACAAGTATTTCTTATGCTGACCTACCTGTAGATCCTGTAAATATCTTCAGATCTGCCTTTTCTCAGTCTTAGAGTCCATGCACCAGGATTGGCTTTTAACTGGAAGTAGCCCTGTAAAGTGAAAAGAATATTTGGCAGTTTCCAGAAAATGCAAATGCAGAAAAATTAGCTTTCAATTTATGTGTTTTGACTCACTATTTTATATCTAGAATTTTATTTGAAAGCCCATTGATTAACATAACCTTAAGGTTTTAAACCCAGAGAACAGGAGAAAAGCCCCAGAAATTATTCCATTTAAAATTGTTGGGTTTTCCCTAAGAGATAGAAGCATGAAAAATTATTTGTTAGATCAAACTCTTCATTGTCCTAATGGGAACAGTGCAAACCCAAAGTCTTTTCCTGCAAAAGGCTGCCTTCATGAAGGAGTGAGGGAATTTCAAAACACTAATTTGTAATTATACAACAAAGTCTAAAGGAATTCTGAAGCTCTACAGAGTGGTAATTCACCTACAGCAGAAGCAGTAACATAATTTACATGTTACAAGATATCTCTTCTACAGAACTTAAAAAATTACAATGTGAAATTCAAATATTGTGTTCAAGTCTTTTTAAGCTTCAGATTCCAGATCTGAATATTTTCTTCTGTCATTTAGGTTATTAGACCTATAGAAGACACATGCAACTGTAGAGGTGCTTTAGTGTCCCATTCAGTTTTGTACTGTGGCTTCAAATGCTTGCAGTTCCTATGTGAGCCAGGCTCCTTTAAAAAGAAAATTTTAAAATATTTTTTTAGATTTTGGTATAGCTAATTTGAAAAAGGACACTTCTGAATTTTACTCCCCAACATAAACACACCATGTGATCTCATGTAAAGTAAGGGACATCTTTCTTTCTACAGTAAGAAATACTACATCATTCTAGGATATACTTCAGCTAAGAAAAGGCACAAATTGAAAATGAGTAAGAATTCTAAAATAAATATTTAGCACCAGTGAGTATTTTTCCTTGTCTTTATTTTAATTAATTTAAATAAATGAAAATACCTTTAAGCATTTTAAAGATTAAAAAAAAAACAACAAAAAAACAACACAAGAGGCAATTTACTTCAGTTTTTCATTAACATTACATATCAAGAAAACATTCCAGTGGCAAACTTCCTCTGCCATAATTTCAGTCCATCACCTCTCTCCTGGCCCAGAGTGGACACTGAGAACAGACACATCCCTTATGCAGTGACACTACAAAAGCAGCTGCAGGGAACAATCATGCACTTGGATTTCCAGCACCTTTCTTCAACTAAAACAAGCAAGTCCCATTCTTTCACACTTCATTTTCTACAATGTCAACTACTCTTGCTGCCGCTCTCCTTTTATGCCATAGATCTCCTGAAGAAATGGGTCCCAAAAAGGAGACAGCCTGAGGCTCACAGCACCAGAGTGGATGGCCTAAGGAGGACCCTGTCTCAAGAAAACAACTGAGCTTCCCTGGAAAGGGGTTGCTTAAGAATACTGGCAGCATTTCAAGATATTCCAGAATATCTCAGCCAGGTGAAGGGAGAGGAACTCATCTTGAAAGAGGTGAGAGAGAGTGTGAGGCTTCAGACATCAGTGTGAGGAATGATGGGGTTCTGATGCATTTGCAAGCAGCTGTGGAGTGCAAGTTACAGCACAAACCCACAGCCCCACAGTGCTAGGGAATACTCAGTGCTGACTGGGTGCACAGCAGCTGGATGTTCCCAGTGCCAGGAGAACACTTACCAAGTTGGCCATAACAATGGTATCCACGATGACAGGGCTGCTGGAGGTCCCCAGGGTAAACTGGAGTCCCCGAGGTGGCTGCCCAGTTGTAATGTCATAGCAGTGTCCCTCCAGCAGCAGGTACTCCAGTTCATACTCTGCAGCTACAACACTCTCCACCTGAAAGGAGCAGACACTGCTGACTGCAGCACTAGCTTCATTCAGTTACTCTCTAGAATAGCTATAGTAATTAAAAAAAAATTTACCAGAGTAATTTTATTATTAGACAAATACCTAGAAAACCTCAAAGAGCTCAGCTCCTTCAAGTGACAAACCTCACACAAACATTAAGAGTGGCCCAGACCAAAAGGATCTGAATCTCAACATATGCTAGGATAAAAAAAAAGGAAAGGATTGCTGCTCTATTCCACAATTTATTTTTTTAACATTTACGGGAGAATGGAGTTGGTATCTCATAAAAAGTATATGATGGGATGCAGAATTTGGACTGTAAATCTCTTTAAAGCTGGTCTCACCTACTATTAGCCATCTGAAACAAACATTTTGTTTTCCTCTGCATTACTCTTACAGTGTGCTAGGCACTGTCAGGAAACACCCATTCCTTTTTTCCTACACTGAACAAAGGTGCCAAGGAAAGAAAAGAGAAAAAATAACCAAAAAAACCCCACAACCCCAAAAGACTTGGGTCCCTACCAGGCCAAATTCAGATGTAGCCTGAGGACAGTACATAAGCAGAATGTTAGTCTAATCCTACAAAGCATCTCCTCTCACTGCACATCCAAAATGACAGTTTAATTGCTACAGCACCAACAGACTGCACATTGAGAACTGGACATGGTGCACCTGCAAAAGTAAAGCTGCTGTTTACTTGGAAGCTCAGGAATGCATTTGGAATGCCTGAAGCATTTAATCCCCCTCTCTCTCAGGCTTTCAATTAATCAATGGGGCAGGCATGGAAATCAGAGGCTTGAAATGTAGTACCAATGCTTCATTTATGGCTTTACAGTTAGGTAAAGAGATGAAAAGCAAGAAACTCCTACACCAAAACATACTAACCCAAAACCATAAAACCCACACCAAATTTCCTAGATTTGTGAATAACTAGTACAGGATTAGCAATACGAGATATAGCACAACACCACATCATATCCCCAAACAATATCAGAGAGATGCAGAGGAAGAGGGGACTAATAATGCAGTGATCAGTGAGAAGAGGACCCACATTTGTGATGCCCAGAAGGCTGCAAAGGCTGTCACTTTTCCAGAGGCCTCTTTGTAAGGCTTTGATAGTTCTTGTTACACATACATGTGTAATACCTTTACAATAAGGTAAATAAATAAGGGATTTCTCCCTCTGTATGTAGGGTAGCACTGCCCAGATCCATAGCCCAACAGTCTGACTCAAGGTCTGCTCAAGCAGCAGCAAGCTCCTGAACCTACAGCAGCTGAGTGGATTTCTGCTGCATGGTTTTACTGCTGCACTGACACTGCAAGTCCTTCTGCAGACCACAGGAGTGCTTGCCAGTTAACAAGAACTGTGACAATGAACAGGTAGCTGAAAACAGCTGGGTGGCTTCCAGGAGCAAGGGAAAGGACCTGCTCCAAGCCTGTGGTAGTCTGAACCTCTGGGTCAGGCATCCACGAGTAATTGAGGACAGCAATCTTGCTGTCAGGGAGCTTATGCTTCCCCTCTTAGAAAACATTTAGAGGTCTGGAAATGCAGTAAAATCCACAGCTCTATGTTTATTGGCATTCTAAAATTCTTCGTTTCTTTCCCATAAAAAACCAAGCCCTGGAAAAGCACCACCACTTAAAAGCACTAGGAACATGATGATTCCTCTTACCTCCTCTAAGAAGATATTGTCAAGGTCATACGGGGTTCTAACAGACTCCACCATCCAACTCTCAGGGGTATTTAAATTCAGAGTAAACAGTGGAGACTGGGGCATATCTAAAAACTTGGCAATTGGTCCTGGAGCAAAGTTATTGTCTGCTGCGAAAGAAATCTCTGGCTCCAAAACGTAGCGGTAAAAGCTGAAATTTCAGAAAGAAAATGTTAGAACACCTATCTGGCATGATGGCATCAGCTTTCCCTGACCTCTAATGTCTCCAAGCCCTTGTCCAAAGCAATGCAGGTTGTGTTAACCTTAGGACAGGTCAGAATTTCTGGCTTGAAGGACCAAAAAAGACTGTGCAAGACTCAACCATTAAGACTAGTAAATTATTTAATTTTATATAAATACAAAAAAAATTAAAAATTTAAAAGCACCCAACTTGTAAAACAGCAGAATTACTTCATGCCACCCACAATTTCCCAGATTCTCTGTGGGAATTGATGCTATTATATAAATGAGCTCAAAGCAGTTATTGAGACTTCCTATGGAACCTCTGAGCATGGTTCTGTGCTTGCACATTCCAACAGGTTTCTCTCTCTCTCTCTCTCTCTCATGGAACCGCTTACCTTTTCAGTGGCATGTCAGAAAGCTTAGACTGGCAGTTCATAAACACTCTCAAGTTCATATTTATCAATTGGTTCAAAACCTAAAGCAATGAGAAAGAGACATCCCTTAAAATGTTAATGAGGAGAGCTGACCACTGTTTTATAGACAGGACTTTCTGATTTGCTTTACCACCTCTCCCCCCTGCCCTTTTTAATTGATGGTTTTAAGCACAGTTACCTGCTTCTCATATTTCAGGCATTCTTTTTGGCATGCTGAGACTTTCCTCAAGCACAGTTACTGTGAACTAAGCTGTGAGAATAGTGAAACTAAAAGCTCTCTGAACAATACCTGAGCATGATCTTGTTAGTGTGTAGTGCAGCCTAATTAGTATTTCCACTGATAAATACATTGTGAAACTCAGACACACTATCAGAAAGCCACTGGTCAGCATACAGTCAAAGAGGAAGCAAACATTCCAAAATGTTGGAATTTGAAGTTCTCACAACCCTGCCTACGTACCAAAAGTAACGGAGCAAGTCTTTGAGCATCTCTGGTCACGGGATCAACAACAGCCACAACATCAAAGTATGTCTCCCCCTCTTTTGGTCTCAGTTTAACAGCACTACACAGAAGAAAATACAATTTTAAAGTACCAAACATGGATAAACACTTGAAATGCATTACAGCCCACTGCTATCCATCTCATCCTGAACTGAAATTACTTCCTAAATGCTGTGCATCTTCAGAAACTAAATAGAGAAAAAAACAGGCAGATACATGTATGTTTATAGAGATAGGTAGAGAGATAAAATTAATTTCTGGAATCTTCCTGAAAACTGTTGGGGACTTTCCTACTGCTACTTAGATTTTTTTTTTAATTAAATGCAACATAGAACAATGGGAAAGTTAGAAGACACAGAAAAGCATTTTTCAGCAATTCTATACCTGTATCGTTCTTCAAAAAACTGATACTCAATCCTTGCCTCTCCTTTTGGCTGAGCAGAAAGAAGAGCATCCACTTTCATTACCAAGTCACTTGCCCTGAGAAGGAAAAGAAAAGGCTTGCAGGTATCCAAAAAATGCCTGTACTTCTCACTTTCTGTCAAGCAGCAGCAAAAGAGAAGGCAAACAGAATCCAGACACCCAAACACTCCTACTGCCTCTCTACATAGGCTCTGAAGAATTAAACACAGGTAAGGTCTAATCCACCAGTCATTTAAACTGGTTGCAGCCATATTACTGAGTATACCAAAGGATTTAACTCTAACAAATATAGAACAGCTGTATTTTAGGGGTCAACCATGTTACAGGAACTGCATTCCTGATCTTCACCAACCACTCAGACCTGAAAGCCATTTGAATCAAACCCTTGTTTCAGTGCTCTTCCCATTTTACACTGCAACTCTGAGCACTGGAAAGCAATCCTGTAAGTCGAGAAACTTTTGAGAGAGGTCCTATCATAAGAGATAATTACTTTTGAGCACTTCTTTTTCAGTACTTCCATAAATTTTCAGTCTAGTACTTCAAGAATATATTCAATCTTTAAGGTGTAAAACCTCGTGAAAGTTCCATGAATATCGATTTGTACATCATACCTTTGCCAAGAAGCAAAACTGTAACCTACAGGTCTGTCAGCTTTTCCTGAATTAACTGTCTGAGATTTATAGTGACAGCTGTTTTAATTGTTCCTACCAAATTCACAAGCCTGGTGAACTCCGCTAAGTTCTACAGATTTCTCCAATGCAGCAGATAATTTCAAAACTTTTTTAAAAACCTTGGCATCATTCAAACAAACAAAAAGAAACCCCAAACCCATTGCCCTGTCCAGAACTAGCCTATGTTCAAACTAAGCCCTCTTCCACCACCCCGACACCCAATGGATGCAGAAGTGCTTGGAACACAGTTAAAACTAGTTCTGCTGGGATCCAGAATCACACAACATTTCTGCAGAACAGACCTCATGTTTAACTTATTTGACCAGCCCTTAGCAGTCAAGCAGCATCACAGAAAAAGGTGATGGGAAGTATGGGACAAACTATTTCCACACTACATGCTTGTCCTGTCCAACACAAACACTCACCTACAGGGACTCCTGCTCTTTTGAACTTCAATATGACTTTCAAGTAGTCCACCTCTGCTTTGTGCAGTAACTGTCTAGAACTTCCCTTTCCTTCTATGACTTCCCTTTCCTCATCTCTGTCTCTTTTCCTAGTGTTTCTCTCTGAAGTTAAAAGCAGTTTACAGGATTCCTGTAGTACTGACGGGGAAATATATTACTAAAATAATTTTTATGTTGATAGGCCAAGCAGCACTTTAATGAATTGCAAATCAGATTCAGAAAGTCATATTATCAAGAGTCCCAGCACTTCTCTGTAAGCCTCATTATTTTTACTTACAGATCTTCTTCAAATCCCAGCTGCTGAATCTGAGATTTGATTTTCTGTCCCGATGTCTTTAGTATGATATTTTCAAGAAGATGAAAATCATCCTGATTGAACATCTCTCCATCCTCTAATGGGCCAATAATCTACCAAAAAAATAGCAGAATCAGCATTATTAGATAAAGGCTACACTGAAACAAAATTCAAAGATATATTAAATAAATACTCCAGCCCAGTCTCAGTGGAAGCCAGCCATTTAGGCTGGTATTAATGTCAGTGGCAGCAGAGTTTAACAGATAAATCCAGGTATTTAAAGTCAAGAGTCCCAGACTAGGCATAAAATACACACTTAAAATTTTCACTAGGTGAGGCACATTAAATTATACATGAAGTACCACATCTGGAAGGGGCAGCAGAATACCAGGCCAATTCTAATAGTCCAGCAAGACTCCAGCAAATCTCCCTCCTGTAGCCTTCAGAAGCCTAAAAGCTACCTAGACAAGTCTTGTTATTCTGCTAATGAGAAAAATAGATCAGAACAACTCAACAGCTGAGATTTTTAACCCATTGAAATACCTAGCAACCACTGGGACCTGCATGGGTTTGTTCCTAATGAGAAACAGATGACAAAAGAAAACTCAATGGTGTACACAGCTGTGTTTCATTATTTGCAGTGAAATACTATTGTAACATCATTTACCTCATTCAGATAAACTATAATAAAAACAGATGGTAGAAGAGACCAAGGCACCTTGGTCAGGGCAAAATGCATAATCTTGCAAATTTAACATCCCCTTCTACCCTGGACTCAATTCACTACCAGCATGAAAGCAACTTTGTTATTGAGAGGCCTGAATTTGTACCAAATGCCAACTAACTGCACACAGTAAAAAGGAAAGGTCACACAGGTGTGAATAAATCAAACTGGAAGTGGTCCTGAAGACTGCTGAGACCTAAAACAGGCTGACACTCCTGTGTCTGATCCCCAGACTGTGCTGCTCAAATCTGCTTCTTTCTCACATGTGGAATGTCTCTTTCACTGTCTGTTATCATCTCACCCGTCCATTGCTGATCACAGCCCTCTGTCCCTTCTTCAGCTTTAGAACATCTCTGCAATAAACAGCATGGGACAGAACAAAATCCACCTTGGGAGATTCAAAGGCTTCTTTGAAAATATCGGTATCCATACCCTAAAAGAAAAGAACACTTGACACTGGAATAGGAAGTAAACTAGACCTCTGCACACTTTTTAAAAGCAACCTTTTTGTCTCCATTCAAGAACATCTTTGTATCTTCCTAAAATTGTTCTCTGGCCCCCTTTTCTTTGTAGTTTTAAACCTAGTTCTTGCTTGTCACTATCAAACACTATCCCAGCTTCTGCTGTGAAGGGCCACAGCTACTTAGACCAGCTCCAATCTTCCTGCCTAACTTTTTAAAATCTACTTTGAGAAATGCACTTGTATTTTTTCCCATCTTTTAAAATAACATTATTCTCTTAACCACCCAAGAAACAGCTGACTCACTTAAACAGACCCCTGCACCCATGTTCCTTTTGCCTTTTCCAAGTTACATAGCATTGATGTGTATGAGGATTTACTTGTTGTTTAGATGGATTGTTATATTTAAGTAAGCCCTTCAGAGATTAAAAAAAAAAAAACTAGCAAACCCAACAGTGTTACTTTTCTCTGTTACTACACCTTCTGCAAATGAATATACTACACTAAAAAATTAATTTGAGGTACAGGCAAAGCACCCTCCCCATGAAAACACCAGCAGATATGCCTACCCCAACAGCAAATTCCAAGATGTCAGCTCCTGCTTCCAGTGCCTTCACAGTTTCTTCTTTTGCCATCTTGGTGATGAAGTTCTTGGCATTATTTGAGGTTTGTGTCTGCAATGCTGCCCATATGGCTTTAGCTACAATGGTATTCTGGCTGTTGGGTTCTTCACTAGGATTATTAATCATGCTGATTCGAACATTATTGCTGGATTTCTGTGTTTAACCAAACAGGTAATAGGAAAATTTAACATTTCAGATATAATAAATATATAATAAACACTATAGCAAAAGCTTTGCAACTTTTAACCAGAATACCAGATTCCAAATTGGGTAAATAACAACACAAGGTTAAAGTGATGAATTAACTAATTTAACATTAAGCATTCAGCTTATGTATAGGCACCACTGTGACAGCAATCATCCAGATTGTGCTACCTAAGAAATCCAGGACCATGGTCACCACTCAGTCTGGCAAACCAGTGATTTAGCTGTAATCTGTGCATTTTTATGTTTCAGTTATCCTCCCAGAAGCAATGGGACAGAGCAGAGAGCAATGCTTATGTTTATCTCCAAACCAAAACACAGGTATTTCAGTTTAACAGCACAGGTTTAAAAGAAAATTTATTGTATTCTATCCTAGCTTAAGATCAGCAATGTTCCAGCCCCTACAAAAAAGATGAGGCTGGAAATTACAGACCCTGCAGGGAGAACCAGTCTCTCCAGGTCATACCACAGGAAGATTGTGTAAAACATAAGTTGTGTTTTACAAGCTTCTACCAAGTGCTTTGTCAGGACTTCTAAGCCATTCTAATGAAAACATTACCTACCTGATGTTTAATGGCATCATACAACAATTGCCTCCCTGAAGGTTTATCAAAATCACCAACAATCCAAAAAGTAACTGGTCTAACAAAGGAATCATCTGCAATTATTAAAAAAAAGGAGAAATTTGAGGGTGAAGGGAAGGAAAGCTTCATTTTTTTCCTCATTTGGAGGTAAACTATGACACACATGCAAAGATTTCAAAAAAATTAAAATTTCATAGAAAAGCAATGGGTGAACCTAAGCTATGAAGCCTGGCAAGACAAAATTAATGGCATTGGTATATTAGTCTTTATTAGGTCATTCAGAAAACCCGTGTGGGACAGCATGCATTACTCTTTCTAAGCTAGATTCTTTTAGTATTTTTGTTTGTTTGTTACCTTTTCAATTACAAATCATAAAGAAGCACATAAATAATTTGCGCATTCCAACTGGGGTTGGAATCCAGCAGACTTATCACTTTGTATTGAAGCTGTTAGTTTACAAAACAGTTTTGTACAAATACAAAAATGCTGGAGCAAACATGCATTTCAACAGCTTCCTTCACTGCCTGCTGGTTCTAAAGCCAGTGTTATAAAGGAACCAGAAAATTCCAAGAATGATATAAAAAATGCCAAAGCATGAGTTACCATAGATCTCCTTGGAAGACATTCCTGGTCAAAGAGCAGAAAGGAAAGGGGAAAAGGAGAGACACATTAATAACTTGATGGTAATCCCAATGTGTAGCAAGAAGCTGCAGCACTGTACTGGGCATAACTGAATCACTACAGCGCAGATCCAACAGCAAAAAGTTTGTGCTAATTTTATTGCAATAAGCTTTGAGTTTTTCTTCCCCTCAAACAGATGGATGCTTGATTTTCATGCTAGAACATTAGTTCCACTACATATTACCAGTTTTATACCATAGGGTGAGGACATCACTCTGAAGACTCTTTACAAACACTGCTGTGCCATTGTGCTATTATCTCCCCTCTTTAAAAACCAGCATGGCAGTGCTGTATCAGTGCTGGTGCTGAGCCAGCAACACATAGAACTTTTCTATTGCTTCAGAAAATAAATGCGGTACAGCACATTTAATAATGTAATAAGAGTAATCAGCTGGCAGTTATTAAACATCTTAAGTGGCAGAAGAGGCAGTGACCAAAAAATGTCAAGCCATGGAATTGCAAATTAATGCACTTTCCAACAAGCATGCCAAGGTGTGGATTTAATTAATGCTCTACACAAGAAACTTGTTCAAATCCAAGTGACTGAACATGAATGAAGAGCAGGCACGAGACAGGAAGAGCAATGGGAACATTTCAGGTAGTGCACATGGATGGCAGTGACTGGAGACAGGATCATGGAAACTTGGGATAGTCTAGTGAAGACAGGAGACAGGAACAGGAGGATTTGGGTCAAATGACAGCAGCTTATTTCTGGAATCTAACCAAAATGGATAAAGGAAATACCTGATGATGTCTGGTTAGACCTGGTTAGACTCTGTATTATGTCTATGCATGCATTTCCTACACTTGAGAGATAAAGGCAAGTTATAACACTTTTATGGACAACTGTGACAATACTGCCATTGGAAAAGCAGTGCATGCACTGGAGCAATAAAAACAGCACTGACCACATTAGGTGATGTCTTATATTAACAGGCAGTTAGAATTTTCTTCTGAATCCATGTAACTTCTAGCAATTTTGAATTATGAGACAGAGAGCTAAAAACCCCTTTTATATTTTTCAAGTCATTTGCTTACAGTGTTGCATTTCTGGGGGTCACTTGCAGTACAGCAAGAGCAGTTTGGGTGAGACGTCATTATTCAGTAAGGGGTTGGACTGGGTTTAAAGAGGGGAACGTTCTTGTTCCATGCAGATGTCATGTCTTATTAAAAAAAAAGAAATCTTTAACAGACTATGCTGTTACCCACAGGCCTGACAAGGCTCAGTGTGTGTGTGAAGATCTGCACATATGCTTGGAAAGACACATAAAAGCAGATCTGGATGCAGAATCCACCACAGATGTTACCTTTCTTTGTTAAGTAGGTCATGCTGTTTGCAACAGCAGCTGTCTTATCTTTAGAATCCAATGTGGTAAATCGAGCAAAGTCATCCACAAAATGGTTATCTGAGGAAGAGAACAAGTATTAAATGCCAAAGCAACTATTCCATGTAAAATGAAAATAAAATCACTACTATTACCAAAACATTAAGAACACATCCCATTTTGCTCTTTGTGATACTGCTTGTGTCTCATTTTCACTGTTAATATATAGGCTGAGAAATTAATTTTGCTGTCTCACAAGTTAAATTAATAACTACATTGCATATTTGATAGGCAGAAGTCAGCTGAAAGAACTGCCCAGTTCTTACTTAGTTGATACTAGTGTATGTAAATGATACACGCTGAAAAATCTACTGTGTCACTATTTTTCAAGCAACTCAAAAAAGGCAGGAGTAATGTCATGGTACTGCAGTCACTGTATTGGGTGTTCATTTAGCAAGGGAACATTTTGCTAAATCTGAAGTAATTCCAGAGATGACTGTCAGCCCTGCTCAAAAGAAGGTCAGAACTAAGAAACTGCTGCTTTATGCATTATATAATTTCTCAGCTTCATGAGTCATATTCCCCTTAAGGTCTGTCTAAAAACAAAACACATTCCCATTTTGAAAATCAGTAGGCAGTTAATGTTGTACATAACATCTGCCCTGCACCAGAGCTGGGTCATCACTTCAGGTGCTGTTAATGCTTTGCCACTAGAGCTTTCCACTGGAACAGCAAGTCTTCTACTCAGACATTTCAGGTTTAACACAATTAAAAGCATCCCTTACTCATTCCTGTCAGATCTAGGTACTCTCTGTCAGACCTTAGGATTCTTGAGTTAATTCTTGGAACAACATTAGGCTGGTTCATGATATACTCAACCACATCTTGGTCATTAGATAGTTCACCCTGAAGGAAAGAGGAAAGAAGCATTATTTGTTACTTGACATATAAAATTGCCTTACATAACTTAAGAAAAAACAGGCTTATGAAAGCTATGTTGTCTTGTATAATATGTAACCAGGGACTTGTGAAGCAGCTTTTCCACATCTAGTTTCTCTCAAGCCACAGAGGAGCTCAGCACCCACCAGGTATACAGCCCGCTGGAAGATGCTTGTGGTTTCCAGGATTTTGTGCATTGTCACAGTTTCCAGGTCATCAGGATCCAGCTGATCTTTTTGGAAAGGCATCCCATTGAATAGCACAACAGGGAGAGGGCCCACACCCGTTTGCTCATAGTAAGCTCTCGCTGCCTAAAGACAGAACAGAAGCAGCTTTAGCACATCAGCCCTTTGCCACAAAGGTTCCTAACAAGCTGTGCAACATCCACAAGTCTAAACACACCATGAGATCCTTACCACTTCTGTTAGACACAGACAATGTATCTTTGAAATTTTAAGAGTTTCAAAGCAAAGAAAGTTACTTCATAAAACAGAGGTGCACAATACTCCATTGAGTTCGTTTTGTAAATTAATTCCAATGAGCACTTTCTGGAAGTGGCAAAAGATGCACAACAGGAAACATGACTACATGAGTTTGCCTGTGGAAGCAAATGCAGTGCAAGCTGTGATAGCTGTAAGACAGGGTAGAGAATTTTTTTGGTTTTTTAAAGAATGTGTTTCTTAACCCTGTAAGAAAACAGTTATGTGTGAGGCAGGGAGTTATTCTGTAAAGACAAATTTCTCTGTTTCATGTAACCACTGAAAAGTGCACCAGCATTGACAGATACTCTGGTAGAAGTTAACAGGTTCTGCTGGTTAGAGGTTCTGTTTAAGTTAACAGGTTCTGCTGGTAAGAGGTTCTAGTTGAGGCCTCTCCTCTCATACAAAAATGCCTGTCTTACTTATATAGATTTTCATTTCCTTAAAATGTTTTCCTCTTCACCATCCTGTACTGCAAGACTCATACGCATTCGAGCCTATTTTCTGTAACCCTGACTGCATTCCTTCAATTTACAAATGTAGGCAGCATCATGGGTGTTAAGAGCTATTGGCAACAGTGTTTTCATTTATTTTAGAGCAACAAAAAGTAAGAAACATCCCCCTATAAAACCTCAAATAAAAACTGCTTCATCTAACATATAACTGGTTCAATAGTGATTTGCCCTCCTAATTTTCTCCATACAGAAAAGTATCAGACCTAAAAATCACGTCAAGAATTATTTGCAGAAATTTATTCGACGTCTTGGTATAGAAAAGGCATTTTGAATTCATAATCATGGCATTATCTCACTCAGTATTCAGAACCCCCACAGATCTCTCCCAATGTAAAGTCTCTTGGTTTTTTCATGAACCATTCCATCACCTTTTTTGCAAACACTTTTAAACTCTATTGAAGTCTGCATTCCGTAATGAAAGCATGACTTACGAGTCACAATAAAGCTATCTTAGTTCTTACATATAGACTTTTAAAAAATATATAGTCCATTATATGAATAATATAAAGCTTGTGCTGAACATAAACAGCAAAGTATTACTAGAAATCTCCCAAGGTGGTAACAAAATAGTTACCTGGTTGGTAAGAGAACTGGATCAAGAAATTATATGTAATTATATTTTCAGAACTGTCGCAGCAGAAGAAGTGGAAAAAAAAGCTCGATTTCATGAATTCTTACCTTTCTGTTCTGATCATAGGCAGAATCAATTCCCAGAACGCTGTTGATTTCCACATAAGGATACTGTTTCTCAAGAACACTAACAACATGTTCCACTTTCAGCTGATCTCCTGTTTTCACTTTGTTATATATCTGAAAGAGGAATACAAGTTTACAGCTGCAACTGTAAAGCCTCTGTCCTCATCAAAGGTAAACTGACCTGCCACCTCTATTACAGTAGTTATAATAAGGCATTAATTTAGACTGCAAAACTTATATTCATATTTATCAGTTGCAGCAGCTTCCAAGCACTTGTAGCCATTATAAGTATCTTGTTATACCTTGTAGTCATTCCAGTAAGATTGGAAGAAGGTAAATACATATTTCTTTAAATAATAGCTTGCATCTCTAATTAGAAAAGGTATTTGAGGAGGGAAAATAGTTCTCTGGGGAAAAAAAGCCTCAAATAAAGCATATCCAAGGAGCTACATTCCCTTCAGAACTTGGGATATGCTTATGAACACTACAACCTCATATGTAAAGCAGGTAACTCTTTCCCTCTTGAAGGCACAGGATTTTACTTTGAGCTACAAATACACACCCAAAATAAAAAGAATAAAAGTAACTGTCTTGAAGTAACCAGCAATTTAACATCACAGTATGCCCCAGCTTGCCAATCTGTACAAGTATCAAACAACAGGTGAAATTCATTTACCAGCACCTGTAATTATCCTTTGATGTGGCAAAGGAACCATTCAAACCAAATTACAACATTGAAGGGATGGGGCAGTTCAGAACTCAGAGACAGAATGAGCAAAGGGACAAGACCAGAAAAACATGCAAAAGTGTTAAGTGTCACAATGAAACCTTAGTCTCACTTGTTAAAGTTAGGTCAGAAGCACATTACAAGGACACACGTGTTCTGTCATATCAGTATTTGGAGATACTCTGCATACTAACCAAGCCAAAGAACAATTTCTCCCATTATCTACCTATTAGCCCATTATCATAATCTTATATACATGGCAAATATTAAAACATTAATTTCCCTTGTAAATTAATACTTACAGACATGACGGTCTGAAAAGCGTAATTATTGTCCATTTCTTGTGCCACATAATTGTATGTCCTAAGGAGGGCAACACCAGGATCCTGAAGTCCATCAACATCCTCTGAGTCATTAACCACAAAGACCAGTCCTATCCTGCAATCACACAAATCCTCAGGTCATCATTTCTATAAAGAATCAACTCTTCATACAGCTGCTGGTTGTGACCATCATCTTAAACACAGGCTTTTTCTAGAATACCCTGGGAAGATGTTGAGCAGAGCAGCCAGGAATCAAACTTAGGACATATAATGAGCCCATAAGAATCTTGCTTTTTACCTCTCTCTCATCCAAAACTTTAAATTTCTTTTGGACTGTTAAAAAACAGAACTCTGTTTTGCTAACAGAGAAAGTTATATTCAAAAAATATACACGTACCTCCAATACAAGGAATGTAACATTTCTGCAGTGTCCTAGCAATGAGAATTTTACAACTGCAAAAGTCACATGAATAAAACTGATGTTAAAAAAACCCAAACATTAAAACACAGTGATTACCTCAGTGGGATGTGGTTACTGAAGAACATTTCTGCCACATTCAGTAATTCTGCTGTGGTCTCATGAGTAGGATCTACTATCAGCACCTGTATACAAACAGCAAGTGAAAAGTTTTCATGCCCTGGAGAGCCAAGGCTGCCAAGATGTTCTCTGCTGTCTGCATCCTCTCTCTCAAGCTATTTAAGTGACAGGAAATCCAATGTATATGTGAGGTAAGTTGCAAAAGCTGATGTTCCCACTCTTGACAAAACAAAATGCACATTTCATCCAGTCAGATTATTACTTACAAAATTATGGAAGTTTTTTCTGATTTGCCTGATCACACCAGGAAATGTGGGACGCAGCAGTTCCTGCACGCTGGAAGGCCAGGAATTGTACCGGCTATCAACTTCCAGATTGTTGATCCACTAAGGAAAAGTAAAGGCATTTAAGTGATGACAATCCTCCTGCTCTGGTATGAGACTAAAATATTTTCAGATCAGACACTATACTGAAGAAATAAAGCTTTTTAAAAAGTACTAATTATAACCTTATTATCCTTTTTACTTCACTGCAGTTTCAGAGCTGATCGTGAGACAGGGACAAAAGCTCCCCTGACACCTGAAGAATGCATTGTCCAACAGCAAATCAAGTATTTATATCAAAAATCATACTCACTGAAATGGCAGGGCTTCTGATGTCCACAGCATAGTCAGAATCTGATGGCTGGATGTTCAACTTCAGGACATTGTGTAAGGAAACTCCCTCAATTCCCAAGCTGTGCAGGCCTTCCATAACACGAGCTTCATTGCGGAGCACATCGATCAAGCTGCAAGGAAAAGCAAGATGGGGTTGGATTTTAACCCTACAGCAAGTAACTTACTCTTACCCTAAGAGTTAACAGATGAAAGGTATAAACAAGTCTGCCGTGTCCAGGCATTAGTTCTTATTTATCACTTTACCATCCTAAGAAACTTCAGATTACTTAAATCTAGTCAATTAATATTGTATAACTAGGGAAAACAACATTATGTCAGGATAACTAATCCATTATATATATATATATATATGTATTATTGAAACACATCTTGACAAAGATATAGGGTGGTTTCCAGATGAAAAATTTACAGTGGTTTGTCCTTTGAGAATTGGTCTGTTGTCTTCAGAATAAATCTGTATGCTGACAGTCTGAGAAACCAAAATCTTGCTAGACACAGCACAGGTCAAAAAAAAAAAAAACAGCACAAAGGGGACTTCCCATTCCAATCTTCAAGGGTATTCCATTTTCACATTAGATTTTTTGTTGGAAATGCACTTTGAGTAAGACCAGGAACTGTGATTTTCTTTTTACAGTACTTAACAATTAAACCTAGTCTAGATTATGAACAAGGTTCAAAACTGTCTAAATAACTTTATCACGCATGCACAAGCAAGATGCAAGTTTCTAAACAGGATGCAATTATTGTGAAAAATAAAACATTCCTACCTAAATATATCCTGAGTGTCTAAATCAATAAGTAGTCCATTGATGAATAGGGCAGAATCTCCTGGTTGCAATCCTAAGGTTCCCTTGAAATACTGAAAAGAAGTAAGAAGCCATTAGAAGAGTGCTTTGCACAGAAAATATTAAAGAGTTTAATGTTGTTTTTTGTCCAATTGCTATTTTCTTGCAGTACCAGTTACAAATTTCTATTTAGAGGCATGATGAACACTGAAGGAGAAACATTGTATGTGGATATTTTACAATACTACCATCATGAATACTGTGAGCAAAGCAAACAGATGAATAGCAGAAGTAGCATGTGAAGTACCAAGAACAGAAAAGTAGCTTCTGATCAGAAAAAATTTACATTTTTATTATATAAATAAGGCTCTCATAGCAAAGCTGAGTGTTAAATTGTATCTTTCTGTGGATAATTACATAGTAAACTCTAATGTAACAGTAGCAGTAAACTTAACTATGAAATAATACCCACACGAAGCGAGTGGTGCAAAGAACAGCTCTGAAGGGCATGGTTAGATACAACCCGGTCAGGATGTAGCAGCCCAGGTATTCTCTGAATTAAAATGTATCCACAGAATTATGGGTTTACTTGTGGACCAGAGTCTGATCTAACACACAATAGAAAAGCTACCAGGTAGCTTTAGCTTGGACTTACATCTATACTTTGTTCCTTCTAGAACCACACAGGACAAGAGTGTCAAACCCCATCCCTTCTCCTCTGATTTTATCACTACTGAACACCAAGGCATTTCTCTCTCAGAACAGGAATCTCAGGGGGCTTGTAGGTAGCTCTGCATTTACTACTAGACTCACCAAATATCATTGATTAGATTTCTAAACAATATGTGTGTACTTAACATACATTGGTTTTTTTAATAATAATAACAAATAAGACTGAAATGTGTGACTAGGACAATGTAGCTCATACATTGCAGCAAATGCTGCTGTTTGACTTTTTTCCATTACTATCTTAAAGTTTTGTTTTGCACTCTATCCAGAACACACTACCTGGCATATTTTAGTTGCACAAAGTTCTGTACGAAAGCCTGTACAAAATTCCCGGGTGGCTGTTGTTTTTTTCAGTGCTTTGCTAATGCCAAATACACAGCTGAGCTGTCTGAAACACTTCTGCAAATGCAGAGTCTACTCTGTGACCTCCAGAGGCCCCTTATGACCTGGGGAGTTTTATGATTCTGTTTCAAAGCAAATCTAGACTTAGCTGGTAAATTTTATCCCTTCACTAGTTTCATTCTCAAAGCACCAACATTGGAACCATTTCCTCCACATAGAATGAATTCTAGAGTCATGGCAGATTTTGAATTCATTCTGTAACTTCCTAGTGATCACTGATGTATACAGATGTCTAAACACCATCTCAAATTGGATAATGAGAACTGATTTTCTTCTGCATCATTAAAACTGTAGGAAGAGGCTTAATATAGCTGCTTTTCAAGCAATAAGTTTCTAACAAGAGCACTATTTTCATATTTAAGCAAAGAAGTTTAATTATGTTCCTTATCCATTAAAAAAAATCCAGCACTTCTTCACTTCCCAGATGCATACTACAAAGTTGTGAGTGAAAATACTGGGTCATTATCTCAAGCAACATGTAAACCTAAGTGCAAAGGCACTGTGTTACTTTTTGGACACATTACCTTTTGGTTCTCTTCAATTTCTGCTCTGAGTTCCGAAGAAACAACTGTTTTTGTTATGGCTCTACAAAAATAAAAACATCATGCTTTGAATGCTCTTTCTGTTTATCTACTGGATAGATATCTACTTATCCTACCTTTTGTACCTACATATTAAGATAATTAACCTTCTAGTACAAAGAGATGCAGCAAGAAGCAGTTGCACTTGGTGACACCACTAAATAGTAGGATGCAGCATTTTTCTTACACTGTATAATCCAGGAGCACAAAAATGTTAACCACATGCCAACTCTCAGTGTCTAATTTCACATTAACCATAATAAAAGTGTGCAGCTGCCAAAAATGTAAAGATGGAGGCTGATAACAAAAAATAGGGGATTTCACTGCTCATGGTGGTTTCCCCTTCCTTTCCTTACTTTGGATCCAGTGATTGCATCACAGAACGGGCGAGTACAGCCCACAGATCAGCCTGAAAACACAGTGAGATGCAATGTCTGCCTTAAGAAGCTCTAAATAACAACATCAGGTAATGGGAAATAAGACCAGAAATCAGTCTCTTTTTACTCTCATCTCAGGTATATCTCCCACTTACTCAAAAAGGAGGAGGTTCTGTAATATCATCTTCACAATCCAGGCAATGGAATTTATCAAGAGAAATATATCTCTAGACTGGCTGGTCATGCCAGATCATATTGAGTTTTTTGAAACTGACTTGAATATGTCAAAGACAGTCACCGACAAAGTGCAAAAACCAGTGGAATTGCACATCAGCCTCTGACATGAGACTGACTGGGTTGTTTGGCAAAGTGGACCCCAGAAGAAGAGTGGGACACTGTGAACAGATAAATGTTACGACTATTAAACAGAAAACCCAGCCAGTAAATTCCTGATGACTTCATGCAATAGGCTTAGATGCATTTCACAATAAAATAGCACAGGCAATTCTGGAAAATTTTCTACCAGTCCACATCAGCTGCCATCCAAGAAAAACACCATAAAATCCTCTTTGTGACAGTAGGCTGAAGAACTTCCCAGCATAAACATTCCCCACTGCTTGCTTCCAGCTAAATGAAAGTCAGAATTAACCCAACCAATGCTGCTTGTCCCAGGTCCTGATCAGAAAAAGGAGAGCAATAAAACTTTCTAGGAGTCAAAATTAAAGTTACCTGGCCTTTGTAGGAAAGTTCTGACTAAGATCTTTCATGACCATCAGGGCATCCACAGGGGGAGCAGCCAAAATGCGAGCAGCAGTTTGAAAACTCAGATCTTAGAAGTGAAAAAACAGAGGTCAAGAACTCAAAACTGAAAATAAGGCAATGCAGCGACATCCTAACTTTATCTTCCAACTTTTTTGCATGTTACCTAAGGAAATTCACTTTCTATATGCACCTATAGATACTTCTTTTCAACTCATCTTCTTTGTATTCAATTTCTGTGTGTTCCCTTGAAGTAAGGAACTCTCTCCAAGTGAACCAGGGTATGCTGCTTACAGGTTGCTTCAGAGAGTCCAGACCAGCACTCTTTTTTTTGGCTGAGGTGGGAGGATCTGCCCTTCCACTGATACAGGTAGATTACCTGTGGCTACAACATACATTTAGCCTTTTGAATTAGTCCTTTTGAGAGGATGAAAAGCCTTTTCACAGGCTTTTGTAGATGTTTTCCAGGGAATGAGGCCAGAGCAGCATGTAATTGACTATGAAATACAGTTTTCCTCTGGTCTTGAGAAATCTCAAGATTTCACATCATGGAAAGAAACTTTACATTCCTTTCTTTTCTGCATTCAGCAGACCATACAAGCAGTCAGTTTAAGAGCAAGTAGCTTACTGTACTTCACAATATAGAAAACAATCTTCATGTCAGAAGTCCCATGAAACAATGCAAAAAGCTATTTCAACAGGACTCTACAAAAAAAGACACTTTAAAAAACCAAGTATTTTCCAAGTGAGACTGGATGAAGGAATTTACAGTCAAACTCTGTCAGCTGTACACAGCCACTAACAACCTCAGTGGTGTAGAACACCAGAAAACATATTTACATTGAGTTTTTTGTAGAGCATAACTGAAAGCCTTTATCCAGATTACCTTGTAGCTGCCATACTTTCAAAGGTGCCATTTCATTGGTACTTTCCACGAGGTGTTTTCTGAGCTCTTTCAGCTCTTCTGACAAGTCAGGATACAACTGCCTAAAAGGACACAAAGGTGAAACAACTTCTGTGGTTTCCTATAAGAAAGTCTGCTGCTAATTTAAAGAACAACCACATAAAATGCTAACACATACAGGAAACTCAGACGTGTTAAAAATAATAATAAAGCAGAAGACTGTCATATCAAAAAACTTTTTGCAGAAATGCCAAAGTCCAACTGTGTTTTACCTTAGTTTTCCAAATAGAAATCCTTGCACTTCATCAATAGGGTCATTTTCATCTATGACTGTAGCATTCACATCTGTGCCTATAAGAACACAGAGAACACCACTAGCACAAAGCTATTCACAAACAGAAAAGTAGGAAAATCTGGGGTTTGTATGTGTACATGCACACGTCAAGAAAAAGCACACACACAGATTACACTATCAAAATAGTTTTGGCAGATGTATGGGAGTTTGTAGAACAGAGATCAGTGCTGCATAAAAGCAGCAAAAGCAAAAAAAATTGTGCAGAATTCTGTCTTTCCAAAAAAACAGGAACAGGGAACACATTCTGCTCTGAGGATGGGTAAGGCAAATTAAAGTAGAGAAATTTGCTTTACACCTGCAGAATAGCTGGTATAAATTTAGTTGCATTAGTAGTGCCATTACTAAGATCTAGTCCAGGGCCACAACTCCAGGATTTCACGAAAGTGCTGTGGCAAAGACCTGCTTCATAAGGAACATGCTCCCAAAAGGGATTTCAGAGCTAAGGAAAAAAAATATCTGCAATTCAGACATTCATAGCAAAACAAGTATAAAATTACCTTGGCAAAATTAAAATGTTGACATTAAAACATTTCAAATAAAAATTCACCTTTCACCTGGGTGTCATCCTTGGCCTTATATTCTGTACTTTTAATAGCCAGTTCTACACCATAGCCAGAGAGGTAGACCTTTTCCTTGCTGGGATTCTGTAAGGAAAAGCCAACAGTGTGATATTGCCACCTTTGTTTGATCCAAAAAATAAAAACTACCACTTCCCAAAGCTAAGAAATCTCAATCTGGGATTTCAGACATAAAGAGTAGAGAGAAACAAACACCATGAGTGACTCTGCAGTAACATACTCTAATAATTAATTTTATTTCCTACTGTTTTTCAACATACTTCTTGAAGTTCAGCAAGCAAGAATTATCTCTAATAACCAAAAAAACATCGAAATCCACAAAGGAAAGAGGAACACAAAACAATGTTTTCAGGATTCAGTGTGTGAGCAAAGCAGAGGGAGACAGAGTCTTGTCATCAAATCAGATAGAGGGTGGAAAGGAACTTCAGCTGTGAAGTTCAAAAATGAAACATTCAGTGAAGAGCTACCACAGAGAATGACAAGGAATAAAACAATGACAAAAGACAGGTGCATAATTAGTTCTGCCTTTAATGAGAAAAACATGACCACTTCCTAAAAGAATTTTGAAGTATATAGGAGTCACATAACAGCACCAAGATCCCAAGTGTAATACACTGAATTTTAAATGTAAGTACTCCTCCCAACACTGATAAACGACTACTTCCTTTTATAAAACGAAAGTAGTCTATGCAATGTATGAGTTTATTTTATTAAAAGCACAAGTAATATTAGAAATTAACTAGCTGATGCCCTTTTTTTTTTTTTCCCACATTCAAACCTGACTGCTACACTGCAGGTTTTGGCAATACTTAGTAATATTCAAGTAACAAATCAAAGAACTCCAGTTCTTCATACCTTTTAAAATGTACATTGAAATACTAATCCAGTGGCTATGCACAATTTAGTGGAGGAAGATGGAAACCAGGATAAACTGCACTAGAAATGTGA
Source organism: Irena cyanogastra (assembly GCA_013397155.1). Taxonomy (NCBI): domain Eukaryota; kingdom Metazoa; phylum Chordata; class Aves; order Passeriformes; family Irenidae; genus Irena; species Irena cyanogastra. The sequence continues at coordinate 67,250 of VWZV01006765.1, forward strand.
AGTGGTTCTGTAAAAAAATTCCTACAGAAACAATGCCTTTCTTTTGAAAATGGTACCTTAATGTTAATCCTTGCTTTTTATATCAAGTAACTAAGTAACTAAAGTAACTAAGTGACCTAACTGTGAAAGATCTGACTATTTCCTATGCTCTAATATGGATAGAGGAACTTTTTTTTTTGCACTAAAGTCTCTAATTAATCTGGAATTTAAGTCTGGATTTGTGAAATCAAACAATCTTACTTAAACAATCAGGATATTTAAAATATTCTGTATTACTCAGGTACATGCAATAAAAAAATAAAGCTTTGAGTATTCCAAGTAAATGAACAACAACAATAGGCAAATGTCAGTTTAAAAGGAACAAACCTGGGTCAGTTTTCTTTTTGAAAACCAAGGCCAGTTACTCAATTTCAAATACCTCGGTTACAAGACACAAATATACTTACAGCAATGTAGTGTCTGAGCACATAAGTGATTTCTCCTGCCTCAGCCTTTGAAACAAGCCTCCTGTGGTGTCTGTAGAACTCCTCTGAGCCAATCTCTGCGTAAAGTATGACCACAGGACTGTCAGGGTTTGACGCTGGGTACTTGTGGTCCCCCTTGAACAAAAATGGCTTTGGCCTAAGAGGAAACAGTGAAGAATTCCAGTGTGAGTCACAGCATTTCCTCACTCAATGCAAGATGCACTTTTTTCCCCTGTTTCATCATTTTTCACTGAATACATATGTCGAGCTATTCCCACACATTGTATCAAGACTGGCAGCACTTGGTGCACATTGATAAAAGCTTTGTGAAAAATGAACATATGAAAAGAAACAAATGACTAAGAGCTATTTTGAATTTAATATGATCCTAATTTTAAAAATGAACAACTTCCCTTAGATTTTCAATTAACTTTCGCTCCTCGTGATGATTCATAAATTCTGTATGAAAAATTAAAAAGGCTGATAGAACAGATGTTCCAAGGGTACAAATTCATTTGAACCTGGTCCTTGGCTTAGTACACAAACAAAAAAGTGAACAAAAAGTCTATTTTCAGCTTCTTTGTTTACATTTTGTCTAAAGTGCAATACATACTTAAAGTATTCCCAGTAAGTCAGAAGAATAGCATGTGAGCTACGGATGCCATATGACTGCACATTGACAAAAAACTCTTTATGCTTAAAAGAACCAAATAACCAAGATTACAAAAATTGTATTGAAAACAAAAACGTTTTCACATTATGAAAACAAACTGAAATGTAAGGATTTGGGTTGGGTTTGGTTTGTTACTTGTTGTTTTAGTTTTTTTTAAGAAGTATTATGTTTTATACCTTCTTTTTGTTATTAGCAGTTACAATCAAGTTTTGTTCTTGTAGAGAAATCTGAATTTTTAATATATATTGTGTGGTAATGGTTCTCTTTGTCAATGCTGAGAAAACTATGCAGAGAAAAAAAGTACTGTGCATGCTTTTAGCCATTCATAAAACAACTTGTTAAATTAACCCTCATTTGAATATGTAGCCTAGCTCCTTCTATTTCCCCTACATACTGAAAGTTTTACACACTCCTGAGAATTCCTACTGTCCTTCAACAGTTTCCAGCTATTTCCAGAATTTGTTTCTAAATTTTCCTGTGCCTGTTCCTCTTCCTAGCAGAATTATCAAAGAGCAAGGGATAAGAAAAGCATCACTGCAATGTGAATTAATACCAAATAAGAGACTGCCACTCCTGTGCCAACAATGGACAGGAGAAATCAACACTGAAGAAGACAGAAACAACAGGTTTATTACAACCTCTTCACAGCACTAAGTCTAACAGGTTAAATTTTAAGAGCTAATCCAATAACAGGAAATTCAGCAAATACCTGTCTGAAGCTGCCTGTAAAAGGTTTCCAAGAGAGTCAATTTCACATGTTCTCTCCCCATGCACAACAAAAAACAGGGTACAGCCCTCTGGTGGAGATTCATCTGCTGCTATCTGTATAAAACATTTACAATAACGTAGGTTGAATGTTTGCCCTTAGAACAAGTGAAAATTGTAACAGTGTAGCTGTGCAGCAAACAGTATTATTTCCTACATTCCAAACTAGTACTTGTTCCATATTTATGACATAATTTAAATGCAAGGTGAAATTGGAAGATGGAGAGTTAAGCCTTAACTTATTTTTCAGTCTGTTACTATTAACTGTAAGGTTAATTGCAGATACAGAAAGCAAGGCTTGCAATTGTAGGGGTTTTGGTTGAGGGTTTTTTTTTGTCTTAGACATCACAAACATCTATACTTGTTAAATATCAAACAACAAAATTACTCCAGATGAACAAGGAAGATGTTTTACATTATTACTTAAATAAAGCACATTTCCTAACGTGACAATTTCCAAAGAATTAAAAAAGACTAAAAAAGAACAAGAGAACACAATGAACTTTGATTTATGAGTTCTAATCACTATATATATATATATGATATTACTATCTTCAAGTAAGTTCAGGTGAGCAACAGGAACAGCAGCAGCATCACAAGTACCAATGGAGCCATAGAGATGGTCCTCACAAAAATCTTTGCACCAATTCTTAGTGCAGCAGGCACAAAGATATGCAGAGATGTCAAAATGCCAATTCTTTAGTCTACTCTAGACAAAAATTCAGCACGTCATGAAATCTGTATACACATCCACTCCGTAGCTCAGGTGTACAGAGCAGTTAATCGGTTCAGGTTTTTTATACTCTCAAATGTTTCCTTGCACAGCTCCCTTCTTCTTGAGCCTTGGCAAAATGCTCTGCACACCACCTGAGCATTTCCTGTACTAACCTGTTGAAAAGCTTGAACTGCTGCAGAGTAAGAGCGTAAAGACAGGGAAAATTTCAACAAATTCTGCTGCAAAGGTGACAGAGTCTGGCAGGCCACCTTCAGCATTTCCTGGTAAGAAGAATAATCACTACCTGCAAAATCAAAGTACAAGCAGTTATCTTTCTATCCCATAGTCTCAGTGAAGAGGGGCTTCTCATCTTAGTGTGATTGAAACCAACAGAAGCCCATGACATTAATTCTGAGTATGCACACGACCATTCCTCCTCCAATTTCATTACAGCCAATTCTACAGCTGGATGAGAACAAACTTCAACAGAGATCCAGGAGAGTACACTTGAATACATTCTTGAGGATGTAAACATGGGCAGAGGAAGAGGGAAACGGTTAAGAGCTCCCATTTAATTTCTGCTGAGAAATAGTAACACATAGCATTTAAGAAATGGCATTTAAGATATTTCATACTTCATGTTGAAAAAGAATCTGGCAAGCAAAATGTTCCAGACTCATCCACTACAGCTTTTGTCAAATGGATATCCAAAAGCCTTGAGCACATTACAGCAAAAAATATTACTGAAATAAGTATTTTAAAAGTCAAATGAAGACTAACACCATGGAAGACAAAATACTGTGGCATATTTTTCAACTATCAGTCAGCATCGAGAAAGAGACTATAAAAACTTACCATCACGCTCAGCTGTCTTAATATTCTCACTGGCTTCAACAAAATTCCAGAATTTTTCTTGACCTTCTTCTGATAAAAATTCACTAAGTAAGATGAGAAGAGTCTTGAGTTAGATCTACAAATTTTCTCTCAATTTACAAATCTGATACCTTGTAATGCTTTACAGAGAGTTAGCACCTACCACCTATATCAGCAAACTGTGTTACTAGGAAAAGCACTGCAGGAAAGCTAAGAACAAGCAAACCCAAAGAAATAATACTTGCAGACCAGGATGAACACACAGTACACGAAAGCAGCTTGTACGGCACCTACTGATCCTTCAAATGCCACTAACAGGCAGCAAGGTCCATCCTGGTAGCTCTCCTCCCTAATGCATTTCTTTGCTATCTCTCTCTTTTATGAGAAACACACATTGTTGTTTATTTTGCTGAAACAAACTGTAATTATGAACTTTGGTGGAGGTTTTCTATTTGCTTGTTCTTAAACAAGCAAAAGGAGAAGTCACAGCTTCAAATCATGTTATAATTCCCATATATTAAACATACAATGAGTAGGTATACAAGGTTAGATAATGAAATTCATCCTCTAAACATTGCTAAGACAAATACTCTATCATGTCCACACCTGTAACATACTTGCTATGCTAAAGGATGCTACAACAGAAGATTTGGAGCCCGCTCACTGCCACAGTAACTTGTGTGTTCCAGCCCAAGGCTAAGTGCTGCTTGAACACCTGGGTAGCAAATTGCAGTGCAGGGCTAAGTGCAGTGACCAGCAGGAGTGATTTTACACTGCAGTGCTGTATCATGCTGCAGTTCACCCCAGGTGAACTATCCTTCCCTATCCAAAGTCTTTGACTACAATGGATCAAGTCTTTGCCACGTTATTTTGATTATTTGCTTACTGTTTCACACTCCTAGGTCGAGTTTTTCCCCAGCAGTGCTACACAGTGTCAGGGTATCTAAATCCTGGCATTAATATCTGTGCTTTGCATTTTACTGCTTAAGGAACTTTCAGTCTTCAGCCTCTCCAGAGAAGGCTACAGAAAAGTCATTTCACCTAGGACACACCTGTCCTCTGAATGAAAGCCATGCTCATGGGAATGAAACCCAGCAATGCTCAACTATTTTCATGTGAAACAAGCTGCAGTAAAACAGACAGAATTCCACATTGGGCAATACTCTTCAGTGATACAAAATTAAGCACACATGAACTTAAAATTCTAAAAGTCCTACTAACATCTCCAAACTAAAACATGACAAAATTAAACAATGAGGAATTTCAAAAGCGCTAAGCAGACTGGCACTGCAAAGACAGCACTTTGCTTTCTTTTTACACAACATCTTAAAAAAAAGTCTTTAATACCATAGGAAAAATGTTCCCAGGATGACTTGCACAATTCTTAACAAAGCAATTGACTTTAATCAATGCAAAACTCGCACGAACAAAGTTAAACTCAAGCTTTACCGAGCTAAATATACACGAGCAGCAGACGTGTATCAAAACCTACAACACTGAAGTAAAATACATTCAGCTACAGACTCTTACCATGCTGAACTTCTCTAATGCTTTGAGTAAAACTTCATAAGGCAAAAAATACCAACTATGTAATTGTTTATGGTTACCAATGTTTGTTCTAATGCAAAATGAAAGAATTTATCACACAAAAAAACTACTACTGTCTCCTCTAAAATCCTCCTCCCATCTCCTCATGCACAGCAGTGATCACATTCCCATATTATTACTGTTGGTAGTGACCAGAAACCAAAGTGCCACATAACAAAGAAAACATTTCACTTTATCCTCTAGGCATATTCTGATTTGACAATGAAAAAAATCACAATGCACTTACCTTGTTTCAAGGAGTAAAGGAGTTGAAGGCCACTTTGTAGTCAGAGATGTTGTCACAGCCTTAGAATCTGCTTTTACAAGTGAAGAGCTGAACCAGATTCCAAGAACTGCAATAAGTATTCCCATTTTATAGAAGACTGAAAATGATGAAGGAAAATAATAAGTTTTGCATTGTCTCTTCTTATAAATACAGGATCTCAAATATATTGAGACATACATTAAGATTTTAAGACTGCATTTAATGCAATACATTAATGAGATGATCATACTCTCACCTGAGCTTACAAAATCACACACTTGAAGAGAGGCAAGGAATTTACAAACTTACTCCTGAGATGCAATTAAACCTAATCAATCCCAGCTTCCTCTGTGTTTATGTTTTCAAATAAGCTTGCTTCTGTTCCAGAACACCAACACCACATACTTCTTGCTTTAAGAGGTATTGCAAACTGCACACATTTCAGATTGGGTGGTAAAACAACCCCCTGTTCATTCCATGGAAGGTAAAATTACACTTTGTGTTAGCACAGATCCAGCAGCTGTGGACTAACCAGAGTCAGACGAGCCAGCCAAGGACAAGGCAGTACCCCAGTCAGTCCTTTAGGTTTTTTGGGGAACGAAGAAACAAGTATTTCCTGGCTGCACTAAGCACCACCAAATTTAAAAGCTGAAAAATGAATGAAATCATGCAAACAGACTCAAAAGATACAACCTACTGTGAGAAATGAGCAAAAACAAAAAAAAATCCATTTCTTTATTGTCCTTCATTTTGTGTATTTTCAAGCCTTTGTATTCTCTGGCCTACACACCAAAACAAAGCCGAGTGGAATTTCCTTGCCCACAACTCTTATGCTTACGGAACACCTGAATTCTTCTGCTGGCTTTCCATTACAGTCTCCAAAAGCTCAAGCTTTTTTTTTGCCCATCTCTGACTATAGTATATTTATATTTACTACACCCTCAATATGCACTCAAGTACTTTTTCATTTCTTTAGCCTTTTTTTTCCTGGATAATTCATTTTCCATGTCCCCCCTGCACCTGAAAAAACATCTTGCTGCAATTCTACATATATCACACCCGACAACCTGCCAGGATCTAACTTCTGCCTCTTTTTTATGACAATCTCAGTATAAACAATAGGGTTATATATCTGTAGCTCTAAGCTACCCGTATATATACATAGACAAACAAACCAAATCCGCCTCTCTTTAGAAGTTTATAGCCCTCCAGCCAAAAGTTTCCCAGCAATAACTCAGACGTTGTTCTTCCTCTGGGGATAAAACCAGAAATTCCTGCTGTGCTCTCCACAGAGCAGTTTGGTCAGCTGCACAAGACATTTGCTTTATGCCACACCTGGGAAGCAGACAGATGGCATCACAGAATGGGCACAGCCATCACTCCCCATGTGCAGAGGGGGAAGCTCAGCCAATATTTGAGGAGTGAAACATTGGGCTTCTGCCAAGTGCAACAAAAAAACACAGTTCACAGCTCCTCCCTGAGATGCGTCCTTCTTATTCCTAGCAAATCATACACTGGAGTTTGGAATAGGTAAATGAATATACTCTCATGACTAAAGCTCCTATGCTGCTCTCTTGTGCCTGCTTTCCTGCTCTGGGAAAGACTGAATTAAAAGCCTTTCTCTGAATGAAATAGGAAAGAAACCAAAGAACACATTTGTCACCTGACACAGTTTAGCCAACTGAAAACCTGCAGATTAAAAATATCTAGAAGTCCTCAATAATAATAGCCACAAAACAAAGGAATGACCAGTATCTCAAAGAAAAATACACCATGGAAAAAGAGTCAAGAGGCACAGGAATGAACGTGACACAAGGAGATCCAGCTCTGTGCCAGGCAACAAAGGAAAACTCAATCTGAATTATGACACCACCAAGCTGTATAAATACTTTTCCTCCTTATTTTTCTTCCAATTACGCCGTTTACAATACTCCTGGAAACTTGCACATCCAGCCTCGGGGAAAGGAACAAATCAGCCCACGTTTACAGTCAGTGCCCTCTGCCATCTCCTGCAGGTCAGCCTGGTGGCAAGCGGGTGAAGGGCAAAGCAAAGCGAGCTGCTGCCGGGAGCGAGGGGCAAGTCCTGCTGCAGGCACAGCGCTGAGGCACCGGCACCGTGCAGGGCCGAGATCACCGCTCACAGCGGGCACCGAGCGCCCGGATCGCGCCGGGCGAGCACACCCTGTAAGGAAAGGGCTCCCGCCGCCGTGCTACGGACGCTGAAACTAAACCACGGCGATTCACCGGCTAGCCCGTGACTAGAAATCATGTCACTGAAGCGCTGAGCGGCCAGGGCTCAAAACACACATTAAACCCGGGCCGTCAAGGCGGTAATGATGCGGGCCATTAAACCCGAGCACAGCCTCCGCCGCTCCCCGCTCCCGTTGACCGACCGACCCCTGCGGGGCGCGGANCGGGCGAACAGCGGCGGCTGTTGCCGAGCTGCCGGGCAGTCTCAGTTCTAGGCGGTAACGCCCGAAGCAAAGGCCAAGCCTGTGGTTTTTGTGATATTAACTGGCCCGTGAGCAGTGTCCAGCCTGTGCTGCTGGAAGGAGACCGTGTGCAAATAACTGCTTCCTTCAGCTGCTCGCTTATTTACAGTGTGACGGGGGGAAGTGAAAGCAGCATATGGCAGATTAAAACCAGCCGTTCTTCCTTTATCTTCTCTGTACCTTTCAAACCTCCGTCAGAACTCTTGTTCATGCCGAAGGTGCCGGCTCTGTGTGCGCTCCGTGCCCAGTGGGCCCTGCCGCGCCCTCTGAGCGTTCCGTGCCGTCACCGGGGCCTTCCCGAGACACGGAGGTGCAGCAGCAGCGCTGGGAAAGCCAGAGGAAGCTGTAAGTGCAGCCAGGCAGAGGCTACGGGAATGTCTCCAGAGGTGAGCTGAACCGCAGGGCAGGGGCTCGCTGGTGGGGCTCCTGGACAGTGACACCCCACCGCGACAAATGCTGCTGGTGGCCAGAGCTTCCTCAGTAGCTGCTCACAACACAAACACTAAGGTTTGCGAGGAAGACCTTCCATGTTATCCTGACATTTCAAAGGTTTTCTTCCTGGTTTCGTTTTAAAACACTATTAAAGCTCTGAAAATGGCAGGTGTCTGGCTGAGTTAATCTCTGAGCCTCCAAACATGAGAACAGTGTCATGAGAAGTGGTGGCGTTCTGATGTGTCTGTAACCAAACGCGAGGCAGCCCTGCACTGGTGGTCTCTCAGGGCTGTGATGTGCATCGTCTCCAAGGTTTGTGCGGATTATTATTTCTTTTTTTCTCTCTATCCCAGTGATAGGGGAGGGCGGGGTGCCCTGCTCATATCCCCTTGTCCCTTCCCAGGATGGAGGTTGAGGACTTCGGGGAATCCCCGGGTGCTTTGGGGACCCCCGAATTTTAGAAGGTTTGGGGTGCTAAACCCCAGAGATCCCTAGTGCACCCCCCTCTCCTTGTGTCCCTTCCCAGGACTGGGGGGAGTACTTTGGAGGGGGCCGTCCAAGGGAGTTTTGGGGGACAGCCCGAACTATAAAGGTTTTGGGATGTTTTTGGGGTGCTGACCGCTCCGTGCCCTCCCCAGGGACCGCCAACGCCTTCCCGCCATGTCCTCTTGTCACCTCCCAGGCTGGGTGTTGGGGACTTAGCAGGGGAGTATGAGAGGGGGGAGAGGTTTGGCCGGGTGCAGAGCTCGAGGTGGCGGCCATAGCGGGTCCGTGGGGGCAGTGGCGGCCCGGGGGTGACCGCGGCCTGTCCCGCCCACCCCGCGTCTCCTCGGAGACCTCGCGGCGCGCGGCCAATGGCGCGCTCGGGCACA
>VWZV01006782.1:154-20372 GCA_013397155.1 Irena cyanogastra
AAAAAAAAGGCAAGAAAAGGGCAGGAAAGGAGCGGCGCTGCCGCGGCTGCGGGCAAGTGCGTCATTGACCGCTGAACCAGCCTGGGGCGGCCGCTGCGGGCAGCTCCAGCCCCGGCTCCGCTCGGCCTCGGCAGCCTTCGCCCTCCGCGGGGAGCGGCGCCTCCGCCGCTCTGCGGGCCCACTCGTGAGTATGGTGCAACGCCTTCGGTGGGCAGCGCTCCCCGCTGAGGGCGGCGGGACGGCCGTGAGGGGCCTGGCGAGGCACTCCGGCAGCGCCGGGGCAGGCGCGAAGAGTGACAGGTGTCAGGCTTCCCCTCCCCGGGGGCGCCCCTGTAGCTCTGGCTGCGGGCCGGGCCGTGCTGTGGGACGGGAGCTGCTCCGGGGTGCTGCCGGCGGCGGTCCCCGGCCGGGGCAGGGCTGGGCGCTGCCTGACAGCTCGTCCCGTACCGCCTCCCCTCCGCCCTGCCCTGCAGTGCCGTGCCTCCGCGCTCCCCCGGGACCGGGGAACATGTAAGCGCGGCCGGCGGCGTGAGGCGCTCCTGAGCGGCCGCGTCCTGCCGGGGGTCTCCGCTGACCCGCGGGGTTTTGTCTGTTCCCTCACGGCAGGGCTCGCCTCTCCCTCCCCGTACTGAGAGTCCCGGCGCGGCGGGAGCGCCGGACGGGCGGCCGTAGCCATGCCGGGCGGTAAGGAGACGCGGCTGCTGCACCTCGGCGAGATGGAGAAGCTGGACAAGACCCTCTTCAGGCTGGAGCAGGGTAGGTCGGCGTGCCGGGGCCGGGTGAGAAGGAATGGCCGGGACCTCGTCATCATCTTTGGATGGTAGTGGAAACAGAGCTCAGCCTGAAATGGAAGGGTTTTGGGGGTGTGGGGGAGTGTTGTTGGTTTGGGTTTGATTGTGGGTTGTTTTGTTTTGTTTTGATTTGTTTCCACTGGAGAGCTCTATGAGCTCCGCACACAGTTTAATCTGATTCGTTAAACTCTTGAGAAATGAAGAGCAGATTGGCCAAGTGCTGTCAGTCTTCATGGGACTGAAGCGCAAAGCATTTTTTAGACAGACCTTTTCCTTCTCCTTTTATAGCCTGCACTTCAGTGACCTGAAAAAGTCCTCATAAGTCAAGGTCTCCAGTGTTTATCTTCTTATGCAGCACTCCATGTTTTAATAGTATAGTTTTGAAATGTATAGGTAATACTTGCATTTTGCGAAGTCTGCAGGTTTGAGGTGGTGTCTCAGAGTATAAGCTCTTTAGCAACTCCTAAATCTTGTTATCAGATTTATTATATTATCAGAGCTTTGTATCATGCTGCATACTTATAAGAACTTGATGTTAATTCTTCCTGAGAATGTTTTTAAGCCTGTTTGTAAAAAAAAAACTCTAAAAACAAAGCCTATCCACTAATTGGTCCGCTATTATGCTGGTCAGCAAATTTAAACTATAAAACAAAAGCCCTTGTCTTTAAAAAACAATTTTTATTAAGAGGGTTTTGTGTTTTGTTTTTTTTTTTTTTTATGCTGTGTTACTAATCTAGGAACATAAAGGATCAAGATTTTGGTTCATGAGAATAAAAATTCTCTTCAACTATATTGATTCCAAAATCTTCTGACCAGCCTAATATAAGGAAATGTCAGTAGTGAAGAAGGGCAGAGTTGATCCTAACTTGCATTTTTAACTTATCCATCCAGTTGTGTAAATTTTCTTGAAAGGAGGGAAGCAGAAGTGCATGGCTGTCAAACATTCGAAGTGCTCTGACTGGTAACAGTCTCTGAGAGGGCATAGCTAATTTTGAGCACAGCATTTCTGATGTCAGTATAACTCTTAGAGGAAATAAGATATCAATGGCATATATCCCTGTGCTCTAATTTTAGTAATGCCTGTATCAAAATGTCAGGCCAGTACTGAAGAGAGCGTACTTAGCCTTCCAAAAGTGGTTTTATACATATATATATTGCATTCAAATGAGCTTCATTTTACCTGACAGACATTCAGATCTGAAAACAACTGCTTTGCCTGGTGGGTTTTGGTGCAGTGGTGATTTTGTTAATAAGAGAAAGACAAAGCTGGATAACACTTACGTTTAAATGTATTCAGACATTGAATTCTGGTATTAGAGTCCCCATGATTCTACTTAATAAGCAAGTGGGTTTTTTCAACTTAAGGTATTGGAACTTGGTGTCTAGAATTTTTTACACTTTCTGATTCATTATCTGTGTACTAATAATTTTCCCCTTTTTTGTAAGTACTCAGGTTTCTTTTAGTCCCCGTTTTTTAGACTGCTAGGACTAGTAGGTGATTTACTGCACTTAACTGTGTGACTGGCATGTACTGTGTAAGAACTTAGATCTGTTTCATTCACTTGAAAGAACCCTGTAATTAGCCACTTGTGATGGTGACCCTCATACGTGCAAGTGGAAAACTTTCTAAAACCTCCTGACTAAACAGAATTTTTTATGTCTATCTCAGTAGATGATTTGTATATTGTAGGTCACACGCAAGTATACGTAATTCTTCAGTTAAAACATAAGCAATTTACCTGTTTAGTGAATCCTTAGTGAATAATGAAGATATTTGAAATATTTTCTGGTTTTAAATGTGTTCCTAATTTTTTTTCGGATGTTTTCATGAGTCAGCCTACTATATAAACTTGGTAAACCTAAGTACTTAAAGACTACATAATCGAAAATCTACATAAAATTGCATGCAGTCTGATGATCACAGTGTTTTGCTGTGTTTTATTTTTAAAACTTTCTATGTAGCAAAGACAAACAAATTGGAAAGAAGATTAGTGGTGCCATGTAAGTGAAGGAAAAAGGATACGTGTAAAGTATGCAGAAAACAATGGTAGGAAAGAAGGGAGAGATGAGGCAGTTTGAGTGGTGCAATATGAGGTTTAAACCTGTTAGAGTGTGTCCAAAGAGGAGCAGTGAAGATGGTGAAGGGCCTTAGGGGAAGCCGTCTGAGGTGTGGCCGAGGTCACTTGGCCTGTTCAGCCTGGAGGAGAGGAGACTGAGGGGAGACCTCATTGCAGTTACAACATCCCTGTGAGGGGCTGACACTGATCTCTGCTCTGTGGTGACACTGACAGGACCCAAGGGAATGGCATGGAGCTGTGCCAGGGGAGGTTTTCAATTGGTTATTAGGGAAAGGTTCTTCACGCAGAGGGTGGTTAGGCACTGGGACAGGCTCCCTAGGGAAGTGGTGACAGCACCAAGCCTGACAGTTCAAGAAGCATTTGGACAATGCCCTCTGGCACATGGTGTGATTCCTGGGGAATTCTGTGCAGGGCCAGGAGTTGGACTTCAGTGGTGAGTGCCTTCCAGTTCAGGATGTTCTATGATTCTATGCTGTAGCAATGTATAGTTGTGCTGAAATTCTTAGCAGATATGATGATGTTATTAACATAGTAGCAAATTAGGAATTGTAATAAGAGACTAGAAATACCTCCTGATCAAGTGATTTTACCTTTTCTCTTTTTTTCTTGAGGTTTTGAGCTACAATTCCGATTGGGCCCAACTCTTCAGGGCAAGCCCGTTACTGTGTATACAAATTATCCAGCTCCTGGAGAAGTATTTGATCGCCACAAGTTCAGGACACTATCGTGGCACAATCCTACAGGAAAAGAAGATGACTCTGACAAATACTGCAAGTTGGATCTCCAAATTTCTGGGTCATACCAGTACTATTTTAGTCTTGGGTAAGTGAAATTTGTTTACCTACAGCCAAATGCAGTTTGCTCCCTTGATCTACATCTTAACCTGAAAAGATCTGCTTTTTGTTCCATGTATTTTTCAAATTGCTACCAATGGGACCAATTAGAATCCACCAATGAAAGACAGTAACTGGTGGTTATATAGTACTTTCTGATGCAGAGATGTTCTGGAGAATATACAGAGGCAAGCTGGTCAACTTTCTGTGAATGTTGGAGAAGCAATCTATTTTTACAAGTTTTCAAATTCAGCATTCTAAGTATCTCAATGATTATTTTGTACTTTCTTCATTGACTTTGAGGGTTGTTTTCTATCTAGCACAGAGGTTTTGGCATTCTTTACTTGGATCCTTTACTTTGTCTTTTGTTTTAGTGGGACACCTGCAGAAGAGAATGCCACTATCTGTAATAATTGTAGTCTGGTATTTTGTGTTTGTGGAAGATGAGTGGTTAAATTCTTCCAGGCTTAGGACATTTAGCTCAGGTATCTTCCTGAGGTTGGGGCTCAAAACGTAGATCTATGTGTAATAGATGGGTAGTCATGCTTTCTGTATTTCCGTATGCCAAAAGGAGGAACCAGTACTCCATCACAGAAAATAGCAAAGGTATCCCACTTTTACGGAGTTTTAAGCTCTGTATCCCATTTGTATTCTTTAAGTCCAGTAGAGAGATGATGCATAAGAGACAAACATTTCAGAATTTCTATTTTCTTCATGTGTCATGCAGTCCTGTTCACCTTCTTCCTCCACCCACTGTACTAGGCTACTGTGTTTCTGAAAACCTGTGCTCTTTGAATTCTCTCTCTAAAACAGACTGGCGCAATGGGCGTTAATTATACCGATGAAAATTATTTTTTTCCTAGAAATGAAAAAAGTGGTGGCGGTTACATAGTTGTGGATCCTATTTTGCATGTTGGAGCTGATAATCATGTACTGCCTTTGGATTGTGTTACGCTCCAGACATACCTCGCTAAGTGTCTGGGACCATTTCATGAATGGGAAGATAGGCTTAAAGTGGCAAAAGAAACAGGTAATGCTAATACATATATTCAAGGATGGAAGTTTTTGTTTCATGGTCAAAACCCAAAGCTACACGGAAGACCTTCAGTGTAAACAATTCATGGATTCTTTGTCAATTATATATTTTCCACTACATTCAATTTTGTTAACAGATTAAGTCAGTGAATTGATTAAAATATTGGCAGAGGTGCAAAAATTCAGGGATTTCCTAATATGGGGAACCACTTATTTTATTGTTTTCATTTCAGATAGACTTGGAAGTTTGTAGAACTGACAGAGTGATTTTAAAAGCTTGTGTTACATAGAATTTCAAGGGGAAGATTCAGACTAATTTACAGTGGTTATTCTAAACACTAGCTCTAAGTACATAACTGCAGTTTATTATGCTTCTTTCAATTATCTTTGGTTTTTTTCTCATTAAATAAATGGTTTTTTATTACATAGGTTACAACATGATTCATTTTACACCACTACAGACGCTTGGACTATCTAGATCATGTTATTCATTGGCTGATCAGTTAGAAGTAAATCCTGAATTTTCAAGCCATAATAAAAAGTGCACTTGGAGTGATATAGGAGCGCTTGTGGAGAAATTGAAAAATGAATGGAATATGCTTTGCATCACAGATGTAGTCTACAATCATACTGGTATGATTTTCCTGTGTTAATAACCAGATTGGTCCTATAGTCATATTTTGTTATTTCCCTTAACTTCTACCTCTTGAAATAATTTTTAGTATCTGTTTTAAACATGTAGTTGTCTCTGTCTTTGAGTCTCTCAAATCCATGACAACTCCTTGCAATTATAACTGATATGTCTCTACAACAGGTATAAAAGAACATAGTATTGCTACTGAAAGAGTGAGGAGAGCCTTGCCTAAAAAGAATTCATAAGTTGTGCATCTGTATTTATATAGTATGCCTATTTTCATCATCTGTGGTGTGCAGTTCCCATATATTTGAACAGAGTCTGTATTATGAATTGTTTGATGAACATAAGCTGAATACTTCCTTGTTAAACAGGATATGCTTGTAGCTGCTTAAAAGTAACTGCTCTAATTTGGGTCTAACATGCAGGCTAGAAGCAGAGTTGGGACAAGAAGGTAGGATTAAGTAATGGGAAAATGTTACAGCTCAGTTTGTGAGGAAAGAGAGAAGAGAGTTTTGTGGTTTTGTGTTTGGGGTAGGCTTTTTTTTTAAGCATAGATATGTTAATACATCAAAGGTGTTACTTTTCTTATTTGCATGAGGGACAGTGGATTATCTTCTGTGTGATCTGATGAAATTTAAAGTGTAGTATTTAATAATTGGTAATTTTGTTGTTTATTTGGATAATGAGTTTTCTTTGTTTATAATGCAGTTGCTACTGCATACTGTAACCTAAAGATCATAATTACCATTCTCATAGCAGAGACTACAACAAGGGGTTATGTAGATTGATGTCTTTTGAGGCTTAAAAATGCCTTAAAATAAATAATTTGTTAATTTCAAGCTTTATTTGCTTTAGTTCTTTGGTGTTGACTGCTGCCAAACATTCCTGTCCAATCAATCCACAGCACAGGGCTTTCCCTGTCTGTTTGTTGAGAAGTTACTTATTATAGTTGTTGGCTCTGTGTCTGAGGGAATCGGGCTTTTAAACATCCTTCCAGTTCTGGATCAAAAATTGCTTACACTTTTCAACTAGGGATAAAAAATTTCTTACACTTCTCAACTAGAAGTACAGCTTCTCTTAGAGGTGCTTGAGATCTTCATTTTTGAGTAGTGTATATTTGCCTGCTACTGAGGAGAATGTTTTTTGATGGACAGAAAGATCTTAACTGTAATAGTTATAAATAGTTATACACCAGAATATATTTGAGAAGAAAAACGTCATGTTATTTGGCTACATTTTTAGAAGGACTTTTTCAGGTTACATTCAGAGTTAAAGTAATCTTCATTGGGATGGATGACTCAACATTTGTACTATGGTGAAAAGATGTTCAGAAGTGTCTTTTACAAGGATAGAAATATTAAGGTGATTGTGATTCTTAGATCATTAAGCAAGGTATCCTTGATGATTTCACTGCCTGTCGTGACCTCTCAGCTTACAGTGGTTCTATCTGTTGGTAGTTTTTGCTTTCTAGTGGAGACCATTGTATAAAAATGGCATTGCTTCCCCTCTGCCCCATGGGAGCCAAGCAGCATTACCTGCAGGATCAGGCATTAAGCTGGGGTGTTTGGTGTTCATTCTGGAGTGAAGCCCATACTGTGGGCACAGCAGGGAACAGTGGGAAATCAGCTCTGGATGTCTCTGTGAGGCTCTAATAAAAAGCAGCATCTGTGGCTGAATTTGAAAAGTGTCCCTGAGCCTTTGGCATCTTCGAAGGAGTATCACAGATAAACTTGCAAACCCTCTCTGGCAACTGGGTATATTCAAATAAGAAATATGTTTACATTTACTTTTCACCAGGAGACAGAAAAGACAGTAGAAATCTTGGTCCATGAGCATCACAGCTAAATACTAGGTTTGTGTTTAATTTATGTAAGAATGAGTTAGTCAGTTAAGAAAATAATTCCAGATTTTTATAAGAAGAATGTAATGAATTTTAGAAAGTTTTCTGTAATTCCTCATCTTGGTATTTCCATGTTCCCATACTTACTTTATTCTATACACATACTCTTTACTATACTTTTTTTTTTCCTTCGCTGCAGCAAGTGTAATCACCAGTGATGTTTTGGATAGTTTTTCTTCTGCAGAGTTAAATTTCTCTTGATGTTATGTTATGAATCACTGGAGCTCACCTTCTGATCAGGAAACATCCTTCTGTTCTGTACCAGAATTCATGGAAGGCCTGTTGACTTTTTTTTAATGCTAGCCCTTTAAGTTTAAAGTATGTGCTATCTTTTTAGAATTATTTGTATTTACTTATGAAATTCCTTTATAGTAAATTGTAGATCTTGTTAGAAGAACAGAACAAGTTGGTTTTGCTTTTTGGGGAAGAAAGTAAAGGATAAACAAAAAAAAAAAAGCAGGAGAGAATAATCTGTTTGGCTGTTTGACCTGGAACAGCCTTTAACAGCCAAAGCTTGATATTGCTTTACATAACTTTAAAACATGGTGGGTTTAGTAGGTTGTATGTAAACCATAAGGATTTTAATTTCCACAAATGGTTTGACCTTATAATGATGGAATTTTGCTGTATCTTGAGATATAATGTAAAAGAGTGCTCAGAAGAGCTGTTCACACTATAGACTGCCATAGTATTTTTCTTTTTTGCTTTGACATTTTTGTTTTAACTTCTTTGAACTGAGCAAACTTGGGATTTAAAGTGTTATTTGTTCTGCTATAATTCTGGACACATTAGTGACTCTTCACATTTTCAATATAATAATTTGTTAAATATTTTCCCATGTGTGAAGTACTATTACTGTTTTTCTCAGCTTTTCTGAAAACCTGTCTTTTGTTCTTAGGCATTCTGTGAGGTTTTCTTTTTATTTTCAGTTTGAAATATTTGAAATTTATTTTCAATTAAATGGTGTTGCAAAAGAGTTGCAAAAATAGAAAGAAATTAACTCTTGGACGTTTTTGCATTATCTTACTTCTAAAATCAAAATTCTGTGCTATGTATTTGTTTACCTGTACTCCTGCATGCATGCTGTTTATATTAGAATACTACACCTGAGCTCTAGTGAAGGCTCCTAACCTTCTCTAAGTTAATTTTTAATGTTCAGCATATCTTCTGGTGCTTGTTGATGCTGCAGGGGAAGCTTGGCAAGTAGACACAGAGTATAGTGTTTGGCCTGAATGAGCGTTCCATTGGCATGCACCAGACAGTGCACTCATCTTGCCATGTAAGACTCAGTGACATTGCTTCCTACAACTTAGCTTCTTTCTATGGACATAAAGTGTCACAGCCAATCATTTATTAAATGCCCATTTAACTATATTTTGAATTAATTATTGTTGTATGTGTCCACTCTTCCTCTCTGACTGTGTGTGGCATCTTGACAGGATGAAGAATATTAAAAAATAAACAACTTTATAATATGAAGTTTGAGATGTATGTTTGGCTTTCAATACTCAAAGAGTATCGGTATCTTACATTCAATATTTGATATATTTCTTGCACCAAAATTAGATTTTTTTTTTGGTGTTTTAGAATTGGTGATACTACTGCATATCTTTATGTAACTAACAAAAAGGTTTTCTACAGTCTCTCCAGCTGTATTTTTGACCAAAAAAAATCAGTAATAACATTTCTGCACGAGATAAGATTTTTTTATTGACATGGGAAACCTTAGTTGAAATGTGAATGAACTATATTTGCTATAGTACCTCAGCTTCTTGGTGTTAAGTGGTTTACAAATGGCTTCAGCTTATGTATTTACATTTTTCTTTTGTTTTTTTCCCCGCTTCCCTTTCTTCACTAAGCTACTAACAGTGAATGGCTCAGGCTGCATCCAGAATGTGGCTATAACCTTGTAAATTCGCCTCACCTGAAGCCAGCTTGGGTCCTGGACAGAGCTCTGTGGCATTTGACCGGTATGGTGGCTGATGGAAAGTGCATTGTCAAAGGGGTCCCTCCCTTGATTGAAAATGATCAGCACTTGAATGTAAGTGAACGAGAACTAAGTATAAGCTAATAAACTGCATAAATAGCTGAATAAACCATTAATATTTCTAGGGTTGTGTTGCACAAAAAATGGTGTGTACTTTGCAGATATATTTAGTGAAATAAGCCCTTATTCCCCCTTTTATTAAACTTTTTGTATTTATATTAACAAATAACCATAGTAACTAAGGGAATTTTTATTTTTACAGTGTTTACGTAAAATAATTTATGAAGATATATATCCAAAACTTAAACTATGGGAATTTTTCCAAGTGGATGTTAACAAAGCTGTGCAGCAATTCAAAACCCTTCTAACTCAAGGTAAAGGAAAATTGTGTTACTGAAGCATATGAATTATATATTTATAGTTCAAGAGACATAGATAAACTTAACAGTTAGACAGAAAACAAGATAGTGCTATTTTTTGCTATGTGAGACAGCCACTGTGCTGACTGAAGCATACAAAAAGGCTTTGAGGCCTAGGACAATCTTTGAAGACCCCTTCAATACCTTCATCCACCTGCATCTTGGTTATGCTAGAATTATAAAAGTTATATATCTGTTAAATGTAATTCCTGTTTTTACTTTGAGTACTCATTTCTGTTGTGTTCTCAGGCAAAATGGGCACTAAATCTGATCCAAATCAGCATCTTAAAATACTTCAGGACCCTGATTATAGACGACTTGGCTGTACTGTGGATATGAACATAGCACTGGCAACATTTATACCACACAGGTACCGCATAACTGATTACAAGTTAAAATCTAAGTCAAGCTAAACTTATGAAGCCAAAAAAATACATTATTTTCAGACATGAGGAAAAAACTAGTTTTTGGTTCCTTTTAGTAATTTATCCTGCATGTTTTTAAAATATTTTTTTCTAATTGTTCTCTGCTTTTAATGTCCTCCTGATAAGCAATGGACCAGCTGCAATAGAAGAATGTTGTAACTGGTTTCGCAAGAGGATTGAGGAACTAAATGCTGAGCAGTACAGACAAACTAGTCACCATCAAGAACAGGTGTTGAAATTACCGTTTTAATGTTGAATTGTTTAAAATTGCAAATAAAGGCAAGCATTTAAATAATGCATGATTCAATTGCTTCCAGGCTGTCAATTGCCTTGTGGGGACTGTGGTTTATGAACGAATCGCTTGTAATGGTCCTAAGCTGGGACCTATCAGTAGAAAACATCCCTTGGTTACCAGGTATATACATGTTTTCTTGTTTGTTTGGAAATTGTTAGAATCTGTCCAGGAAAAGCAAGTTCGAAGTTCAGTAAGAGTATTTATACATTTATATGTAGATTTGTATGTTTATATGTAGAAATATGTTTTCTTTGACATGGACAAATGCCACTTAGCAAAATGACAGGGTTTTTTTAAGCAACAGCAATGACTATTTCATAAGCAAATGTGATCAGAAAGCATGAGACAATACTCAGAGCACATCAAAACCTTACATAGTGCAAATTGCTGTTGTAGGTGGAAGAGGAGTGGAACTAGGAAAGTTTACACCTTTCATGTTTGATATACTTGATGCCACTCATATCTAAAGAGCTACGGCTTTAATCTTATATTACCAGCTGACGCCAAGATAGTGGCAACATCTGTTCTTACTCCTTCAAAGCTTCCTTCAAAATAGAAAACTCTCCATCATTTATGCGAGTTGCTGTCTTTTTTATCTGTATTATGTACAAGCCAGTTCATAGCAGGTACTTTAATTTCAAAGACAATGAATTGCAGCCTAGGTTACTGTTTGGTGCTTGTTTCTTTGATTTCTCTTTCAATTGCCTGTCTATTCCATAGGTATTTTACATATCCATTCAAAGAGCTGACTGTGGAGGAAGAAGAAACTATGATACATCAGCCAGATAAAGCTTGTTTTTTCATGGCTCATAATGGCTGGGTTATGGGAGATGATCCTCTTAGAAACTTTGCAGAACCAGGTTTGTAAAAGAAATTTGAATTCTTACAAACTATTTGATGTTCTAGCCAAAGCAAAAAGGATTTTATTTAATCTGTCTTTTTTTCCAGATGTATTCATATGAAGCTTCAGAATAGCAGATACTAAGCTTATAGCACTTTAATTTCCCACTCAGCATACAGATGAACTGTAAGAACTGGAGTTTGAGGTACAGTTTTACAAGATATGAGAGGGAAATTACCAGCTTTCTGCCACTGAAATGGGGATGTCCTGCCTCCCCACTTTTGTCATTGTCTTTGTTGCTTACTTTGTACTTTGTTCCAACACCAGTGCTTGTTGGCATTTCCATGAGACAATGACAGTGTGGCAGAAAAACTAATGCAATGAAAAGGTGAATAGTGTTTTACTGCATTAGTGAGCAAAAACTGGATCCTTGAAAAGTCTGCTGAGTGGCAGTCAGGCAGTCAAGAGATGACCCAGTTAATCCAAATTAAGTATGCGGATTACTTGTGAAGGTAAAATAGGGCATGAAATCACCATGCACTGAAATACTGCATTCTAACTCCTTTGGGGACAGTGTTGATATCCAATAAAAGCAAAAAAAGCTTGTGTTCAGAGTAGCCATTCACTTGGTAAACTAGATGAAACAAAGGCCAATTTAATTGTAATTAAAAACGGTCTGAAAGTTTGAGTCTGCTTTACAAGCTAATCTGATGATACTCCAGAGTGATCTGCAGTTAGCAAACATTTAATTTCTGCAAAGTAATCTACACCCCTTTCACAAAATTTTACTTACTTTTATTCTCCTTGAGGATTGAGATAATACATGTTTCAAGAGTGTTTTTGTTCAGTTGCCTTCAGATTATTGCCCTTTCTTCTAGGCAGACTTTTGTGGTTTTTTTTTCCTCTCAGTCACTGGCTTTAGTTAGCATTCTTAATTTCCATTACTGAGGTTTCTCTTGTAACTGAGCTACAGGTTTTTGAGTGCTTTGTGTTTGTGTTATGCCTTTGTTTTATGCCACACATTATTTCAACTGAGAACACAGTGTGAAAATGTGGTACACAAAGGCACCATAAAGGAATTGCAAAACAAATGCAGCCAGTTCTCTAAATGATTCTTTGAAAAAATCACAGTGTGAACCCAAAGAAACACAGCTTTTCTGTCCATCTGGCTGTGCTGCTATTAGTGAAGAAAAGGGTTGGCTGTGCTTACGTGAATGTTTTGGGAATTTGTGGTAATTTACAGTTCCTTTTTTTTACTTACTGGCTTTGGACATTCATCACGGTCTGCTGTTAATAGAAGATAAAATTGTAAATTGTGGCTGTGACAGATTATAACAGTGAGATTCTTTTCTGACTTTGGGCAGTGTGATAAACAAAACTACTGATTTTGTTTGTTTGGTGCTTTTTTCTTTTTCTGAAGTACAGCTTTTTATATTACTTTGAAGAATTAAAAGGAATTTTATTTCAAGCTGAAGAATTGTTTCAGTATCACTATAGAGCTAAATGTTCCCCTGGAAGAGTGAAATTGTACATCAGCATAGCGTATATAGATTTTTGAGTTGATATGGTTTTTGTTAGCGTTTTTACTGTTCATTACAGTGTTTTTCTGTTCTCCAGCAGTAGAAAATAAAATGCCACATTTTCATTTTGGTGCACATGTGTATATATATTAGCTTTATACACTAAAGTGAATTTGTTTTCTTTACAGGTTCAAATGTGTACTTGAGAAGAGAGCTCATTTGTTGGGGAGACAGTGTGAAACTGCGTTATGGTAATAAACCTGAAGACTGCCCATACCTGTGGGCACATATGAAAAAATATACTGAAATCACTGCCAAATATTTCCATGGCGTTCGTCTGGACAACTGTCACTCAACACCTATTCATGTAGCTGAGGTACGCAAAATTAAGCGTGCTTGTTATAAAGGAGCTTCCTGTCTGTGAAATAGATCTGCAGATTTCACAGCAGCAGTGCAGGACTTGTGTGGCAGAGTTTAGGTGGGAATGAATCTTCCTCATTGCATAAAAGTAAGTTTTCTTGTCTGGTGGTGTTCAGGGAATATTTCAGCTACATTAAACAGTAGAGTAGTATAGTTACTGTATATTTTACTTCTCTACTTTAGCTGAAATATGTGGATGGGCCTGGCTAACTTGTCCTCCCCTGAGCTGTGAACATAGTGCAATGACTGCTGGTGTCCAGTATGTCAGTTTGAGCTGGAGTCATTGCCAAGACTTCATTGAAAGTCTGACTGATTTTTTTTTTTTTTTTTTGCGATATATATTTTGCTATTGCTAAATTAAACAGGAAGAAATTCACTTCACAGAATTTAAAAGCTGGTAACAAACTCTTGCAAAAAGTTTTGTCTGGCAGGTCTATTGCTAAGACTAGTGCTTGTTTCCCAGGGAGCTGTCTACATCCCGAAGGTGTATTTGCCTAGTAAATTAGCTTTAAATGGGTTTGGAGTAGTGCAGCTTGTTAGCGCTTAGTCTTAGCTTTGTAACAGAGCTTATCGAAATCTATGAAGAGCTAAGTTGATATTCCCATACAAGTTGTAAGTAGCTCCT
The DNA here is from genome assembly GCA_013397155.1 of Irena cyanogastra. Classification (NCBI taxonomy): domain Eukaryota; kingdom Metazoa; phylum Chordata; class Aves; order Passeriformes; family Irenidae; genus Irena; species Irena cyanogastra. The sequence continues at coordinate 13,961 of VWZV01006782.1, forward strand.
AAATGCAGCCTTTGCAAAACTTTTGCAATCCATAAGCAATATCTGTAAAATATAACCATGGCTTTTTGAAGCTTTCATGTTATCAATATTTTAATGTGCTGCATATATTGAATGATTCATTCATGTTCTGTTAACATTCATGTTAATGTTTGTGTATACATAGCTGACAATGGATGTCTTGTATTAAAAATGTATTATGATCTATAGGAGATGCTAGCAACAGCCAGATCAGTCAGACCTAATCTTTATGTGATAGCTGAACTCTTCACGGGCAGTGAGTACATTGACAATGTTTTTGTCAACCGCCTGGGAATTACCAGCCTGATTAGAGGTACAATAAGCAGTTGAAAATTACATAGGATTGTCATGTATGGTTTGGAGTTTTAAATGTGGAACTAACATTGGTATGCTTTTTTATTTTTCTTACATATTCATATTCTTTGCTTATGCAATTACCTTTTCTTCATGTTCTGTTTAACTTCTCCTGTGTTGTATGCTAATTCTTGGTTTTGCTTATGTTTGTGTGTCCTGTTCTATGTAACAACTTGCTTTGTTCCTTAATTTTGGCTTTCTATTTATCTTTGCTGCATGGCATTTTCCTATTGTCCAATCCCTGCCTAGCTTTGAAACTTGTCCTTTTTTGTATCTACCTTTCCCCTTTCTGTGGCTTTTTTGGCTGTGCTTTTTGCAGTACATGCTGGACACAGCTAGAAAATTGCGAGCCGATTTGTATGTAGTGGCTGAACTGTTCACAGGAAATGAGGAGCTGGACAATATCTTTGTGAATAGGCTGGGCATTACCTCCTTAATAAGAGGTAGGCTTGCTGCGTGTGTGGTCTCTTTCCAGTGAGAGATTATAGATGACATGCTTTTTCCAAGAAAAAGTTTTCTATCAGATTATGCACTTGAAATTTAATACTCTGTATAATCAGAAGTACAGGTTCTGTATTGTGACTTTTTTGAAACTTGGCAAAAAATACAGTGCTAGCCATAAAATGAGAAGACCTCCTTTGTTAGTTTACAGAAGGTTAAATATTTCAGTCTTGATCTAGTGAAAGAAAAAGGAGTTGTAGCACAGTTCTGCTATGTAAGTCCTGCATCGTGTCTGATTTTTGTTGCATGAGTTTTTTAAAGCCTGTGAGAAAGAGTTTGATCTCTGCTTTTTATCCCTTTTCTTCCGTTAGCTTTCTCTTCTTTAATACATTATAGTAAGTGAATATTCCAAGGCTGTGTTTCCACACTGGAGAATATAGCTATATGTGTTTTGATTTCTTTATGATTGAGCACACTAAAATAACAACTTATAAATGCCACATTAACATCTTCCTGCGTGCTGTCCTGTGTGGTAGTTATTGTTATGCAAACACTTAGGTATTCTGTTCTTTAGAGGCCATGACTGCCTACAATAGCCATGAAGAGGGGAGGTTGGTCTATCGGTTTGGAGGTGAGCCTGTTGGATCATTCGTCCAGCCACGTTTGAGGCCTTTGATGCCAGCTATTGCTCATGCACTGTTTATGGATATTACACATGATAATGAATGTCCAATTCAGGTAAGCATGTAAACAAAACAAAACAAAAATTTACCTTTAATGTTTTCAGAAGTGATATTTCTGCACTGTGGGAGGGCTTGATGCATTCGGGATATCCTGAACAATATTTAGAACAAATGCAATTCAGTTCAAGCTTTCATGCGTGGAGCAATGCCCTCTGATTTTCAAGATTGTCTTTCAAAGGAGAAGCATATGAAGTTACTAAATAATCTGGTTTGAGTCTTTCATCAGCTGCTGTAAGCAGCTTGTTGACCTGTTTTCCTGAGCTTGTTTACAGGCAAAAATGAGAGTATGGTGAGCAGGGAGTGCTTAATTTGATGATTTTTCTGAAGTTGCTTTTCTTGGTTCATTTGTAGAAATTTTCTCCAATTGTATTATAATTGAGGAAATGATGACCATGGGATTAGCACTTGCTTTGTTAGATTGAGTGTATCTTGTGTGTGCTGAATTGGGAGGGTTGAATTTTCTTGGTTTCACTATTCATTACCTGTATATTTTTTGATGCAGCACCGATCTGCATATGATGCTCTTCCTAGTGCAATGATTGTTTCCATGGCATGCTGTGCTACAGGGAGTACCAAAGGCTATGATGAACTAGTACCACACCAGGTACGTGTCTCCAGTTCAACTCCTAAGCTACCTTTAAAAATACCTTTTATTCTCATCCTAGAACATGTATTTTAATGTTGTTTGTTTGAAATTCCAAGCTGTTTGCTGTCTGGCATTACTTCAGATTGTCCAGCTTCATATGAAATTTGAATTTATTATACAGTTCAGACCTCAAGGTGTGGTAGCTTTTATTTCCCAGAGTAGTTCATATTTGCTTAAATTTGTTTTTTTACAGATCTCTGTAGTATCTGAAGAGAGGTTTTATGCAAAATGGAATCCAGCAGCACATCTGACCTCTGGTGAAGTTAATTTCCAAACAGGAATTCTAGCAGGAAGGCTGGCCATAAACAGGCTGCATCAGGAGCTGGGGGCTAAAGGTTTTAATCAGGCAAGAAGTGAGGGTGACACTGCAATTTCTTCATATGTGTGCTCTGAGTGAGCACAGTTGCAATGTTATGTCTTTCCTAGGTGTATGTAGATCAAGTTGATGAAGATATAGTTGCAGTGACAAGACACTGCCCTAACACACACCAGTCTGTTGTGGCTGTGTGTCGAACTGCCTTCAGGGATCCTAAAACTTGTTTCTACAGTAAAGAAGTACCTGAAATGTGTATCCCAGGTAAACAGACTTCTTTCCAAAAGCTGTTGTCATGTACAAAAATTTCAAGTTATTCATGCTTTTTAACTTCAAGCACATGCTCATTAAATCCATATGAGAACTTTCAATATATAACATTCCTTTTATATGTACTGACATGTATGTCCCAAAAGTGGTTAAAGAACCCATAACAGACTTGCAATGCTTAGGGTTTTCAGAAACATTGATATTGAGTATATTCCTGCTGCAAGCTCCTCTTGAGGGTGTGGGGGGGGTTTATGGTCTTGTTTGTGAACTAGTAATAGTTAATAGTGAGATGGTTAATTGTACAGAGTTGAGGGGATTACTGTTTATTCTGTTATACTGGGGAAAAAGGCTATCATTTTATCCTATTTGTTGATTCCATTGCTGTTCAGCTTTAAAATATGTAGTTATTTTGTAGCTTGAAAATACATCTTGATAAGGACTTTGTATTGAATAAGTGAATGTAAAGACAATATGTATGCAGTACATATATTAATACATATTATATGTATGCAATACATAATTAATTATGCAGAGTATTTTCTTTACTTAAAAGTAGCAAAGTATAATAACTTCTATACATTATGTGGAAGTGTTTCTGAAGAGAAGCTTTCCAAACTGGCTTTTTAAATATGCTTAGTTTTTGAGTGCATGTGTGTGCTTGTTTTAAAATCAGTCATGTTATGTTTTAAGATATTTACAAGACTTGCATACGTTATGTCTGTAAATTACTTAGAGGATAGATAAAATTAGAATTTTTATATTAATAGTAAATTGTTATCCTTTAAAGATAAACCACCTGTAACTGCAGTTTGGAAAGCAGTCTAGCGCAGTCTCCTAAAAGATAATAGGCAAACTAAGAAAGCTGATGACCAGTAAAACACAGATTATTTTCTTGTCATCTGATTTTTATGATTAATTTATTATAAAATAACAAAAATTGCCATTTTAAATACAATACAGTATATGAGTGTGATGAATATTTATAGATATTTAAAATACTTGGTATATGTTTCTGTTCTTCTGCTGTACAGAAGAGACTTGTATACTGAATATTCAGCTTTTTCGTTTTACCTTTTGTTTCGTAATTTCAAAAGAATCACTTTTTTCATTTCAAATATCTTAAGAGCTGCAACATGGTTTAACTTTTTCTAGGAAAAATAGATGAAGTAGTACTTGAGGCAAGGACTATTGAGAGAAGTGCTAGTCCTTACAAAAAAGACCTACATTTTATAAATGGATTGCCTAATTTCACAATGGAACTCAGAGAGCATATCCAGGTAATTAGCCTTCTTCACCCATGTTCTGATGTAATATTTTTTAATTTGTCATATTTTATTTTAGAAAAAAAGACAGTGAATTTCAGTTGCAAATCTGTTTTCTTTTTTAAGATAAAAGACAGTAAAATCATAAAGCAAGCTGGAACTGCTATAAAAGGGCCAAATGAATTTGTTCAAGAAATAGAATTTGAAAGATTAACACCAGGAAGTGTAATAGTATTCAGGTATGTTACTATAACTGCCATATGACTGTGTGAGTGTGAAAAGAGTGGTAGGAGACTGGAGGATAGTTCTCTTAAGTGCTGTATTTCTACAAGATCTGCATTTCTATTTACAGAGTTAGTCTGGACCCAAAGGCACAAGAGGCTGTCGGGATACTCCGCAATCATTTGATCCAGTTCAGCTCTCATTTTAAATCTGGAAGTCTTCCTGATGATCACTCAGCACCAATATTAAAAACACCCTTTTCTTCGTAAGTGTTCTTTAAGTTTCTGACTTAGAACCCAGAGAGCCACTAGAGGAGCAGAGAATATTATGTACACCTACTGAGGGTTGTTGAGTTTTGGTGGTGGTGATACAGATGGGTTTGAATTGTCAGAGTGCAATGAAAACTCTGAGAGGTCATCTTATATGTATAATGCTAAGTGAGGCTAATACTGAAAAACTTCGCAGTTTGTGTAATTGCTGCCTAATGTAGACTTTCTAACATGGTCTGCTTCTCAGTGTTTGGGTGTGATTGTTTGGATGTGATTTTGTACTTAATACTGTGTTTCTAAATAGACACTGAAACATCCGAGAACATCTTGGAACACCTGAAAAATCAGGCTCCTAATTTCCAAGATGAAGTATTGAGAGAACTGTGTATATTTTAGTATTTTAATTTAAGTCTGAAATGAGAATTGTTTGTGAAATCCTTTCTCTCTTTCCTTACTGATGTTATTTTTGATTTTATTCTTTTATTTTCTTCCCTGTTTTTTCAGCCTTGCATCTAAACTAACTTTGGCTGAACTAAATCAAGTGCTGTATAGATGTGAGGCAGAAGAACAAGAAGATGGTGGAGGCTGTTACAATATACCAAACTGGTCACCTCTAAAGTATGCAGGCCTCCAAGGTAATAGTTTCAGCATTATTTTTTCTGTCAAGTAAAAAAAGTAAATGAGAACTGCTCAATCTAGATCACATCATAATGTTGTTGTGTTGCTGCTGCCATTGTTTGGTAGAAAAGGTAATTTTTTCCTGCTTGACCTTGCTACTAGTTGGCATTGTACCCAGGAAATAACAAAAAGCTCTCTCTCTCTCAATGCTTTGAAACTTAGCAGTGCAACCCAGGATGTGTTTTTAACACCAATGCCTTGACTTTTAAAATAAAAGGAAAACAAATATACTTCCAGTGAAATGTTGCATTAACCTGAGGTGTTACTGAGAAGTCTGTTGTTTATCAAACATACAAATTCTGTCCTGCTAGTTATTTGCAATGATTTTCGTAAGTTTCTAGGATTTATGCTGAGGAAACTAGAATTGGGTTGTAGCTTAACTTGTTATGCAGATGGAGAGAAGCAATCCAGTTGAAGAATCTGTAACTATGTACCTTTTCCTCCTGAATTGTAATTGCTGTTTGTGGTAATGGTGTGTATTTTAATACAGAGTTGGGTTTGTATCTTCAGGGTTAATGTCAGTGATGGCAGACATTAGACCAAAGAATGATTTGGGTCATCCATTTTGTGATAATTTAAGATCTGGAGACTGGATGATTGATTATGTCAGTAATCGTCTGATTTCGCGTGCTGGAGCCTGTGCAGAAGTGAGTAAAAATAGTTAGTTGGTAACTTCAGGGCTTTAAATTGCCAGTTAGTTTCATTTTCAATTACTGATTTTTTTTTTTTAAGTCAGATTGTCTATAACGTATTTCCTGTCTAGGCAATTTCTTCTAGTAGATTAAACCATTGATATGTTTTCTTCCCTCCCCTCAATTCTATATACAAATAGACTGCAAAAGGGAAATGAAAAATATATCGAGTATGAAGGTATTGTTAGCCCTTGCATGAAGGCTTGCAGGGGTCCCTCTCTGTTTTACTTTGCAAATAAAAATGAAATTACTGATAGTGTTTTTTCCTCTAGATTTTTGAGGTGGTTTTTTTTTGGTTTTTGTTTGGTTTTTTTTAAGAAAGTACTTTCAAGACAGTGCCTAAATACTACTGCATACATGAGTATGATAGTTACAGTCAGCCAAGCACTGGGAAGACAGAAATTTCTGAGATTCAGGGTTGCTTTATAGCTGCATTACAGTGCAGTCCTTTTCTTTGTCATAGTTTATTTTCCTACGTGGAAACTGCTTTATTTCTTTCACAAG
>VWZV01006785.1:1984-22649 GCA_013397155.1 Irena cyanogastra
ATCTTCTATATCTATTGTCTCTAAGTTAGATGTTGCTCTTACTTTAAAGAAATACTCTTTAATATTCTTCCCACCCATTTCTGTCACAGAAGTTTAATATTTTTCTGATGGTCCTTTAAAAACACCCTCTGGAAGACATATTAGCCATTTAAGTGCTAATAATTTTTTAAAACTATGCCTATACCTTTGCTTCCCTGACAATGAATTCCACTGTCTATTTCTACCATGTGTGCAAAATGTTTTTTCTTGTCAGTTCATTTTCAGTCAGCTCTGTTTCATTTAATGTCTCCACGGCCTTGACTGCTGCCTGGAATAACATCTGTCTACCTATTTCTGTCTTTTTTTCTGTGACATGATTCTGCTGTACACCTTAGTAGTTTCTCACCTATGAAAAGACTCTTAAAATCTACTGGAGTTGATTAAATCCTCATACTTATGCTCAGCCCAAGGGATCAGACAGAGAATTATAATTTTTCTGCTAAACTTTCCAGTGCCAGCACTTACAGAGAACTATGGGGCTGCTGGTGCAGGACTCTGATGCAAGGACCACACAGACCTGTAACAATTCAGACAAACTGAGCTCATTCCTTAGGGTTCAGCTGGTTCTTCTGTAATCCGTGTGTGCCGATGTTCTACAAACCAGAGTAACACCAGGACTGTTCTTCCTAGATGCATTATTACCTCTGGATTTGAGGAATTCAGAATACATTGAGATGGCTGCTTCTTTCTCCCATTAAATGTATGAAAAAAAATTGTGCATTTATTTTTTCTCTTAGTTCAAATACATTCCATATCCCTTTCTTCTTCTTTTATTTTTTTTCCTCTCCTTTGCTTAAACAATGAAAATTTTATATGGAGATTGAAATTGCCCTTGGTTTCACCTATAAGACACAGTTTAGACTTATTTTTCCTGCTGTGAAAACAAAGGGTTATAACAGTTCACAATCATAACTGGAGCAGAAATGCCTAGCTTCCCTCTGCAATCCCAAGTAGACCTTTCCCTGGGATCACATGCTATTTAAAGTGTTTCATTTTCTCCTGGTGCAAGCAGAAGCCTCATCAAAACTGTGAATTTCAGATAAGCGTTTATCAGACTTTTGCTGTAACCATCTCAGAAATGAGCTGTCATCAGCAAATTTAATCTGTCTCTGGCTGCTTTAATTGTTAGCACCATTTCTGCCAAATCCTTCACAGTCCTGGCCTGGAAAGTTTCTTTAAGACTTTTAATTCAGTCAGCAGAGATTGCACACAGTATTTTTTTTTCATATTTATGACTTACACATTTGAAAAGGTGGAGGATCTTGATTGAGCAGCTGAATTATGGAAATTCAACTGCATCACTAGTATTAAATACTGAGTCTGAAATACGGAAATATGTAGGTGAGAGGGTTTGGGGAGAACACTGCCAGCCAGGATAAAGCTCTGGAAGATATTTTACTTTATTTGGAGTGAGGACAAATAGAAACAGATTTCTTTAGTGGTGTGGGTCATTGAATTTTACTGGTGTCTACAAATATTGTAAACAGGCCCCAATTTTAAGCATGATGAAGGACAAAAAATTTTGGTCTTATGCTTTAAGTTGCTGTAGGAGGCCTCAGCAAAGCTGGGTTGAGTCTTTCATTTTGCCGCAGGCTTTCTGTGTGACCTTGGGCAATTTAGTTTGGCCTGGACTCTCAAAGGACTCAATGACATCAAAATCTTTGTAGCCTGTGGGAGCGAGGTACCCCAAATGCCAGGTCCTACCCACGAGCACTAATTAGTACTGGATTTTACCAGCCAGTTGTTTGCTTACCCAGGGAGCACTGGGAGATCTTCCTACAGTTCCTCAGAGGCCACTTCAAATCTGACACTCCCAACTGGGTATTTTTAGGTGCCATCCAAAATTCTTCCGCTGTTAAGCTCTTCTTTGCGAACCACTTATCAAAAGCAGTGTATGTGCTAACTAAACCAAAATGGCCCTTTTCTCCAATTAGTCCTTCAGTTTTGGCTTCTGACAGTAAACTCATAAATCTAGAGGTGAGTGGATGATGTGTAGTGCACAATTAGGTGAACAGATATATATATATATGTATGCCTACATATATGTTCTCTCTATATATGCCTATATGCCTATATAATATATAACATATATCTCTGTTACATATATATAAATATGTGTGAGTTTTATATATATTTAAATGAGTTTTATATTTATAAGTGAGGGACTATTACAGCTTTGGACCTTCCTGACATAGCACACTTTTTTTCTGGTTAATTTAGACATTCATAGCATGTAAGAAGTTGCTTCATTACAACAGGAACTACAAAACTTTCCCAGGCAATCTGTTCCAAACACAGTTAAACACTGGGATAAGACCTCTTGAATTTTTATCCCTGGACAGTTTTTTTTAAAGTTAAACATCTCCCAGTGATATAAAAAACTTTGACTGGGAAAGAAATTACTAAGTTATGCCTGTATTAGTAAAACTGTGATTCATGGACAGCAGTGGGTCGTTAGGCACCAATAAACAGTCCTTGCTGATGACTATACTCAGCATGTGGTGGGAAACTATGAAACAATAGAATTAGATTTATCTAATTCCAAAGAACTAATTTGCTGAGTTTGGCTTCTTTATCTTTATTATTTCATATGGCTGGCATTTGAATTTCTTTATTTTTGTGAAACTTGTTTTCCTGTATGAGGATCTTGCAGAGTCCACGGTAATCTGTTTTTACTCTGAATGTGTGCTTGTTCATTTGGTTGTTTGCTTTGGATAATTACATCCCTCCTGCCATATCATTCCCTTTTGTAAACTATGGGAGTTACTAATGCAGCATGATTTGCAAATTCAGATTATTCTAAATGAATATGCTATTTGAAATTCACTTCATGCAGTTTCAAGCATCCAAGTTTATAATACGCTTTTGCATTCATGCCAATAAAGATCAAATCTGAATGCTGAAAAAAAAAGTGAAGATAAAAGGGTGTTTCTTCAATTCTTCCATCTGATTGGAGCCTTTTATTTTGATCCTAAGGGACAGCTGTGTCTGATCTTGCCCCAAGTTTTATGGTTCTGACATGATTTCTCTTGTTGAGAGGTTTGAAACTGTCAAAGGTGATATTCCAGCCCTCCCAGCTTGGTTAAGACAAGCTCTAGAATGTTAAAAATTTGAACACAGAATCACTAACTTTCTATTCTGACCCAATTTAAAGTGTAAAAATTCAAGGCAAAACTGAAGAAAGTGAAAATTAGTATTTCATCTATGCATTTTTGTTCTCTCAGAACATATGTGTCATCACGTTCACTATGAAAGTCAAAAGGAACATTGTTCCAACCCAGCAGGCTAAGAAAACATCCTAGGCACCTCTGATGAAATCAGCCAACATTTCTGCCCCAGCAGAATTTTTTTCCTTAGGTTCTTAGGAAGGTGTAGGATATTTGGGTTGCAGTGGAATCTTTCATGACCCCTGAGAGGGAGTCAATATATCGTGTGCAACCTGCCAGGAGTTGACATATTATGAATTCAGTCACCAGATGCCTCATTTCTCAGAACATGTAAATATTGAGACACAAAATTTAAGCACCTGATACACTGCATACGGCGCTTGAAAATATGGAACATACTCCACTGCAAATTTTCCCGAAAGCATGAGAGTATCAACAGTTAATAAAGTCCCAAAGGAAGTCTTGTCCAGTGAATGGTTTTAGGAAATTGTAAAAAGTCCCCAGAGGAGCTGCCGAGAGAGTCATTAACATGATGATGATACATTTTTCTCACATTCAAGAATGGACCCAACAGGGATTCTTGATGTCGCAGACACATTGTAGTGATATCTCTATATTAAAAAATTTGAGTGGAAATTTACAGACTGTACTTAAACCATCTCGTTCAATATCAAAATTGGGAAGAGTTTCTACATGACTTGTGTTTTTGCTCAGAACCATGATGCTACTTTCAATACCCTCTCACCCCTTTTTCATTCCTCCCAACTCACCTGTCATCTCACTACTTTACCCAATTGTCTACACATCATGGATCACTAGAACTGCTTTTTAGGCATTTCTTACATATTTGCATCAAACCCCACACAATCAGATCAGGGAATTCTTGGGCATTCTCTGTGTCCTAGAAGAGAATATAAGAGATGAACCTCAAGAGAGCCAAAATAGGATGACAGATACACAACCCAAGACAGAAAAATATGTTATAGTTGGATGAAGACCAAACTAAAATGACCTGTGACAAAGCCAGTGTTATGCCTCCAGGTCTTGATTTCTCAAATCACCCAGGCTGGGAAGATGGCCAGGCCCACCAAGAATTCAGTCCTGCTGGATTGTCTGGGTTTTTGTCCTTCTGTGAAAATCAGTGCACAGAAGGGAAGGAAGAGAGTGAAAGTACTGGTACAAATTCAGGTCCTTTTCCTACTTAGAGGCAAACCACAGCTGAGATGTACATCTTTACCCAAAGCCCAGAAGAGTTTCCAGGACATCTTGAAGAGGCAGAGAACCTTTGCACTGAATGTAGTCTTGATAGAAAAGGCCTAATGTCACCAGCAACAATCTTTATAATCCATATACACAAAGAACTACAATGCACTGGTGCATATTGCAAAAATAAGAATTCTTAAAATGTATGGCCAGTGGACATATAATAATCTCTGAAATAATGCTGGCTAGGGTGCTTCCTGACTGATCCTATACCAAGTCTGAGAACACGTACTTCTGTAGACAGAACAGAAAGCATCTAATCTTCATTTACAGATCTTCCTTGAGTGAGAATCTACAGCAACCACAGACTGCTCTGTTGATTAATTAGCCTCATTGTGTGCTTTTAGACCTCATTGCTTATGTGAATTGGTTTGAGAAAGTGGAGTTACACAAGTAGACAGGAGGGCACTGAGCAGCATAAAACATTTTCTTTTTCTCCATAACATTCCCCTTCAATACCAGTGAACCCTCAGGTTTTACCTTTTATATTTTTCTGATCCTGTACCACTTTAGTGTGTAGTTCTGAGCTTCATATTAGGGCATGGTGAGCTCTCTTCACTGAGTAGGGAGACAAAACAATTCCTTCTCTAGCTGGGGACCAAGGACAACTGAACCAAATCTCAGGCCCAAGAGCACAAACAATGGCAGAATGAAGTGAGAAAAACAAGAAGGATGAGAATTTCATAACCTGGAGCTATAATTGGACAATTAACTCCAATATGCATAGGACCAGAACTTATAAAAGTGTGAGACCCCATGACCAGTCATCCATTTTGTGACCATTTTGGGTTCATCTTGGGTGTAGCCCTGGCTGGGCTCTTGTGCTGCCCAAGATGCATCCATTGAGGCCTTTTAATAAATCTCTACTTTATTCCATGAGCTTATCTAGCCTCTGTTCCAGGTCAGCCTTCACAAGGCATCACCTCAGTTCAGAAATGGATCCTCAGGTGTCTTGGACCCTGTGCAGACGCAGACCATCAGTATTGACATTTCAACACTGCATTGTCACTTCTCTTTTTCCTGAAGGTATTTATCCCCTGAGCTGCTAAAACAATAATGCAAGCAAATAATAAACCATTAAAGGAAATAAAATATAATTAAAGCAATTATCTGATTAATTAATTTTAAAATAAACTCTTAATCTAACAATTTCAGCCTTCTACTTTTATTAACTCATGGTTTGCCTATAAATTATTTTATTTTAATAGCCAGTCACCTTGGTACCTTAATTTAGATGTTTTTTTGGCTTTTTTTTGTTTGCTGGTTTTTTTGGGTTTTTTTGGGTTTTGGTTGTTTTTTTTTTTTGTTTTTTTGTTTTTTTTTTTTTTTTTATGTTTCAATNCCATCATCCTAGAGTTTTGATTGTGTTTTTTTGGTTCTATGGAGTCTTTTTCTCTAGACAATGAAGCTCAGAAGTTTTCATGCATCTCCTTGACAGATACAAACATTATTCCCATTGTGTCCTTACTGAATAAAATATTTAGAGTGCAGAGCTAGCACTGGAAGATTGACTGTATTCTAAATGAACTTTCTGATACCAAATGTAAAACTAGGGGGAACAGAGCACCAGCAATGAAGCAAAATACAAGGTTAAGTATTGGAAATTAATTAGTGAGTTCATCAACAACAATTCTTTGATGGTCTGAACTGCTTCCAGAAAGATAAGGAAAAACAATTTGAGAAAACAACTGTTTGAGAAAACAATTAAATCCCATCCCATACTTGCATAGAATTATTTTATATTCACATGCAAATCCTAAGACATGGATACACTCAAAATACTAATGCCCTATATATGCACAGACTGTTTCTGCTCTTGTTAACACCGCTATGAATCAGAGGTAAATTAACAACAGGTCTACAATACAAAATTGACAAGAGGTCTACTGCCATGATACTGAGGAAATTCAGACCATGTATCTCTGACTTTCATCATCTGTATTGTCAGCAGTAATATATTTGTAATATATATTTGTAATATATATTACCTACAGATCTTTGCTATTTTGGATATTGTATGAATGTGTAATCAAACTCAGAAACTTTACCAGCTGGAGTCACTCACCTGTGCAATATGGATGGACAGAAGAGTACCCATCATCTTTCTAAGTGAACTTATCATTGTATATTTCACCTATTCACCTTCATTGTATATTTCATTGCAGACCAGTGTGACTCCACTGTAGCTTCCGAGAATTTATATAACAAGCTCCATTCCTGCTGTGATACTTAGTGGAAAAGGACAGTGATTAAAATTGAAGTCTTCCATGGGTGTTCAAGAATGAGAGCCAATGTAGAATAAGTAGAACCAGATCCTTTCTTCTGCTTTCCAACTAAACCTGTTGGCTCAACCCACTGATTAAGCAAGCAGACAGACAATAAATGTAGATTGGTGCCTGTTAGCGTTAGTTTCCAGGCTGTTCTGCTTTTCATCTTTGTCTGGGATCCCAATAAGGACAACACTATTGAATTGGAGTTTGAAGAAGCTGGGATCTTTGTCATCATGATGATCCTTGCTATTGAGGGACAGGAATCCCAGCAGGAGTTACTGCTGCTGCAGGCAGATGCTAACAGTGCTGGCTGCGTGCCTGCGGCAGCACACGCTCCTGCAGAGCCCCCGCCACAGCCATCACCACGGAGCAGCACAACTCATCCACCAGGATCCCATGCACTGAAGTCACTGGGAGTTTACTTCCCAGCTGATTTTCCTCTCTTGATTTAGAAGGAAGCAGGGACTCGTTGAAGTCACCTTCTTTTGCTGCCTGCTATTCTGCACCACTATGCATTTCTTCCCTAGGATGGGACCAATGTTTCACTGACTCTCCTCACTGGTGCCACTCGGATAGCATAGGCTGGGATGTGAGCAGAGAATGGTCTTAAATTCTTCCTTTCAGTGAATAATAGGCTGTAGAAAAGAGTTTATTGTTTCTGAGATAATGCTATGTGATGACTAAATCTGGTGAGGAAATGGCCATCCAAGCATTACTGTAATAATGCAAGCACTCATTTATTTATCCTTTGATGAGGTTCCAAAGAGCCTAATCAAGTTAGAGACTCTTTATTGTTACTTTTTCTAGGCAAGATTTTGACAACTTATTTGATGTTGAAAGTAGAATGTTTTTAGCTATTAGTTTGATCTTTATTTTATATTTTTTGACACAGTAATAAATGAGACTGACTGTGTTTGTGATCTGCAGCAAATGCTGAACAAAATGTGTAGTTTTCTCACATCCTCTTCATGCCAAACAATCAAGATGCGAGATTGTGTCTATAGGTAAGACTGAGTGGGTTCAAGAGTTTAAGTAAGTTGAGACTCCAGTCTACTTTCACAGTCAAAATTTCTTATACATTCAATATGAAGAAGCAGCATGCACCAGCAGGGGAGGATTACGATGTGAAGCATTAAGTGTCCCAATTAGCAAATAGCAGGAATCCTCTCCAGCTTGTTCATCTTTCTTTCCAGTGCCATAGCACATTCTTCTGGGAATCAGAGTCCTAGACTCTGGGAATCAGAAAAAACTGGTAGTGGACACAAAAGGGATTTGGGGTCAATTTCAAAGGGGTGAAGGTGATACACATGGCTTCTTCCCTTTCCAGAGGAAATCAGTTGAAGACAACCCAACATAAGTCACAAAAATTTACTCGTCACTTTGGCTATTAAAAAAGATCAGTAATACTAGAAAAAAAAATCCTGAACAATTACGTCTCTGAATTTCAAAGGTGCCTCTGATCAGTGTCCTCAGTCACTGTCCCTCTAGGGCAGGGACACTCTTTTATGTATATTTTGTGAAAATATGTGTTACTTGCCACTTCACCCCCCCTTCATATATTAGAAACAATATTTATCTATGACTGTATCAGTAAAGTCAATACAATTTGAATACAGTTTCCTGAATTCTCCCACTATGCCTTAAACTGGTTCCAGGCAAGCAGCCTCTCAGACCACCTCAGGTGCCAAAACTTTCTAACATATTTCAGTGCACTGATCAATAGGGTTGCTTTTATTTTTTTTCTTTCCCTTCCTAGTCACACAAGCTGCACAAGGTGAAAAAAACTGCCACAGAATTAATATTTATTTTGCAACATAAAAGAGCCCAGCACTATCTACAAATGCTATAATTAATTGGGATTAATTTCATGTGCAAAGTTTGGCTCTGAAGGTGTTGATGGAGTAATACATCAAAAAGGCTTCACCTCTGTAAAAAATCAATGCTAAAGTAACCTTGATTACTGTCTCTGTTGATGTCACACATAACACTAATCAGTCATCGTTTGCACTGAACACTATCATGAACAAATATTATTTGTTCTCTTATTGGCATTTTTGAGACCCTGGGATAAAATTCACTGCAGCTCTCTAAGAGGAGGTTTTCACCTTAGGGAAATTGTACCAGTTGTTCAGGAGCACATGGTCCAAGAGAAAAATTGAATGAATCTAAAAGTCGAAAATAAGGAGACATACACTTCCATGGAATAAGGGAGCACTTGCCTTACTCCATTTCTTCTCATCCTTCCCTGCCTCTTCTCTCTTTCATCTTTAATCTTTTTCTCATCTATTTCTTTCTCTGTCTCACTCTCCTTTTCTTCCCCTTTCTTGCCTTTTCTTCTCACTTTCTCACCCCCCACCGAGGACTAGAAAGTACACTTGACAGTGGCAGTTTTCTGGAGGGAATACTTTGCAATACAAGCAGGGGATCTCTAGAGATGCTGGGTCTGAAATACCTGACCTGTGCGGTATCTAAGCCTAATACAACCAAGCAAAATATCAAAGTGAAAGCACCCAGCTCACCTTTAATAAGGCTTGCTATCGATTTTTGTGATTGCTCCTTTTATTCTTCAGAGCAAGCAAACATCTGCCACCCAGCTCCTGCTCTGCTGTCCCCTCCTTTTTGATTATTCTTATTACTTTTCAGGCCCTCAGGAGTCCCTCCTCTCACCCTTCAAGTTCCTGTAACTGATTCAATCCCATTTATTTCAGTGCAGCAAGTTCATGCTGCTTCAAGCACACCCTGAAAACAATTTCTGTATTTATATTGGCTTCAGGGAATCTTGGACCAAGCTTTCGAGTATTAGCAAGGATGGTTTCACATCTTACCTGGGCACTCCACAAGGTGCCTCTTGACTAAGATTGTATTGAAGTGGCAGCTCTCCCTCCCTAGCCCTTCTTGACTCTGAGGGGCAGCTGGAACTGACACGAGGGCTGAGCGTACATGAGGGCATGAGCCCTCTTTGGAATTTGTCCCACCCATGGTCCTTCTCCCCTGCTTGTCCACACTGAAAAGTGTTTTGTCTTCCTCCATGATTTATGCTCCTCCTTGAAGACACAAAAAATGGGTGGGGAGGGGGGTCGGTGTACAAGCGGGTATCATCGCATCATGGATACGAGGCTTAAATCAAAAGAACATGTGAGGAGTTGGATTCCAAACCAAATATGTTCTAACATAGGGAAATCCTCTGTGGATCAAAGTCATAACTAAGTTATTCCACCTCTACTCACATCCCACCTTTCTTTCTCCCCCCACATATTCATTGTGTGTATTCCCCCTGGGATAAAATCCAGTTTATGCATTTTTGTCATGAGAAAAAATGACAGAGGAGAGAAGTTTGTGATAGCTTCTTATATTTTTCTAGTTTAGATAGAATAAATTAACTCAAAACAGAAAAATATCTTAAGATGCTTCTGTCACAGAAACAGTCAAGCATGACTTATGGATTTCAGCTGATGGAAAATATGTTAAAAAATTCATCACAATTTTTAGATACAGTCTGAATAGTAAGTGTTTATTTACCAGTTGGAAAATGGGGCTTTAGGTCTCCTGTACTGGTTCTGCTTAGTATAGCAGATGGTACCCCTATAGTGCCACAGTGTTTTCAAAGCCACATTGAGAAAACCTCCTTATTTCAATCCACGCTACATCTGTCCCTGAATAGGATGAATTAACCACAAACACACAAAGAATGAAAACAAATTTTAAACCAAAAAAATGAGTAGCTATGAAAAACGTACATATTGCAAATGTGCCAGATTCCTTTGTTTAGAATAAAGAATAGCATTACAGCCTTTTATTTTGTCAAATATCATTTCTCAGTGAGGAGAAAAGTGTTGCTTTTCACATTTAATGTTGAGTTGTGAACTGTGGTCATTTCCCTTGCCTTTGTCAAAACACTAGACAGCAGTGGGGAAAAGAGGAGGGGATGGCAAAGGTAGGAGAAATAGATCTCTTGCTGATGCTCCCAGGATCCAAGGCGACTGGTCAGACACGGATGGATGCTTTGGGCTGGCAGCCTGGCCACAGCAGATGTTGCTCTGGACCCTGGCTCTCTTCCCAGGTCTGAGATGTCATCTGGTTTATCTAGTCGGGCTCCTTTTCTCTACCAGTCTTTGTAAGACTGGGCAGGGCTGGACAGGCTGTCTCTGCTTATCACGCTGGTAGCCGTGCAGTGCAGTAGATCTCAGAGACAAGGGATAAGCAGAGAAAAACACACACACAAACTCAGAGAAGCAAAAATGGCTGTAGGAGAAACAGAAAATAAAAGAGAGAGTTCAGTTCTTTGTTGATTCAGTGGTAAATGCCCATAGTGTGCTACTGAAGACATAATGTTTGTGAAGATCGATGATGCATGAGGCCAAGAGACTTGGAAAATATGCAAATTCTACTTTGTCCTACCCAGGAGAATTTTCCCTTTTCCTTTAATGATGCATTTTTACAAAGATTTGAATGAATGGATGAATTCTTCAAATGAAAAACACTACCTGAAATGTTATTTTAGCCCGATTGTTTGTTTTTCTTTTGTTTGTCTGTTTTAGTCTTTCAATTTCACTTCTGTATTTTTTGTCAAACTCCCCCCTATTCCATTCCTATTTGTTTGGATAAAGTATTTACTGTTTTCTTAGAATAATCTTTTCTGACAGGTAAGATTACTTTAGGAGAGGCCTGTTGAACTATCAGCACTATGACACCTTTTCTGTTGTGTCAGTGCTTGACTGATCCCTTGATTGCTTTGGGATCAATTAAAATTGCTTTTCTTCCCTTCCANNNCAGTAAAACCTTGAAGACAAAAAAAAAAAAAAAAAAAACCACCAAAAAAACACCCCAAAAAGCTACACAATTAAAGTATGATTGCAGTGATAAAAATTTTATTTTCTCAACTCCCCACAAATGTTTTCCAGCTGAACAAGATTTGAATAGAAACAATCTTTAATAAGAGTAAATAAATTTACTAAAAAAAAAAAAGAAAGAAAGGTGTCGTTTGGATGACCTCTTTCATTGAAGTTTCTTAGCTGTTTTCTCATATTACAAGCATACTAAACTTTGAAGAAGTTAACTTGTGGTCTGACTTACTGCCATAAAAATAGTAAAATTTAACAGGAAGCAAGGTGGCACAGTAATAGACCCAGTCCTGCAAAGGTTTCTTGGAGAACAAAACTACATTCAAACACTAACAGGCAGCAAACATTAAACTTTCAACCTACTCCTTGGTGGAAAAATAATAAATCCTTTTTGTCTTGCAGACAAGTGAACATTCTTTTTTTCATCTGTGGCAAGGCAGTCTAACTTTGGTGTTTATAAACCCTCTGAATTATTTTATATTTACTCTACATAACTTTGCATTAAACCTCATTTATTTTCACTGTATTGAATATACAAATTTACAGTGTAACAGTGAATCATGAATGGAAGATCCAGATCACACAAAAGCATCATTTACTGTATCTATTTATAATCAATCAGCAGTACCACAAACACATAGATCCCATCCTTTTCCTAAGACATTGTGGCATTCACACATTAATTTCAATGACTTTCGCAAACACAAATGTTTGACAAACATAAGAGCTAGTGTTGATATCCACATGCACAAGGGACATGACAGTGATTTCCAGATGCCCAGCTGGAATTGCTGTCCCTGTTTCGACTATCCTGCCAAACACTTCTCTAATCCTGTGATAATAATAATAATAACTACAATAATGATGAGGACGATGATTATGATGATGATGAAGAAATACCCTTGAAGTCAGCAGTCATAAATGGATTGAAAAGGAATTAAATGGAGAATAAGTGAAAGCAGGTCTTCAGCTGGGTTACTCAATTTCAAAAGGGAAAACTTTGACAAATTACAGGAACAAGCAAGTGAAGTCAATGGAAGCAATGAGTTCAGGGGCTTGCAGTGTGACAGGTTCCTCCAAACTCTTTAAGTCAGCAGTGAAAAGTTATCTGAAACTTGCACATCAAGCAAGTGAGAACAAAACTTTCAGAAAAGGTTTCCAAAGGCATTTGGATGTATAGCCACCTCAAAAAGGACATTAGGAGTAAGCATAAAGCCTACGAGAAACTGAGGGAAAAAAAGGATTGATCAGCAAGTAAAGGTACACCTCAGAGGTCACAAAGTGTAGAAATAATGTAAGAATTGCCGACAGCCAAGCTGAGGTAGGTCTTTCAAAGTATATTAAAACAAATAACAAAAAAAGCTCTTCAGTCACATAAATAAAAAAGCAGAAAAATAGGAATAGTATCATATGTAGCAGGGTTAGGTAGAGAAATGTAGTATATGTCTGGTTCTAAGTATTTAGCCTCATTTTCCAGTAAAAGATCCTTGAACAGACAGGAGAGATGATAAAATTGTAGAAGTGAAAATAGCCATATACAAGAAAAAGAAAATCAATATTTTATCTAAATAAATGAAATAATGAATTTAAAATGTAATTATTAATAAATTACACCTTTTCTGAAATGTAAATTAACCACTGACAGGTAAGCCACTATAGGCTAATATTACTAAAGAGTAGCAGTTGGTCTGTGGTTTTATAATGTATAAATTATCTGCTCCTTAGTGACAAAGCTTTGAAGGCATGAGAAGGCATCTCCTCTCTTGACAATTCCCCATCTGAAGCAGGTTGTGTTTATCCTGAGAACTAAGACAGGTAACACTTTTACCTCTTTGCTCACAAAGGGACTTGAATGGACAGCATTGCTGAGGCAGAGCGAGTGTGTTTCACTTCTGACAAACTTAGGGCAGACAGGGTTTGCCACTTCCTTCTGCTCATCCTGGCCCAGTCAGCAAGGGCTGAGCTCAGTTTTCATATCACCTCAGTGGGTTTAAATGCCTGGATTCTGCCTGTGAAGTTATTTTATAAAAGGTGGGGATTTTTGCATCTTCTGCTTCTTGTGCTCCTCACCTTTTTTCAAGTGAGAGATTCTGGCAATGTGCTGCTTAACTACTCACTGTGGAAAATGGGGCAAGAGCCTGCAGGCTTATTATATCATATTATTATATTATGCTCAGCCTTTTTTTTTTTGGCTAGTCCTGTGTACTGAAGAACTGAAGCCCAGGTTTCTTCGTGTTAATATGTGTTGAGGTTACTTGGTGCCAGTTTGAGGTACTAATTCTCTTCTCATGGTCTGCACAGTGAATTAAGTACAGCACATGGCCAGCAAAAAACCAGCAGTTCACTAATATTTAGATAAATAAGATCTTTTTGCAATAATCAGATTTCAGGACTTTGTACTCAAATATCCTAGATCCTAGAGTTGCTTAGACACACTCTGTCTTCTCTGACCCAGAAACTCTGGCTTTCTTTTGGCACTGTGACAGAGCACAACTGAAAAAGGAAAAAAAAAATAACAATCATCTCACCCAAAAGATTAGAGACTTGGATTAAGTCAGATGGAGAAAAATAAAATCATGTCTTAAATCAGACCTCTAGATTCTGGCATGAATGTTGCAGTAGAAACAACACGAGGTATCACTGCTATCCTGAGCCTGTCAGCTTTGTTCTGGGTATAGACATGCAGACCAGAGTACCCCAGGAATATTAACAGGCATGGTACTTTGTTTGTGATTCAAGTTTGATATGCACACTGAAAAATATAAGAAAATAAAATGCTTGAGCATATGCAATACACACAGCTTTTCAAGACAGAACTATTTGAAGACTGTGGAAGCTTTGGAATTTATTTTGGGGAGGTGTTTGGCAGATGCATCTGAGTGAAAAGCCAGTATAGTAATTTCATTTGGCAATGTAATTTTATATAGGACGAGGAGATAGACTACTGTTTGAATAGTTAAAAAAAAAAGAAAGAAAATATGATCTTCTATTATTGCATAAGATATAAATGATAAAATAAAATAACAAACTCTTCAAATACTTTTTCATAGAAGTAGAAGAATCAGATGCTTTTAATAATAAATTTCTTGTTTGAAAATCTTTTTGTTTTGTTTTGCTTTATAATAAAGATTTCTACCAGCAGGACATTAAAATATATTATGAAAGATTTATACTTTCATTAATTCCATGGCAAAGGTCATTTATATCACTGGGTAAAGACAGTGAGAAATGTTTTTCTTGTGAAACAAGGGTTCTTAATGAGACCACCTACTCCTTTCTTCCCTGCTGAAACCAGTTAGATGTATCAATTATTTGTTTTAGTAAGAAGAGCAGTATAATAGTCAAAGAAGGGATGTAAACCTAGTGTTGTTAAATACAGAATTAATCTAAGAGGATCTATATTTCAAATATTAATCTGTAAGAGAAAGAGCGGCCTTGCTCTGGATAAGGATTAGGCAGCTCAGTTCTATGGATTTCAACTGAGCTCCACCAAGTTACATGATTCTGGATATTCAGTGATATGGAAAATAATATGTATCTAAAACAACAAGGTTTTGGTGAGATTTTCCAACATGCTTTGATGTCTAACTTGATTTGAATCTATTTGTACTCCAGTGCTTTGGGAGAACCCAGAGGTTTTCCTTCTTCAGGGGAGTCCACAAAAATAATAAAAAAAATTCCAGCCCATAGAGGGCTGGCATTCCTCTACTGTGAAGACAGGCTGAAAGGGCTGGGATTGTCCAGCCTGGAGAAGACAAGGCTGGAGTCAGAACTCACTGAGGCCTCTCAGTACCTAAAAGAGGTTTGGAAGACAGACTTTTCACCAGAACCTCTGGTGACAGAAATGACAATGGCTTTAATCTGGAAAAGAGTAGTTTCAGATTAGATATTAGAAAGCAATTATTGACTGTGAGGGTGGTGAGGCACTGGAACTGTTGTCCAACAAAGATGTGGATGCCCAGTCCCTGGGAGTGGTCAAGGCCAGGTTGAATGGGACTTTGAGCAACCTGATCTGGTGGAAAATGTCCTTGCCAGTAGCATGGGGAGCTAGATGATTCTTGAATGTCCCTTTCAACTCAAACTATTATATGATTCCATAAGTCACCAGAAAAGCGACTTTTTGAATCAGGAAAATTTAAAAAAAAATTAAGAAGTTTGGTTCATGCTTTTTTTTTTTCCTGTCTACTCCCACAAACATTTCGTCCTGAAATGGAGCTAACAGAGTTATGCAGGGAAGTCTGTACACGAAAGGTTACAATCTGGCAATCTATTCTTTACAAGCTCTTGAGCTGCTGGATCATTTCACTGCACTGACTACCTGAGAGCTAGTGGAAAAACATACTGAATTTACATTGGGTATATCAAACATTTTGACCAAAGGGTCTGTGAAGAGAAGTATTGGTTTGGGCACAGATCATAATGATTTTTGAACCTTCAAATGGTGAAAAAATAAAGGAAAAGCCTTCAGCAGATCTTACATTTATGTGTAAATCTTCATTATGCTGAAGTGGGATTATGTGTGGGATATGAGGCATGGTAAACTGAGAAGAGCTTTGTAGCATTGTTTTCAATTCAAGACTGGAATAAACATAGAACCCCTTGAGTGACAAAAGGACTGACCAATTCCTAAAGCAGCATCCATCATCTAAGGCAAGATGGTGGCCTAAGGAAGCTGCCCAAATTCTGCAAACAAAGAGGTAGCTGAGCCATGTCCCTCCTCTGGTGTGCACAGGGATCACCTGCCTCCTGGAGCCTGCGGTGACTTTGGAAGAGTAAACAGCGCGCGCGTCTCCGGCTCCAGGTGGAAGAGAGACTTCCACCCTGCTAGAGCTCTGTGGCTGGACACGTGTCCCCTGCCCTTCCTTAAAACCACACAGATGTGACATTTCAACTCGAACAGGCGGGTGGTCCACAGAAAATAACACCACGACAGCTGCCTGCCCGAGCTGCTCCCTGGGTTTGGGATCCTCATGGTGGCACTCCCATCCCCGTTCAGCAAAACAAAAAAGTGTTTCAGCACAAATTTGAAACTTCTTTCTTTGTGGAGTTCCCCATGAACTGCCTGCTGATAGGTGTTATTTAAAATGCTGGTGACATCAAGATAGAAAGGCTATAGTTGCTGTTGAAATCACGAAAGGGGGGAAAAAGGGAATGTGAAAATTCAGCTGAACTGCTCTGCTCTAGGACTCGTGTGGTTCTGTTGTGTGAATGTGCTTTTTCTTGGCGTTGTTGCCTGTGAACAACAGAGATTTTCTTCTTTCTTTTTGAGTTATTTTCTATCAGCAGGGTGTATTCACTCCCTCAGAGCAGTGAAGGGTCTAAACCTGGAATTTTGCACAAGAACTTAACTTTCATATTTAGGGGAATAGCCCCAATGAAAGCAGTAAGAGTATTTAATACTTGATCATGAGTTCTACTGAAAGACATTTCCTTCAAAATGATAATTCAATCTCCAATCATTTCACTCTTCAAAGAAAGTGTTAGATAGAGCTTTAAAATTAACATGCAAATAAACTAAAATAAAGATTTTACATTGCTTCTTTTGAAACCTCAAGTACGTAGACCAATGGCAAAAAAACCCCCAACTAAACACAGTACATTGTAGGCATGAAATTCCTTTTGAGCCTGGCCCTTTAACAGATTTTGTTTGTCCTTTTAACTCTCAGTAGATACAGTGTATAGCTTTCATTGTGAAATTAAATTCACAATGTTTCATGCAACATGATTATTCCTTTGCCACCAACTAATTATCTAAAAAACAAAACAGAACAATAAAATATATGAATTATTGTAGAAGAGCCATGGCAGCTGCTTGCACTTTTGCAAGTTTCATTTTATTTAAGTCATTTTCATCTCTCAGCATTTTTTAAGTTATTGAGGATTTTTTTTTCTTAGTTTTTGCCTTGGTTTAGAATATTTTTTATGTTTTAACGTAAATAAATATATGTGTGTATGTAAATATGTGATCATACAAACATCATACACAATTCATATGAGGTGCAGGAGCTAAACATACAGTACTGACTGGGAGTGAACATTTTTTAAAGAGAACAATACTGTAAAAATGTACTTCAATAAGAATACTAAAATTTACTATTCTGGAGGAGTAACTTATATTGTAGGAAGAAATATATACAGGGAAATATTGATACACCATAGTTACTTAATTCCTGCCTAATTACTAAAAAGATTTATAGGATCATGGAATTGTAGCTATAAACCTTATGGTTTCCTTGGCAAAAGTTCAGCTGATTAGTGTAAGAGAGAAATGACTTAGAGAAAACAAGATTCCTGACTTTGGTGGGATTAGATGGAAATTCTGGTCTTCAAAGGACTATCCAATCAGGTCAACAACTAGAAGAATGTTGTTGGTCAGCATCAAGGGGATCACCTCCTCACTTAAGGACATAGTTATGTTCAAATATTTTGTTAAATGCAGCCTTCAAAACCGGACAGCCATGAGAAAATATATTTGTATGCAAATTGTGCTTTCTGCTTTAAGTTGCTAATCATGGTCATTTTTGTGGTAATTGTGTGTTTCCCCATGTGGAAAAATGTGACTGTGGTGCATTGAATACACAGCACAACCAATTTTGTGTCACCTTAACAACAGGCTAATCATTTATTAAATATAGTAAGGCTAGTCCAAAGAAAGATAACAAGCCAGCTGTCTCAGTGGCTTCAAATTGCTTGCTATCACCCAAAATAAATTTTATCCTGCTCTTGGACACTCTAATGACCATGCTTCCAGTTCTATACTGTCGATTTACATCAATAATGCAAGTGCAAAATTAATATCACGTCAGTGTGATGTATCATCTGAGAAAAACAGAAGCAGACTGAACCCATTTTGTAGAGGACCTAAGAATGACAAAAAACTGCAATGTTCTGAACTGTATCATAGCTGATGGCAGGTGAGAGTCAAAGTCTTTTAACTGCCAGGAGGTAACAAGGACACCTTTGTCTGCTCATCTCAGCAGAACCAGATAAAGGCAGATTCCAGATGCATTTTGCCATTTGAACTTTAACACTTTATGTCCAAAAAAAAACCAAAAAAAAACCAAAACCAAAACCAAAACCAAACCAAAAAAAAACACAAAAAAAACCCCCAAAAACAAAACAAAACAAAACAAAACAAAACAAACCTGTGCCTACAAAGAAGGAAGCATTTACATAGAACCTCTTTTAGTGCTTTACCAACAGCTACAACATTGCTTCTTGCAAGGCACTCCGTAAGGAGCTCATTCCATTCTTCAGACCCCCCACACCAGAGTAATCTGCAGTACAGTCACTATTCCAAACATCTGTTATTTTTCTGTCTCTTTCTTTCTCCTTCTTTTCTTTATACAAAGCCACACTTGGTGGATTTCAGCTGCTATCCAGCTATTTGGCAAAAGGATGTGAGAATCCAGCTTCTTACGGGCTTTCAGTGTGTGTGAGATCGAGGTAGCACAACAGCTCCCTCCTTTTCCTGAGACTGCTGCCGCAGCAGCTCCCACAACAAAAATGCACAGTCGGCGGTTTCTTTATGTTCATCTTTGTAGTGTTCTTGGCACCGAATTCTGGGATGGGTAAATTAAAATGGTGTCTGCCTAATCCCCTTGAGAGATTTGTTTGCAACTTAGACTACAGCATTTTTCTTGAAAAGATTCTTAAAATGTTATGATTTTTGAGCTGGATTCTCATTTTGGTGCAATCAGCCTTCATATGTAACATATGGAATGTGTTCTTTAAGCTCTAAGGTACAAGTAAAGCATCAAGGAAGTTCACCTGATAACGTATGAGACACATATCCCTGTTTTACAGGCTCACACAATAAGGACTTTATTTCATTTGCATTTCCTTTAATAAGATCACATAAGAGACCACAGGAAACATTGTATGTCATCTTTGAGGACGTTTCTTTCTTTTTCTTTTTCTTTTTCTTTTTCTTTCTTTCTTTCTTTCTTTCTTTCTTTCTTTCTTTCTTTCTTTCTTTCTTTCTTTCTTTCTTTTTCTTTCTTTCTCTTTCTTTCCCTTCCTTCCTTCCTTCCTTCCTTCCTTCCTTCCTTCCTTCCTTCCTTCCTTCCTTCTCTTTCTTTCTTTCTTTCTTTCTTTCTTTCTTTCTTTCTTTCTTTCTTTCTTTCTTTCTTTTTCTTTCTTTCTCTTTCTTTCCCTTCCTTCCTTCCTTCCTTCCTTCCTTCCTTCCTTCCTTCCTTCCTTCCTTCCTTTTTCTTTCTTTCCTTCTTTCTTTCTCTTTCTCTTTCTCTTTCTCTTTCTCTTTCTCTTTCTCTTTCTCTTTCTCTTTCTCTTTCTCTTTCTCTTTCTTTTTCTCTTTCTCTTTCTTTTTCTCTTTCTCTCTGTACTTGAAAAGACCTTTTCTGTCCTTCTGCATGCAAAAACCACACTGTCGGATGGTTCTGGAGAATTAAGTTTTCTGTATATAGAAATAATATGTAATAAAAATTAGTCCTTGTTACCAGAACTGCAGTGCTTGCATGAAACACCATTTCCAAATCTAAAATATGTCCCATTCTCTTTAGAAATTGGATCTTTGAAACCTCTGTATCAATTATGAACTTGGCAGCTCCTTTTGAAAGGGTAGATACTCTGCCATTAAACTATGGTCAAAGTTAATCACAGTGTTTAAATAATTAGTTCAGAGAGTACCAGAGCTAATAAATACCTGCTTCCAGCTTTTCTTCTTTCTCTCTGTGTTGCTTTCACCACATGAATTCTCTGATGTTTAATAAAGTATGAGCATCTGAAGGTTTCACTAAGGGGAGTATGACAACAGTGTCTTTCAAGTTGTATGTTTTCCCAGAATAAACAGCATTATAGCAGCACATGACAGAATGTCTTTGAAACCTTTCTTTTTCTGTTGAATTTGGTTGAAGTCAACCAGTTGTGTACAAAGATATTGTTGATGGACAGAAAAAGAGTGGGAGAGAGTATATACTTGATATAAACACACACACACACACATAACACGATTATTTGACATAGACTATAAAATACATTATATTCCAAATATGATTAAACCAGATGCAGACATCTACATAGCTGATGTCTACAGCTGAATCTCTTAAACTAAAAAAAAAAAAAA
>VWZV01006785.1:22704-51326 GCA_013397155.1 Irena cyanogastra
GTAGGGGAGGTGTGTTGCTCTCTTTGCCCCTTTTCATTTCTACTGAATAAAAGATGTTCATGGATGTCTCATTCAGATGCTGAGTGTCCACTGTGTTTCCTCGCTCTCCTGGACCCATCCCATCCAACACCCATCCAAGTACCATCCAAGTACCCCTACTTTTTATCTAAAAAGACACTACTTTACTTTCTAAGATATTATGCCTATGCTCTTTCATCCAATCTTATTCTCAAATTTACCAAAGGGAAATGAAGTGGGCAGAAATTTTTAATTTTTGTGTGTAAGCTTTTTTCCCACACAGCAAAAGGCAACTCATCAATCAGTCAAAGAAATGTATTACAGCCTCATCAATGTAATGTATACTCCCTAAATGCCCCCTAAATTCAAATGAAATAAAACAAGGATAGCATCTTAGTCATTGCAGTGTCCTTTGTGAGTTCTAAGGCTCATCCAGTTCTTTAACAGAGATTTTATTCTTGTTCCATTTCTTCCTACACAGACTGTTATGCTACATTTCTTTCCTTGTGCTCTCTCCTCAGTACCTTCATTGAGTATGTGAAATGATGTGAGGAGGATCTATCTCTCCCATTTGTTTTGGGTTTTTTGGTTGGTTTTTTTTT
Organism: Irena cyanogastra; assembly: GCA_013397155.1. Lineage (NCBI taxonomy): Eukaryota > Metazoa > Chordata > Aves > Passeriformes > Irenidae > Irena > Irena cyanogastra. Next base: position 23,325 of record VWZV01006785.1, read on the forward strand.
TTTGGTTTTTTTGGTTTATTTTTTTTCCCCATCTTCTCTTTTCTTCCACAGTTGCAAAATATTCAATTTCTGTTGAGGATCTACTATGTTATGCAGGATGTTTTAAACTCATCACCCAGTGAAGGGTGATCAGTTTAAAAAGGTTGTTGGGAATATGGAAATGGTAGATAAAATCATAGACAAATCATGGAAATAATACATACAATCCTAGACAAACCATGAGAAAGAGGTAGAAGGGAGGATTATGTGGTCTAGATCAAGTTTTTTTTTTTTTATTGCAGGCTATTAAACATGACTGAGTTGCCTTTATGTTAATTACAATACTGTGCATCTGTCAGACACACATCTGTCCAGAGATGTCTGGAGACCGAGAAACAATGACAATTCACAGGAGTTTTTCAATTTAAACATCCTCATTTTTGTTAAGCAAGTAAAATGAGTAAGTAAAAGAGACACCTTGTCTATAATTGTAATTTATCTCCCTTCCTTTTTCATTCATTTTCATGCTTCAGTTTTGGTCAATATCCGGGGGGAAAAAAAAAGTTTACAAACTTTTTCCTCCTATTGCATCCAGTTATGGTGTGCAGACTGGTATCAGCTAGTTTCATGAATATAAAAAGTGAACCTCTCCTCAGGAGTCTAGGATCTGCAAGATTATCTCACTCTCAAACTCTGCCTCTGTAGGCAGCCTGTAAAATATCACATGAAATAGGACTGAGGCATTCAAGAATTCTAAGAAGTCAGAACTGAAGTCTGAACAATTTCATATTTGTACTGCTGTAGCCAATGAAGAAAATATTGGATTTAGGTATGAGTAATAGGTCCAAGATAACCTCAACAGAATGTGAGCTGAGTCATCTAATCAGCCTTAAATGCTTCAAAGAATTTTGTGGAAATCTGATTACACCAGAACATTGTATTCTGGGTTTTTCTTCATAAAAAAATAAAAGACTTGATCATCTGCTGAGGATGAACATCTTCAGTGTTTAGAGATCCCACGGAAACTTCAGAGTCACTTGAACAGTTTTTTTCTCTTCCATTTGGTCAGGTGAAGTTTTGACTTTTCCCCTTTCAGCTCAAACATCAGATTTTATCCAATCTTTATGGCATGAAATATTAGCAGCACAATCTACCAACGGCACAATAAGAAAATGTTTCCAGAGTGGTAAGTTTGGCCTTGCTGGTGAGGCACCATGTTGAGTTAAAAACCACTGCTATGGTTGTACTGTGGGATCAGGACAGAGGTCCCTACACCACAATCCTGTACACTGAGGATGTACTCGGTCCAGGCAAGGGAAAAAGAGGTCAGCATCTGTGCCAGGATGTAGAAAAGGACCAAATCCATCAAAGTAAAGTCCATTTTCAATTGTGTCAGGTGGCCTCTGAAGTAAAATGGAGTCTGAATCATTGTCATAAACCACTCATAATATAATATAATGTTTGTGTGCCAAATATCCAAGCACAACTTCCTATGAGAACTAGAAACTGTGGGAGGCCCTTCTCTGACGAGATGGCTAAAAATTCTAACCATGTCAAAATTAAGACTCTTCATTTCTCTGGTAACACATTATCTATCACCTGCTAAAAACTACTATGACTATGAAAGTACTGATATGAGTGTGTGTATGCAAGTATACTTGTGAGTGTGTACACTGCACTACTGAGTTTTGTCCTGACCCCACAGGTGACTATCCAGACCTTGAAGCATGAAGACTGGTGACCTTTCCAACATTTTTTTAGCTTCTGTAATGGCAAAACTGTTATTACTGGCAATAAAATTACTCAGACCTTTTCTAAAGTCCTGATATTGCAGTTGCCTCTAGTGACCTCGTCTGACAGTGAATTATTCAGGTTGACTATCAGTACATTTAAAAAAGGGGAAAAAAAGGACAACAAAACAAAACAACATTTGCTTTTATTGGTTTAAAATTTACTGCCTTTTAATTTCAGAGAGAGAAGAGTAGGGAGCCACTCTTGCTCTCCCTCACTGGCATCAAAACTGGATAAATGAATCAACATAAAACCTCATGAAAATGAAGCAGTTTAACTGTTGTTATATATTGGTACATTCTGATTCTGAAACTTTTTCACTTTCTTTTCTGTATATTTTTTCTCTCTTTAATTCAGGCAAAGACTTAACAGATTACAAGCACCACCATATTTTGGCTGTGAAACAGAGGTTTAGTGAGGACAATTGTCTCTCAGTAAGATTTAGAGGTTTCATCCAGGTCTCAAAAACCTCTGATCCACAGAAGAGCCATGCACACTGACAGGACCTGAGGCACCTCTGGGACTTTCTGCTACTGTTCATAGTCCAGGACCACATTTTGGCTACTGGCAGTCCCTGCCTCACTCTTGCTGTAGGATGTTAATTTCTAGCTCTTCACAGCCCTGTCCAGCCTGGCCATGGACTCTACCAAGCCATGTTCACCTGCAGAAGGATGTCCCAACCTTGCCCAACCTGTCCTCCTCTCCAGGGAAGTTCGCTGCTTCTGGAAGAGGCATCACAGCAGCTGTGGCTGTCAGGGAGTTCCCTTTTCCCTCATTCCCTCAAAATGCCCTCAGCTCAGGTGTTGCACATCATCCAGTTGAATTTCTGTTTGCAGCTATAACCAGAAAAAAATGGCTTTGTTGAAACCTCAAGCTTCATTACAAATCTAAATATGATGGGAAACCTCATACTACCAAGCTAGGAGTATCACAAATGCGGGGAAGGAAGTTTCATGGAACTGCATTGCCTTGCTAAATCCTTGCACTGTTATGCTAGATGTGACCTTAATCTCCTTATTCTTTGTGTTGGAGGATCATCCTCTCCACATTGTTTTTGCATTAGAATAAATTATTTCGTAGTTCACACTTTTAGTGTAGTTTTAAACACTTTATCTCTATGAAAGTAAGAGCAGAAACTGCAGTGTAGGAGATTTCTCTAAGCTACTCCAGAAATATCTCTGCAAGCATTGAATGCCAGTGCAGCATTGCATCCCTCAACTCTGATCCATCCCAAACTACTGGACTAATTGAGCATCCTGTGCCCAGTGTCTGCTCTGGTGTTCTAGCTCATTGGTTGGCCATAAGAAAATCTGCCAAGATTTTCTGACTCACAGCTACGCTTTTCTTCATGCAAGTGTGTTGTACATAATCTAAAGTGGAAAAGGAGACAGAAGCACTGGCAGAGGAGAACCTGCTATGTAACTTCAGTCTGAGAGACTTCACAGAGAGGTGAAACCCCTCTTTTAACAAAGGAGCAAACCTAGAAAGCAAAGTTGAGAAATTATGATACACAGACTTTCTAAGTGACATCAAAGAGATGCCACAGAGTGTATTTTAAACCACGAATGCCCAAAAAGCAGTTTCTGAAGTGGTAAGACCCAGAAAAAGAATATCATCCCTTGCAGAGGATCATATCTTCATACTGATATTCTCTGATATGTTTGTCTAAGCTGACCTGGATTTCTTTAATTTAGGAAGCCTACAAACCCATTGAAGCAAAAGTCCTTTGGTATTGATTGGCATGGTTACTGCAGTAGGCATGGACCTGTAACTTCTACAGAAGTTTTAAGCCAAGGCTCCACTTGGCATGGATCTTGTCCTGTGCATATTGCTTTAATAGTTCATTCTTGAAGACAAGCAAACACACAGGCAAAAATCCAAATAGTATGAAAAATACAGAATTCAGACCTTCAAATCTCCACAGCTGATTTTTTTTTTCCATGAAGCAAACCTTATAATAATCAAGAAAGCAGATGGGGACAAGACAAAGAGTTACCAGTATCAGATTACACACCTGATAATCGGTCTGATTAAATGTCTGTCCATGTGTCTTCCAGAACTACCTCATGCAATAAGAGTTCAAAGCATGTCATTTTCACTGAGCATATTTTCTGATTTATTTATAGTATTAGGTGGGATTAAAACTATCCAGCCATTAGGACCTCTATTCCTGGTTTTGCTGACACAAATATGCCTGCTGAGCTCAAAATCACTCAGTAGAGAAACCATCCTCACAACAAGAAGAGTAGTGGAGGGAAAAGTTTAATGCTGTTTTAAGTGCTTAGAGAAAATCAAGATCAAGTTATAAAAATAAGTTTAAATCAGAAAAATTTCCAGCCATTTCTATTAAAATTAGTATTGTTAGACTCCAAGCAGTGAACAACAACACTGGCAGATTATGGAAACTGTAAAAGACATTTTCTCTCTTTCTCTTCCTCTCTTTCATTTTCCTTTCTTTTTTAAATGCAGTTTAGATGAGAGGGCATCATTTGCTCCCCAATAGAAAAGTCTTCTTTACTCCAGAGGGAGCTGGAAAGTTGATAGATGCCCCTGTGCTTTGGTTCATCCATCTGTAGAATAACACAAGACCTTCCTCTTGGGAGTGCTGATGTCTGAAAAATACTTTAGGTTTCCCAGGTGAAAAGTGCAACTCATGTGCAGGAAGATTATTATTATAATCTTTTTTTCTCCCAACACAAGCATTTCATAAACTTGCATTGTTGTCAGAATAGTTCTGAAATATTTTACCCTCAGGTTCATCTTTCTACCTACAGAGTAAAGCTCTCAGTAGTTTATTCTCAGTATGTCTGTCTATGCACACACCATCTTTTCGAAGTGCTGCTGACATAGAAATTCACAGGATATCTATAATGTTCTTATTAAAGAGACAAATTAGTTATTTTACTTAAACAAACAACAGGAGTATTACCCGCCGGAATGCCCAGGCACTCTCCATAAATAAAACTGAGTGCTGATGAGATGTGTTTCAATGCTTTTTATTTTACATTTTACCTTGGTGGGTAACTCAGCCTTAGTTGAACTGACTTAACTGCTCAAGTGCCAGAATTCTCAGGAATGCTCTAGTATCACAACATTTACGAGACCAGGATTTTCTTTGTTAGGAAACCTTAAATTCTGATCCAAACTTGAGAGTGCCTACTAGATGTTTTTTTTTAATTTTTTTTTTTTTTTTTTTTTAGTCTTGAAACTAAGTGCTTTAACAAAGATATGTGTCCTAAACAGAAGCAAAGGAACATATAAACAGAAGACAGAAATGGGAGATTAGTTTTGCTAGTCATCTGCTTTGGGTCATGTCAAGGGATATCAAAGTCATAAAATCTGTGTGAAAGTTCAAAAGGTAGGGCACCTTCTTCAAAGGCACTGTAATAACATAGTTTTTCCACAGAGTAGCTTAACACGTGATTGCTTAACTGATGATTATCTGCTTCCAGGAATTCATCTATTTCTTAAAAATTTGTTCTATAATATCTCTATAGTCTCATAGGAGAAGAGGCTACCTATTTTTGCCCAAAGACCAATAGCAACAAAAGGTATAAATGTTTCAGATGAGCTTGAAACCTCCCTCTTAGGTTTTATGTGCATATATGTATTCATGAAAATTTAAATTCATCAACCCAAGGAATCACTGAATCATTTGTGATGTAAAAGATCTCTAAAATCATCTAGTCCAACCCAGCACTGCCATTCCATCAGTGGTGATTCCACCACTTCCCTGGGCAGCCTGTCAAGCAAAGCTTGACGATCTTTTCTGCAAAGAAATTTTTCCTGATCTTCAATCTAAACCTCCCCTGGCTCAACTTGAAGCTGTTTCCTCTCTCTGCTGATTAAAACTGGTTTGGTGAGCTCTGCCAGCTCTCTCTGTACCTCTGGGTGGATCTCATCTGGCCCCAGAGACTTGTTTGTGCCTCAGTGCTGTAGCTGGTTGCTAAGCAATTCCCCAACTCCAGTATATGCAACTACTTCAGTTCCAGTTTTCCAAATGATTACTGCTTTTCTCCACCATCACAACACATGGCTCATCTATCTATGCAGCTACATGGTATGTTATTCATTACAGAGTTACTCTCCAAAAGTAGCTCTCCTCCTAAATTTAGCAGTTTCAGAAGTGAAAAATTATACCGAAAAGAAGATTGGTTTGTTTATTTGACTGATTGGTTGAGGGGTTTTTTTGTCTCTTCTTATCTCATGTTTCTTGCTTATAATGCCACAAATGGTCCAGTAAGTTGTTAACAGTCATATGCTTTGCCATTTTTTCTCGGGAGTGGAAAGCACAGTTTACAAACTATAAATTCCCTCTACATAGGAGACTGTGGTGACTCTGAAATACTGTCCATATGGCCCAAGAAAACCCATAAATGTAATCTGTTAGTAAGAAAAACCACAGAATATTTCTCTCTGAGTTAATAGCTTCTGAAATAAAGAACTCGTTTGCATCCATTAGTTACATAAACAGACACAGATCAAAGGACAAAATGAAGAAAATTAAAAGAGAGATATTACTTAATCTCAGCACAGATCATGTTAAGATTCTAATTTTCTGCAGCAAAATACTTCACAAGAGGGATAAAATCAACATTCAACCAATTAAAATCACACCAGATCTATTAAAATGAGTCATCAGACCAGATCTGAATCAGGTCTTTCTATGCTTGTAAAATAAGAACATGAGTAAATAATATTTGTTGCACCTGTTTATAGCTTGCAGGATGTTAATTTTGTTTTGAGACAGAGATAATCTTCCCCTTCCCCAAAGTAAATTTAAAGAGATTCAATGTCAAAGTCAGATATAGGAAGATACGTAGCCCTTTTATATCTCTCTTATCAGAAAGATTCATTTCCCCAAAGCTTAGTGTCTAAACACAGCATATATGTCTAGGCATCTAAATATACTTTTGAGATACTATGGGCAGGGATTCAACTAATAACCTAGGCATTTAAAGTGACATTTTGGTGGAATTTCAGTTCCTGCATGCAAGAAACAAAGTTAGAAAGGAAACACTTTGCCTAGACACCTGAGACATCCTATCTGTTGAAGTCTTTAGGAGAAAAATTTTCAGGTAATTAGGGTTACTTTGGGAAGTCTCTCATCACCATCTCTGCCTTTACTGAACTGAATACTCAGATATTTATTTCTTATTAACCAAAATTTATCACTATAATTGGTAATCCTTCAGGACATGTGAAGTATACTCAGAATCTTTCCAGATGGAATGGTGGTGCAGTCTATATTATGGTATATAACTATATGTTACATGAAGTGTATCTAAAAAAAAAAAAAAGGATATTTGAGAGGTGAACTGGGGTTAATGAAAAGATGTTTCAAACAGCTATTTCACCATAAAACACAAGCCTTGCAGCAGAGCCTGAGCTATGCTGGAGGTGATGCAATCCACCTCCCCTCTGTGGAGTGAAGCTGGGTGGGAAGGACCTGCAGACCCTGTAAACCTCTGGTTCTAGACGTACAGAGAAGTCTGCCAAAATCAGGCATGCCAAAAGGAGAGATGGGTCTAGACCCTGGCTGGCACCTAAATTTGTCCTTGTTTTCATCCAGTGATTACTCATTTAAGCGAATAGCTGTTGGGAGTACTCCAGGAAAAGGAGCCCCCCTTCAAAGCTAAACTCCTTTGCTGGAAATTCAGCTTTCATATGTTCCTTTAAGCCATGCATACAAAACTTGTATGTACGTAGGAGAAACTCTATTGCCAAGGCTAGTTTGGGCTTCTGAGGTGGAACTGCTGGAACAACATTCCTTAGGTTGAAAAACCCAGGTCTCCCACCCCCTAGTGTTATACCATCTGTATTATCACAAAGGCAAAGAAACGCAAGTATCTGAAAGACAGCTCCTGAATATGAATAGCTTCATATTCACTGACTTCAGCAAGTTTTAGTTTAGGCTTCAGATACCAGCAGTTTATATCATGCTTTTGCATTGGAAAGCTACTCTTTTTTATTTTTTTCCCCCCAGGAACGAAAGGAGTTTTCTGATGTTTGACAACTCAGATAAGTATTTCATCAAAATCTCAATGGAAGAGCAAGAGGCATTTTTAGAAAAAAAAAGAGAGGAAAAAAAAGATAAAACAATATTTTTTTATTTAGATGAAAAATGAAAGAAAATATTGACAATTTTTTAAACAGACTTTATTGTTTTCTTTCATCTGTAAATCTTAAAAGACTTGTTCCTTCATCTTCTTGCACCAAGATTTGGATACTAAGAACTCAAGATTAAGGTCTCATTGGTAACTGCACTATAAAATGTCTGAAAGTCCAGTTAAGTCAGTATCAAAGCCCAAATCCTCAGTATTCAGGTTGAACAAATCAAAAAGTTGTTCTTGTTTTCCTTTTTTCTCTGCCTAAGTACAAAACTATTTTCTGCCTAACAGCAATTTCCTTAAAAAGACACTCTTTTAAAAAAATAATAGCTGTGATTGATTATTTTAAAAAATTGTATTTATTACTAATTTTAAATAATATTGGAGACAGAAAAGAATGACTGAAAATATTTAATTTAGAAAAAATATTTTTTCCCAAGAACATTTGAATTTTTGGTTTATTCACATTTCCTAAAATATTTCTTGTATTGTTGTTTTCAAGTTAGATCAGTAAAACTGTAGAGATAGATAAATTTGTGGTATTTTGTTAACTTTTTCAACTGAGATGGAGAAAGTGGCTCCTCTGAATTAATTGAGGAATAACAGAGCAATGAGAATATGAACAAACCAAGCAGTTATCATTGAGGGTATAAAAAGACCTATCAATTCCCTGCATTGTTCTAGTGATATGACAATAATCTAGTGGTCTTGACACTAAATCCATACCAATATGCAAGAGAAACAGAAAACAGAACACAGAGCAAAACAAAACCAAGGAGAGGGGGCTCTGGGGGGAAGGCATTTATGAAGAAAATAAGGACAACAAAACCTCAGAAAACTGACATCGAGCATTTCAGATTCTTTAGTATTTTTTTAATCAGACTGAACTCTGTCTGTTTTTCCACATGCAAGAAGGGAGAGAGAAAGATGATGAGGTCTAGAGCTGTGAATATGAGTGACTGAGTGATTTTAAAGGGGAAGAGGCTTAGCTGCTTAGTTGAATGTCTCTGAGAAGTATCAGTGGCAATTAACCTCCTTAAAACTGCTGCTGTGTGATACCTTCCACAATCTCTAAACCAAGAAAGTTTATAACTGTCTCTGACTTTCTAATGGTCAGAGCCTGTGTCAGAAAACTGAATGAATGATGTGCTGCTTCGTAAAGTTGCAAAAGAAGAGTGAGAGTGTAAGTTGCCATGAAATATGTAATGCTCCATCTTCTGTATGGGTTGACCCTCCTCATCTGGAAATATTCTGTTGTGCCATCATGACCTATGTTGTGGGTGAATGGAAGTCTTCATTCTCTAAAGCTTTATTAATTCAAGATTAAGCATTTTCAAAGTGTTGCATATTTGAAATACTGAGATGTCAAAAGACTCTAAATATCTGTCCCAGGAGACCTATTAGCTCCTGTCTTTTATTTCATCTAAACCAGTTTGATATCATATGCACACAACAAAGATGGAATCATTATTGAAATTAATAAAATCACATGAGAACATACAGATTTCTGGCTGGTGTTTTCTCGCTGGCTTATGCCACATAAATGAGATAACAGATAATCCATGCTATTGCTGTGGCACTATCAAACACTGATGATTTTTCCTTACTGCATCTAGCAGTGCTTCAGCAATACTGCTGTAGTCTCTCTCTCAAGATAACGAGTTGTTAAAAAAAAAAAAGCAAGAAAGAAAGAGAGAAAAAATAAAGACAGAAAGAAATAATCATTGTAGAACATCCTGAGGGAACAGAGAGAAGTGCAAAAGCCAAAGAAAGAAGTAGCTAAGCCTGCCTTGACTGCACAAAATTTGTTGGAACACCTCCTAGGGAAAGAAAATAATCACTTTTTGGGGTGATGGAATTTAAATAACTTAAAATTGTGCATACACAATTGGTTCTTTTGCTGCTGTTAGGAAAAAGAAAATTACTCAGTCATAGCAACCTATTTTCCAGCAGGAAGGAAAAAATAGAGTAAGTGGAAAATATCAGCACAAGTTCTGGAACTGAGGCACATTTCAATTACGAAAGTGAAATACAGTTCTTGAAGTATTTTTTGTTGATTTTCTCATCAACATCTCTCCTACCTCATTTTCAATGAAAACATAAAGCTTGGATGTGTGTGCAAATGTCTGCCCTCAGAGACAGCTGTAACTCCCAGCCAGGCTGAACACAAACCACTGTGGGTATAACAGGGTAAGGAAAGCTTAAACTACAGTAATTAGAGTCAATAACCCCAAGCAAAGTAGAGGCAAGGAAAGCTAGCCTTAAGAAGTAAGCTTTGAAGGAGTGAGCTACAGGGAAGAGGAAAGCCCCAGCACACAGGAGGAAAGGGTCTGTCTAACACCTGTGGGGAAGCAGGGTGGTTTCCTGAGCAAGGAACTGAGATGCTTTCTGCCAAAAAAATCCTTGAGTGATCCTTCAAATCCAGGCCCCCAAATTGTTAGTTTTCTGTCCATAAAGCTGGATATTACCTCATCTTCTCAGCCAATTTGATGAACTAATGTGTGCCAAAGCACAAGTCAGAAGCTTTTAATATCTTTGTACTGAAAATTATAACACAGAGAAAACCAGGTAAGCTCTCATTGTAGAGACCTCTACCTAAAAAAGGAAAGAGATCAGCATACATAAACTTGCTTGTGACAAATCACCCTACCTTTCATAGAACCTTGTTTTTTGCACAGGCCTCACAGGCCTAAAAGTGCCAGCACACTAAAAATGCCTGCCTGCATCGCACCTATATCCAAAATATCTCTCCCAAAATACACTGATAAAGAGAGATATCATGTATGCCTAAGTTCAAGATTTTGCTTGTCTGCTTTGTTTGGGAAGCTTATGGATATTTGTGGTCAGAGTGAGGAGTTTCAATGCCTCAGGGGCCTACCTTCCCCTTTGATCATCTGGGAATCCAGAGGCTGCTCATCTTTAAGTATCTCCACCATGTGTTAGAAGTAAAATGTGTGACCCGTTAGCACTTCTTGCGGGTATTGCCAGCACCTCAGCTTTTATCTTACATTCTTCTTTTACCTGACCTTGCACTCTCACCCTGTGTAAAGTAGTGAGATTTAGAAGCTTTCAAGCTGGCACTGAGCATGTGCAGCTGTGAGCTGGGCAGGGTTCATCCTTCACAAAATCATGGAATGGTTTAGGTTTGGAGATACTTTAAGATCACCTTGAACCAACCTCCCTGCCAGGGGCAGGGACACCTTCCACTAGACCAGGCTGCCCAAGCCCCCATTCAAACAGCCCTTGGACACTTCCAGGGATGGAGAAGTTTGCTTTCAGAGAGAAATTCAAATATATTGCAAATTCATCTCCAGAAACAGCATTACTACAGTCGAGCAGTGCTGTGAAAAAGGTTTTGGTACAGCTTAAAGTTGGTATTGTACAAAGGCAGCTGAAATGGCTGAATGGCTGGGGTTCACCATCCCTGTTGTTTTTTTTTTCAGCTGTAGTGCAGGCATGCCCTCAAGCCTTTTAGAAATGCTGGCCGTCTGTTTTTAAGAAAGCCAAAACCACTATTTTAAAAAGTTAAATACGTATTAAGCAAGGCTTTACATTTCTGTCAGGGTGGGAAGGCCACATTGCTAGACTGCAGCTGGTGAGATCGCACATTTGAGTCCTGCTTTTAAGCTGCTGCAAAGTTACTCGTGTCAGGGGCACCTCAGGAATCAATGTTGGAACCACAGCTTTTTCAGTACCTTAAATGACTCAGAGCATATTATTTAAACTAAAAATTTCTGGTGTGCGGATGATAGTAAATTGGGAGGAAAGGTCATCCATGAGAAACAATACAGTCAGGTAGGGAAGGATTTAGATCGTTTAAGTACTTGAGCTAATAGATAGCAAATTCAATGCAGATAAATGCAGAATAATGGGTCTCGGAGAATGTAATAAAAGGACATAATATCTGCTTAATGGGAAGGTACTACAGCATATTGACCTGGAGAGAGATATGAGAGTTATTTTAATAATAAAAAACCCTTATATTAAAGCTTTCAACTCAATTATTGTTAAGGAAATACAGTATATTTCGTTAGGACCTCACCCAAAGTACTGCATTCAGCACTAATCACTCTACAGTTCAGAAAGCATGTTTAGAATTGGTCTTAAAGGGGTGATTTGTAGAGCAATCTAATGAAAGCACATTTCAGAGATATAAGTTTTGAGGACATTACAGTGAAGATTGACTGTATCTTCACCAGAGTCAGAGACTTTAGAGGTGACTGTCTAAGACGTCCAGTACAAGCTTAATGAATACTTGGCAGTAAGAGGTGAACTGTTGAGGAACTCATTACTTTAACCCCTCAATCTTCACAATTCTATTAAGTTCAGAGCTGCTGTCACGGAGGAACAAATTCTCATCTAGATTTAAACCACTGCAGTTTGGGTAAAATCACTGGAGCTACTCTTCTTACAGAACCATGAAGAAGAACAGGATATGTCCTTCAATTTCCAATAAGAGACTAATGGAGCCTCTACTCCAGCACAGGTTTCTCTCTGTATGCTTCCTTGTATCATCTGCCTGTATAGGTCACGGGCTTGTTAGATAAGGGAACATCAATGTCCAGAAAGTCTAACAGGGGATAAGAATTTCCTGAAAAAGGGCACACAACAGTTCGCTAAGTGAAGGAAGGATTAGCCACATGCAAGAGGTTTTTCTCTCTCCTTTCTGCTGCAGTATGACTGAAAACAGCTGGCAGGGGGAGGTGGGCTCTGACAAATGGCTATTTTTTGTCACAGCAAAGTCATCACATTGTGTCTGCCAGAGACCTGCTAGAAGGCATTCTTGTGAAGCCAGTTTCGAAGCTGTCAGTATGTGACTCTCTCATCTTTGCAATTTTTTTTTTTCATATTTTGCAAGTTATTATTTTCTCTAAAGCTAATGGGCAGTTAAAGTGACAAATCAGTTCCTTCCTGCCTATAAATTGGTGGTTTACAGATGTTGGAAATGTAATCTGGTGTTTTGTTCAGGCTCCAGACACAAAATCTTCTTTGGCAGGAGGCCGTCATTTAATCAGAAAGTACACAGATCTGTTCCAAATGCATGGTCCTGGATAAGCATGCATCATTTGGTACTCTGTAAACAAAGAACAAGGGTGCTTGTGTATATTTTCCCTCATTCTGGTAATACAGATTACACAAAATTCATGCTTCTGAAATGGCGATATTCAGAAGACAGTTCATATTTACCATATTCTACATTACCAGTTCTGACGTAGTTTTCTCCTCTTTCAAATGGCTTTTAAATGAATTAGGTTATTCTAATCAGAGAAAGTTTCTCAACAAGACAGACAGAAGTTGCATCTGATTTTGTTTTTCATTACCTTCCTCAGATAAAAATGGAGGCTTTTTAAGAATTACTTGCGTCATTTCCTTCATGAATAAACAACTTGTTGGAAGAGATGGAACATGAATATTATGAATGTTTTTGAGATGATCCAGAAAGACACATAATCTTCTTCCAAGATAGTTCTGCCATAACTTCCTCAAAAAGCTTGTAAAGATAAGTCACCTGCTACTAAGATTAATGCAACTAACTGAAATAGGACTTTAGAACTGCAAATTTTATACTTTCTGCATCTAAAAAGAGGTGGCTTGGTTTGTTTGTATGCCTTTTTTCTACAAACTTCTGGAAAAACTATTTTGCATTGCACCTAAGTGCAAAACATTCCAGGTAATTTCTTTTTTCATTAAGTCTTATAGAAATATAATATTTGCTTTACTTGTCTTATGATATTTCATTATCAGATCTTCATTCAATTACATCACTTCTTCACGTCATTGTGAAGCGAAGAAGTGATGTAATTCACTTCACTTCATTGTGAAGTGAAGCTTTCACTTCACAATTGATCCAGTAACATAACAACAGTGAAAGCCAAAAGATTCAGTGAAGAAGTAAATTGTGTTAATTTGTATATTTATATACACAACTTTATGCAAATAATTGTCTATGGGAAATAAAGTAGGAATCAAATCCAGTGTTAAGTGATACCAGGTTGAAAAAACTGTCTAAAAGATGACTTGATGTAATACAAGCTAGGGAATCACTAGATATTTATCATAAACTATTGGTTATGTGTATAAAAATCTGTACAAATCTTCAGTTTTGTTCCTTATGACTAAAAGATCTGTGATATTATCTCATGATTTGTTTACTTTGTCTTTCATTTCAATGCACAATTTTATTTCTATGTGCTCTGTCCACTTACTATCAAGTGAGGTCATTTTCTCTTTGTCCTTCCACTACTACAATTTTGAACTTCCGTTTGCAATTGCAATTACCTTTCATTTCTTTTGAAATGCTGTTTAATAAATTGTTTCCCTTTTTCTAGTTCTCTGCTTCATAATTTTCTTTGTGTTACTGATGTCACTTTCCTTACAAGGCAATGAATATGAATTAAATGAAAAATGAATGTCACGAAAATAATTGGAGAAAAAAATATGATGAAAAAGTATAATAAAGTAATTTTCATATAGAGAAAATTTATTATTGAATTCTAGTGAGGTTTCCGGTTTTTTCATCTTCCTTCCCTTCCCTTNCCGGAACTTCCCGGAACTTCCCTTCCCTTCCCGGAACTTCCCTTCCCGGAACTTCCCTTCCCTTCCCAGAACTTCCCTTCCCTTCCCTTCCCTTCCCTTCCCTCCCCTTCCCTTTTTGCTTCTTATTGCATAAACAAGAAAATAAATCTGTTCTTAGGCAATAAAAATACTTTCACCTCACAGATTTCAATGATCTGGACATCTCCTTTCGTAATATTCTGTAAAGCAAAAGATGCTTTCCTTCCCTTAATCTCTATTTATTCTGTGGCTCTATGGAAGTAACTATTCTTCAAGGCCACAAACTCAAAACATATTTTGAAAACAGTATTTGAATTCACAACACTTTTTCTATCCAATTCCACTCTTTCAACACTGGCAGTGGTGGTTCCTATGAGAAAGCCATTTTTGGAATGTGGGAGTGGTTCCGTGTCCTTACTTCACACAATCTCACAGTCTCTTAATTTCTCGTGACTTGTGAGCTCCCACCATGCAAAAGTCTTGCTGATTAAGGTCTTGTTGGTGGCTTGCCACCCTACTTGTCAGACTTCTGGAGTCCTTTTCATTTGGAGCTTAATCAGGAAGACGAGGTTGGGTAGCAGGATTTTGAAATGAACTCACAAGGGGGCTATGGATGTCTAATTAGAATCCATCCAGAACAACTTCTTGTTCAACTACAAGGAGCCCGGCTAGCAAAAACACAGGCTCTGTTTGTTAAATTAAAGTTAACATGTTCACTTTGCTTTTATCTACTGTTCTCACCACTCTGGGAAAGACAGCCCAGGGAAGCTGCAGAATCTCATGAGCGAAGGCATTTAGGAGCATGTTAGATGAGCAGCTGCCTGGAGTGGGGAAGTTTAGAGGAGGGATATAGAAGTAGATGAACTTTTGAGACCCTATAAGCCCTATCATCCTGCACGCTGCTCTGTTCCAAATGCTTAAAGGTATTGGAGTAGTAGCCAGCTCTCATCTTCTAACCCTGTGAGCTCATTCACCTCTGACAAAAATCCTGCACACCAGGATTTTTCCTACAGCAGTGGCAATACAACAGCAGTTTCTTTAGCAGTCTCCTCAATTCTGAAAAAATTTACTTCACGTTTCAGCTATTAAGGCCATGTGGGTTTCTAACAAATGACGAGGTCAACTGAGAGTGAAAAGCAAGTGCAGCAATTGCAAAATTAAAAATGTGCTTTATTTTAAGTCTGTCAAGAATGCAAACACAAGCTGAGGAATGCAAAGTAGTTTAATTAAAGCTCAGTTTAAAACTAGCATAATTATTATATTAAGGAGAAAAAAGTAATTTACGTGAAAGATTCAAGATTCTTCTCTTGTTTTCTCCAATGGTAGTGAAATCACAATTTTAAGTTAATTCTTTTTTTGGAAGATAATATTTCTCATGGCTTTCTTGTCAATGCTGGTAGTACTTTTGCTTTCAAGACAGTGTCTTGCTCAAGGTAATCCCAGAAACCACGTAAGTTCAGTTTTATCCAAACTCAATCAATAGTCATACATATTAATTTTGGCAAATTCAAGCATTTCTAACCAATGTTCTTAACTGTCTTGGTTTTGGTGAACTGTGATTGCCATAGGCATTCAAATTTGTATTCTAGTGTCGTTTCCTTTCAGTAACATACTATTACATCTTGGAAATAACACTTAAGATTTTTGTGTGCCAAATATTTTTTTTCTATTGTGGGCAATGTGGAGGGGACTGTCTGACAAAGTGTATGGCATTGACAGAGCCTAAGCAGTGTCAATTAATGTATCTTCCTTAATTTTAATTAAATTTGTCCATATCAATGTTTAAACATAATTTAAATTATGCTTCATCTAACCAGCGAGGTGTATCTTCAGAAATCTAATTAATTCCAAAATGTTTTGGTTTGTCTTACAATCTTTTTTTCCCTCAATTTTTTTTTTTTTGGTAATTATGAGACTTAAACGAAGATGGCCATCAGTGGGAGATTTGTGGATTTCACAAACACTTCCTCCAAGATATCTCTTCTCTGGTTGTTTCCTTAGCATTTTTTTACAGAAAAAACAACTGCTCTCTAACAGGTGGCCTTTAAACAACTTAGCTAGCATCTTTTAATCCTTTGGCTTGAAATAAGTTGTCTACCTTCATATGGCACATTGGTCCCCTGCCTGAAGATCTTCCGGGCTCCTTTTCCATTTACTTTTCACTCTTCACTCTCCAAAAATCATGGAGAAAATATAAGATTTCCCTAAAAAAAAGATTTTTTGTTGTTGTTTATTAAAACAGAGTAACTGTTACCTCTCTATCTCATCTATAACTGAATTCCTCTGGCAGATCATAACTCTTCCTGAATGCCTTCTATTTCCTGCTTTGATTTGGTTACAGCAGAAGTACCAGAATCCTAGAAAAATATTTTATACCAGCAACATTTTCTTTTACTTATTCATTGAATCCATCTCAAGAATGCCTAGTCTAGAAAGCCTACTTTATCCAACTCATTAAAAGTTTCTTAAAAAGCATCTTCTTGGGAACTTAAGACCTTCAAAATTCAAAGGTGCCCCTACTGTCTCTCATGTCATATGGTTTGCAATTGTGAAACTCATCAGTGCGTGTTCAAGAATCGAAACAAAACATTATTGCTATTAAAATTCTCCTCAGTCCCTGGAGGTGATACATGATGATCTGTGTCATTCCTGGGTGCTGCAGTCAAAAAAGTAAAGGTCCCTGTGGGAGCAGACAGATGATTTTCTGAAATA
This sequence comes from Irena cyanogastra, assembly GCA_013397155.1. Lineage (NCBI taxonomy): Eukaryota > Metazoa > Chordata > Aves > Passeriformes > Irenidae > Irena > Irena cyanogastra. The sequence continues at coordinate 40,472 of VWZV01006785.1, forward strand.
AACAGTGCTAATTTGCCCTGGAGAAGCCCATGATCCAAACAATGTGGAATACTGAAAGACTACTAAAAAGCTTAGCTGTGCAATTCTATTTTTTGGTGATAACTATTAGTTTCCTAATAAAGTAATTTCTTTGACAGACAAACCAGGATATTCTGTTCCAGTCCTGTGAAATTGTCTCTCTTTCTCACATCTGTTTTGTTTGTGTATATGTTTAATTGTTCCTTTCTTCTAAGTTTCTTTAATACCAGCTTTGTTACTGGACTCTAGTCTTTACAGAGCTTGCACAAAGTATTTGCTGCAATGGTTGAAAATCAAATTTAAGGAAAAAGTAGGCAGCAAGTGCATTTATTAACATAGCACTGTGAAGTGTAAAATTAATGGCAGTATTAGTACAGCTTCCTTCTGGGCAGTGCTCCAAACCCCTTCTTTGATGATAGAGACATGACAAAACTTTGGCTTTGTTGTTTCTTTGCTAGCTATTCAAGAAACTGCATCTAGCCTTTTGGGGTTTGGGTGTTTTGGGTTTGTGATTTGTTTTTTGGTTTTTTTTTCCAGAAGTTTGGATATTCTGCTACACCTTTGGCTCCATACCAGAGGTCTGAACTTAAGACCTTCTTTAGAAGACTTTTACCAGCTCATCAGCAAGGAAATGTCAAGAATACATGTTCATTTGCAGGATCAGAAAAACCCCAAACAGCCAAACAACCAAAAAACAACAGAAAACGCCAAATGACCTTCTATACTCCTCCATAAGCAAGCAATTTTATGATTTTGAAGTTTGAAAAGAAAAAGGTCGTTAAGGGTAGTTGTCCATCCACCTACCACGGTGTAAAACATGGAGGGTTTCAGAGAACTGCATTCACTTTTTATTGCTATTTCACTATGCAAAGCAGCAGGTATTAATTAAGTGCAAGGGTGCCATTAGTGAAATGATATGTCCTACATCATCACTTGAGTATGGTCTTAGCTGGCCTTCTAATTGAACCAAGAAGTTCATCTGAAATGTTCAGATGAACCCTTATGGGATGTTATTTTTTTTTTTTTTTTACAGAACAGTGATAGCAATCATTTAATAAAGGGAGTTTTCCACATGTTTATATTCCAAAGATTCTTTCTAGAAGAACAATCTAAAGGCAACACAGAAACAATAACAAGAGGTTAGATTTAACTTTGCTTGTACTTTTGTCCTCCTTGAGTTCACCTACATTAGCCAAAATATTAATGGTGCTATAGAGCTTTCCCAGCTACTTCTTGAGGGGGAAGAGGGATTATTTGATTCCTTTTTTATCACAATTTATGTCAGTATAAAAGTTATAGAGATTGCCAGAAACCAAAGGAACATGATGTAGAATCACAGGAAAAGTGTAAAATCAATACAGCCAGGTGTCTGAATGCTGCACTTGGCAGCCCCTCTCTAATCCATAGTCAGTGCTATATTTTATGTATATAACTGAGATTCTGTTCCTAGATAATCCTCAAACCCAAACAGCCTGCACCAGTGCAGTGACCACAGAGACAGAAGGGTTCACATTTTGATGTGTAAGGAAGGATTTTGAAATAAGTGTCCAGACAATACCTGGAGCCCCTGAAAAGGAGAGAAGTACTTCCAGGCTGCCTGAAATGTCTGGAAGTGTCTTTGTCTCCTAATGTTAGAAGAAATCAAGGTAAGTTTTGCTTGTAACTTACATTTTTCCTGTTCGGTGATGTATTCCAGGCTCAACAATGACCTCTTTTACCTGGGAGATGTAAAGAGACTGCCAGAAGAAAATACAGAGCCTTTTTTGCTCCCTCTTTCTGCTCTTTTAGGTAGAAACCAGACATAGTTTCATTCTTATGCATTCTTCCCCTCTCAAAATAGTAACTGATTTAAAATCTGTCCAGATCTCTAACTTCACACAATCAAAATTGTGAATTGTAGTAATTCATTTGTCTAGCCATCAGTCCAACATCTTGTCACAAGAGAGTGTCATTTGACTGTCAAGAGAAAAAAGAAACACTAAGGACTTAAATACCTAAAGCATTTAACACATTTCTTAGTATAAACAAAGTTGCTAAGCAGAAGAGTTTGTGATGGGTAATCTCTGATCCTACTTTCATGAGAAAGCTTTCATAATCATATTCCATCCCTGCCTGGCTTTAAAGAAGGTCAGATCTTTCCTGGAGTTCGATTGATATGTAAATTTCATCTTGTTAATTCCTGTTAATTTCAGGAAGTTTTCTCAAAATTATTGTCTGCTGTAAATTTTAGGCTGAAAAAAAATCTGATATTCTGGGCTTATTTATTCTGTTTAAGTGTTTATGAGCATCACCCAGTTTTGCAGTCTCACACACAGACAATACATTTACAAGCTCTCACACACATAGAGAAACAAACAAAACCCTTCACATTTATATGTATATTTGTGTGTATTCCCTAGCTTTGTTTTATACTTGACTTACAAATTATTTTAAGAATGTTCTGTGTTTGTAAAGCACATAGTTAAATGAAATTCTGATCTGTTGCCGTAGCTCTTCATTATGCACTACTGCAATACAAACACAAACACAAATACAAATAAATAGAAATACAAATACTACCACTAATGAAAATAATAATTAATAACAGTAGTAAACATCATTATCTTTGTCTGTACCAAGGGCACAAACAGACTTAGAACTGTCTACTTATAAATTTCCTTATACATACATAGGTTATGGATTCACCATGGCTGGATGCCCATTGCCCACCATAGCCACTCTGCCACATCCTTGCTCAGGCAGACAACTCAGCTTAACTTTACTCCCAATCTTTTCTACCTCTTTCCCCCAGAGGAGCACAAGCAGATGAGGAATGTGGGCTGTGGTCAGGTTATCCCATATTGCCTCTGTTGTTCCTTGCTCCCCAGGGCCTGGACTTTGGACACTCTTGGCCAGATCCTGTGTGGGGTCCCTCCCATGGGAGATAGTCCTCCAAGGACTTCATCAGTGTGAGTCCTTCCTACAGGCTGCAGTTCCTCATCGCTGCTCCAGCACAGGTCTGTTCAACAGGATCAGTCCTTCAGGAACAGGCTGCTCCAGTGTGGGTCCTTTCCATGGGGTCACAAGTCCTGCCAGCAAACCTGCTCCAGCCTGGGCTCCTCTCTGCATGGACTCACAGGTGCTGCCAGGATCCTGCTCCAGCACAGGCTTCCCATGGGGTCACAGCCTGCTTTGGGCATCCCCCTGCTCCAGCCTGGGCTCCCCAGGGGCTGACAGGGATCTCTGCTCCCCCGTGCCCTCCCTGGGCTGCAGGGGCACAGCTGCCTCACCATGGGCTGCTCCAGGGGCTGCAGGGGAATCTGAGCTCCAGAGCCTGGGGCAGCTTCTGCCCCTCCTGCTGCACTGCCCTGGCTGTCTGCAGGGCTGATCCTCATACACATTCTCACTCCTCTCTTCTGTTGCAAAGGCTGTTGCACAGGTTTTTTACCCCCACAACATCTCAAGTCTCTTATCCCATTGGTGCTACCACGGTTGCTGAGGGGCTCAGCTTTGGGAAGCATCAAGTCCATTCGGGTCCATCCTGGATCCAGCTGGCATTGGCTATGCCAGACATGGGGGAACCTTCCAGTAGCTTCTCGCAGAAACCAGCCCTGTAGTCCTTCTGTTACTAAAACCTTGTCTTGCAAACCCCATACAACATTGTATTACTGTCTATTACTATGATTGCTACTTCTAGTAAAATACATTTAGAAAGTATTAAAGCACTTTTAAGACTTCTTTTGCCCTAGGCATGGGCAAAGTTTTTGCTGCTGAAAGGATGTTAGCAGATTGTATTTTGCTGAAAACAAAGTTGAAAGTCTTGTGGGTCAACAAATTTCTATTGGGTGAAAATGTAATTTATGTATGCTCAAAAACCCCCCAACGAACCAATGTAACATGCCTTAATTAGTTGTGGCCTCTCTGCTGAAAAACTACTGGCTCACTGTGTGTGTACTTGTGGGCTTAGATTCAACCTTTTTAAATGTAGGTACCTAGGAAATGGATTTAACCTGGGAGCCTGGTTTCCATGGGCTTCCAGTGAAGTAAAAGGAGAAAAAAGGCTGCTTTAGAGAGTCAGACAGATCAGTGCAAGATTGAAGCACCCTTTGGAGAAGTCTCTGGCTACAAAGGGAGCTTCAGCCCTGAGATTGCTGCTATCTGCCCCAGGCAGGTGTGCAGAGGTGGGTAAGAGATCCAGGCTGTTGTAACTCAAAACTAAGCTCTTCAGTACTATCATATGCTTGTCTCCTGCAATGGACCCAGGCATGCTTGTAGCTCATTAGCTGGGAGAAAATCCTTTGCAAATGGCTGAGGTAAGGTGTCCTTTGTGACTAAAAGAAAATGTTTGAGCCAGCCAGGCAGTTCACAGCCTTGACACAAGGTCAGGCTGGATGACATAGGCTCTTATGACCAAAACATTATTTTTAGTGCTTCCAAGAAAGTGGAGGCTCTTGGGCTTCAACTCTGTGTTTGGGCCAGTTTGATTGTTTGCACTGATACTTGCAGCAGCTTCCCTGCCAACCTACTTAGTCAAACCAATAAAACATCTTTACAGCACCTCCTTTCCGGCCACTATTGATTCACTTGCATGTGCTACCTCAATAGTAAAAGGCTGCTAGGATTTACTCCCTCTGTTCTTTCCTTCTCCAGGCAGTCATTACTCAGTACGAAACTCCCTTAACCTGGTAAAGTTGTTGCTCTTGTTAATACTGGTTTAGCAAATTATCGATTCAAATAATGAGAACAGGAATTATTTGCTCCTATTGTACAGCGTGCAATTGGATCTCTGTTTTGCCCCAGTAATTCTCTCTATAGATCTTTCAGTGGTACTAGATAAATGGATCATAAAAAAATAAATAAATAAAAATACCAGGAAGCTGCCTGAGGTTGATGGTACACTTGAGCTGAATCCAAACTTTATTGGTGTTTCTCAGCTTCTATTTGAAAACTTATAAACACTGCTCTTTGGAGCTTTACGGTGGTTCTTTTTCTGCTTGTCTGGCAGAGGTACTAAGTCAGTTCTTCAGTTCTAATGAAACTATGTACAGCTCATCAACTCCCCATCACACCTGTGCAAAGGCAGCACGATGCCAATGACCCCAAAACAAAATGCATTAATATTGCAAAATACATTTCATAAGCTATTAGAAAATTTCAGCTGGAAGTTGACAGTCCCATGTTGTCCGGTGTCACACCTTGCTGTAATTTGCAAACTCCCATCCTGTGTTTCTCTTTTAGCACTTTAACCAAAGCTATGTAAGTATATTCTTATATTGGGCTGTTCAATGTGAAAGCAAAATTTATATTGTGCTTGGGATAGGATAGAGTTAATTGTCTTCATACTAGCTGGTGTGGGCTGTGTTTTGGATTTGTGCTGAAAATCATGTTGATAATTTAAGGATGTTTTAATTATTGCTGAGCAAGGATTACATAGAGCCAAGGCCTCTTTTGCTTCTCACACAGCTCCCCCTAGCTGGGTGGGTGGGGTGCAGAGGAAGTGAGTAGGGAGCACAACCAGGACAAGTGACCCCAAGTGACCCCAGAGGTAATCTAGATCACATGGCACCATGCCCAGCACATAAACCTGAAGAATATGGGCATGTTCAGAGTGATCATGTCTGTCTTTGTAGGTAACCATTACACATGACAGAGCCCTGCTTTCCTGGAGATGGCTGAGCACCTGATTGCCCTGGGAATTTTGTTGGAAAGTTTGTTGGAAAATCCATGGTTGCGTCCCTTCCCAGATAACCATCTCCCTTGGATCAGTTTAGTCAAGAAATATTAACCAGAGCAAGCCAAAGAGAGTTGAACCTAACCTTTCCTTCATTTCAGCAGCGTCAGTTGAATACTGCTAAAGAATAGACTGCCAGAGAAAAGATATTCCACAAATTAATTGTTGTCATCAGCAGCAGCATCATTGTCATCATATCAAATTCCTGGTATGGTAAAAGGAAACAAAACATGCAAGAAAGAAAAATAATTTTCACCTGAACTATAGCATTAAATTAAGAAAGAGTAATAACTAAAGCTCCTTCTGGTGAAGGAGTCTAGAAGGCTGACCTGTAGATCTTTTGGTGTACAAGTTCTCCCCAGTTACTTCTTACAGTTATTTATTCCCACATTTATACTCTTAGACAAAGCCTGGATCTGATTTGAGGTTTGGAATCCCAGCCTTACAGATGTACCAGCTCCATCCAGACATAGGACCTTCAGTCCAAGAGAGAACTGAAATTTAAGATATGTTCTTAAACCTGTCTGCACCCTGTTAAAATCCACAACACCGAAAACTTCACACTGAGATACTTACATTTTGTACTGGGGACTTCAGTGTCTAACTCAGTTCTTGGATTTAGGAGTCTAAAAGTTAAGTGCAGAGTCCTTCAGCATCACCATGTTTTAGTCATATGGTAATTTGAATATTATCTTTTCTTTCCAGTCTATTTCATTCATTAGAATGAGGCTATAGTCAAACTAGATGACTAATCCCTTTGAAAGAAACAAAGAAAAGAGGAAATAAGAGAGAGAAAACATTGACAGTTAAGCCTTATACTTCAGAACAAAATGATGGATTCAGAGGGCAAATATTTTCAAAAAGATATCATAATGACAATAGGAATAAAAAGCTGGCAACAAAGGCTTATGATGCATAAGTCAAAGATTTAGTCTCCTTATAGTTTCAGATGGAAATTATTCATTATCTCTCTGTGTTCTTTTTTGTGCCTGTGTGTAAATTTGATCTAAACTTTCTGTTGGAGTACCACAATCTAAGTAAGGACTTTTAGCAATGGTTTCTATAGAAAATCATGGAATCATGGTTGCTTTGGTTTGAAAGGGACCACAAATCTAGGTTTAAATCCTCCTGCCCTGAAAGGGACACCTTTGACTTGTCTATCTTCCTTAAGCTGGCCTTGAACAATTCTAAAGTGAAGATGATGAGAGGGCTGGAGCACATTCTGTGAGGATAATTTAAGAGAGACAGAGTTGTTCATCTGGAGAAAGCCCCAGAGAGATCTTATTTAATCCTTCTGATACCTAATGGGGACCTACAGGAAGGCAAGAGAGTGACTCTGTGCAAGGGCATGCACTGATAGGATGAGAGAGAATGGCTTTGAACTAAAAGAGGGTAGATTTAGGTTAGATATTAGGAAGATAATTTTTACAGCGAGAACGGTGAGCACTGGAACAAATTGTCCAGAGAAGTTGTGGATATCCCATCTCTTTCAGCCTGTCTCCATAGGAGAGGCTGGGTAATAAGCAACACCCCCAAGTCTTTATACTCATGGCTGGTCCCAATCAATCAATTCCCTGCCTAGACTGCACTTGTGCTTGGGACTGCCCTGACTCAGGTGCAGGACCTGGCACTTGGCCTCATTGGACTTTGAGAGGTCCACACAGTCCCACCTCTCCAGCCTGTCCAGGTCCACCGGTTGGCATCCCTTCCCTCCAGTGTGTGACCTCACCACACGGTTGTCTGAATTTTCTGAGGATGCCTTTACCTCCCTGCCCATGTCATTGACAAAGGTTTCAGTGCTGATTCCAGCTCTGACTTCTGAGCCGCGTCACTCGCACTGGTCTCCACCTGGACATTGAGTCAGTGACCAATGCCACACAGGACACTTCTCACCACAGAGTGCTCCATCTGTCAGATCCATGCCTCTCCTCTTTACAGACATGGGTGCTGTACAGGACAGTTCCAAATGCTCTGCACAAGTCAAGGTAGATGATGTGAGTTGCTTCTCCCTCATCCACCACTACTGTAATCGTGTTTCAGAAGGCCACCAAACTGGTCAGGATGGATTTGCTCTCAATTAAGCCATGCTGGTTGCCAAGAAAGATTGATATTACATTTCTTCATTTATTTTCCTAAATCAGTGTATTGATAATATCCTGAAAGATAGTTAGATTATAGAAATTGGGCATATTGAAGATGGAAGTTTAATGTATTTTAAATACAAGATTGAAAACACTAGCCTAAATTGATCAGTAGCGTAAGTGTATTTTTTTCGTTAAGAATTGCAAGTTATTCAATTGAAAAATAAACAGTACAAATACATGCCATTTCTGTGACTACTTTGGTAGGCACTATCTACGCATTACTTTTTCCTCCATGCTTAAGTCTTTCTCACTAAGGCAGCATATATATTTCAGCTGTAAATGTTCAACAGCTTCAATTTAGCAAAACATGCTTCATTAATTTTTACAAACATTTTCAAAATAAAATAAGAAAGAAGTTTCCCTATTAATTACCCTGAGGAAAGGGAGAAATTCTTGATCTGTTTTGACAGTGGTTAACTACAGACCAGAAAATCATTGTATTAAGCGTAAGAAATAAACATGTGAAGGCAGGATGCAACCAGTAAAGGCCACGTAAAGCAGACAGGTTCATAGCCATAAAGTCAGAAGGAATCTGAATACTTGGGGGAAAATGCTGCATTTTTTAGCTGACCAGACTGGAAATAATAAAAATTCTTAATAGATTTGAAATTCAAAAAAAACCCAAACCAAACCAAAACAAAAACCAACCAAAACAAAACCCCCAAAAAACAAAACAAAACAAAAACCGCACATACACATGAAAAAAAAAAAAAGGGTATGGAGGTCAGAACTACAGAACCTGTATTTCCTCTCTAGGTAATGTGCTTCAGCAGCAAATGCGCTACTGCATGTGAACATACCTATGGCAAGTATACTGGGTCTTTAGTCGCTGCCTCAATGCTTCCCAGTAAATTCACATTGAGACATTAGCCTGCCTTTTCCACATGTTAATGTGGTTGCCATTATCAACAGTGTCTGAGAACCCCATCAGTTAAAGTTCAATCATTGATAAAGTTCAAATGAATCTTGATGATTCTGTACTTCTCTGTAAAAATGTGCCATTTCACTTGGTCCATCTTAGACACTCTTACACATCAGCTGGAGATGGAAGGATTTTTTTGTCTTCTGAAAGGTTTGCTTCATTGAGTTGGCTATTTTACTTCACTAAAATTTGCTATGAATACCCTAGATCTGCCCTCAGTTCCTGAGGCTGAGGTAATTAAAGTAAGACAAGACATTTATAGTCAAAATCCTCTCATAACCATGCCAGAGTCAGGATGGTGTGACTCTGCTATACCATAGTTTCTCAGAATATCCAGACAAAAAAGGATTAAGTGTCTGACTTCTATAGTGAAATTGAAGTTAAAAACCTCAAAAAACAAAACAAAACAAAACAGAGCAAAAAACCCAAGAAAAACCAATAAAAAAACCATCAAAACCAACCAAATATCAAAAAACCCCAAAAAACCAAAACAAAAAAGAAAACAAAAAAACGACACAAAGCCAAAACCAAAATCACAAACCCCACCCCAACCAACTAACCAGCCAACCATCCAATCAAAAACCCAACAAAAACCCCAAAAACAAACAGACAAACGAGCAAACAAACAAACAAAAAGGTTCTCGCAACTAAATTAGGATCCTAGTCTATTTTCTTCTTTATAGATTTATGAAAAAAACCCAAACAGATAACTTTCAGCACAGGAATGCTTTGCTGTTGTGTCCAATATGAATATTAAAAAGAACTGATATGAAGGTCAGGCTTGCGAAACTGTAAGTGATTTTCTCCTTTGTCTTACAATTTAGGATTATCACTTCTCAGAATGTTGAAGCCTGCAATCTGATAACCTTGCAGCATTTGTTTGCAAGGTTTGAATTTTGTTTGGCTATCTGTAAAGTTCAAATAGACTAATTAGGAAAATTTGAAGGCAAAACATTCTCAGTGTTTTGGATAAAGCATTTAATGCAAGCAAATTTTACACATGACATAATAAGAGGAAACAAAACCTGACATTTCATAATTAAGAGAATGAACATTTTAACTGCATGGAAGATTCTAATATTTTGACATTTGGAACCAACTTGAAAAGATTCTTCATTTTTCTACAGATGACACTTCTAGATTTTAAAAAAAATTATTGCAGAATGGTAATACCTGAAGTTTATTTTAACATAATTTGGTTAATTTTATAAAATCACAGGAAGTCACAGGAGTTGGGAATGCAGGAAATCCTGACTTTTAGTTTACATGAGAAGAAGGGTGTCTCTACCAAATCACAAAATATTCTGAGCTGAAAAGGACCCACTAGTATCATCATGTCCAAATCTTCATGAATGCCCAAGTGGATTCAATAGGGGATGGAACCTATGATTTTGGTATTATTAACACCGTATCAACAGCTTCCTGTAAAGTGATTGCTTTTTTCATGTTATGGGGGTGGAGGGGAAAAACAAACCTGAAATTTGCACACTTCAACAGATTTTTATAGCTATTTCTGAGTAAAAGTTCAGCATCAGGACAAAGGAGCAAAATTAACTTTCCCAAGAGGAGGAGTAACATGGTACCTGCCACGTAAAAGGAAGATCAAAAAGTGTTTCAACATGTATAGATTTTAACAAACTCATACTCCTTCAATCTGAGCAGTCCATATCCAAACCAGGTTTATTCAAGGACACATAATCTCATTAGTCCAGTGTCTGAGCTGAATAATTTGTATCAAGACAACATTTTCCTAGGCAGCTGGGAACTGCATTTATCAAACAATCCATTAGCGGAAAGGCCCAGGACAATGGCCATGGACATGATTTCTCATACTCTCTTCCTGCAGCATCTTTCATTCATGAATTTTTGTCATATACAGCAAATAATCTGTAGCCTATTGTTCAGGGTAGTATAAAATTTAGAAAAATTTGTGTGCTTTTCTAATGCAGGTGTCTACTATATAGCTGTCCCTGATTGAAAGGGGTGAAGTAGGAAAACTGACATCTTAGTTTATTCCTGCTTTTACTATAATTTGCACAAACTAAGTGGCTACACAGAAGG
>VWZV01006785.1:52270-66221 GCA_013397155.1 Irena cyanogastra
AGAAAGAAAGAAAGAGAAAGAAAGAAAGAAAGAGACAACTGTAAATTCTTCCCTGCTGTCCTTCATGGCTTATCTGCTGTGATTTACTGTTGTGATTGTTGACTAGCTGACCACTGATTTCAACGCAGGAGTATAGAAGAGACAGATTGACATGAGTTTCATTAAAATTCAAGAAACTCAACTCCACAGAGAGCATGACTAACTTCCTTATACATGACAAGAATCCCCACAGATGGTTCTTCACCCTTGCTAAAGGAATTAAGTCTACCAAAAGAATCCTTGTCTATAAGCAGCCAATTCCCCAAATCTACAGCCTCATCTGCACAGAAATTCTTTATACTGTCATTCTTAAGTACCTTAGGGTAGCAGTGAAAGACAGGGAGCCAACAGGGAGTGCTGACTGCTGCCTCCACTACCCCTCAAGCATGCTGGTGGCATAGGGATGATGGGATTATAAAGTAAACATAATAAAACACAGTACTAGGGCATTCAGTGGCCACAGTATATTTGCTTGCTTATCTTTTCCCTGTAAAAGCTGGAGATGAAATTCCTAGTACAACTGCAAAGTGCATGTGTACAAAATTGGCAGTTATTAAACCATTAAAGCAGCCTACAAACGAATACTGAATTTAGTTTTCTATGCCAATTAACTTTCTCTTTTCATATAATTCCTTTTTTTTTTTGGTTGNACCCCAGCCAAAAAACGTGACTCAGGCGTTAGAGCAGAGATATCAACTTTTCAATAATTTCATTTTTGAAAGCTCTCTCTATTCAGTTTTAAGATAGAATCTAATATGAATGAGGTTGTGTGCCATGATGTCAACAGGAGGAAGGACAGATCTCCACAGCCCAGGACGACTCTTTCATGCTGGTGTTTCAATCTACTTCCACCGTCCAGCCTAAAATGGGAAGCCAAATGCACATCTATGTTTTCTGATCAGTTCCAAAAACCTCTTCCATAATATTATTATTTGAAGCTTTCAAAGCAAGCCCAAGAGTGACACTCTTTCAAAATCATACAAATTGGAAAGAAAAGAGAATGGTGGAGAAATAAAAGGAAAAAGAAAAAAAAAAAAGAAAAAAACAAAGAAACACTTCATTGTATTGTATTTACTGTTGGAGTCCAAAAGCTTTCTCATTAGAGTAGAAAAACAATTTTAATTGTTAGATAGCTTTAATTGTTAGATAGTTTAATTGTTAAGATAGCTTTTCTGATTTTAGATTTTTCGTGTACTCTTAAAATGTAGAACCTTAAAAAATTTCTCCGATATTCTGTGATTTATAGTTATCTTTTTTGTAACTTCTGTTTTTCTAAATAGATTTATTGATTCCCATGCATATTGTATTTCTGCACATCTAAATTTTAAAAAATTAGAAAAATAAAACTCAGTCTCTGTATTTCAGATGCTGAAGGAAATAAAGGGCATGGAAAATAATTTAAATGAGAAATAAAAAGCATAGATGGAACAGGAAAGATAAAATATCTCAAAAATGCAAGTTGTTTTTCTATTTCCTCTTCTTACACTCTGAAAGACAAAAAAAAATGTCAATAACTCATTTTTTAGACTAGCTTTCTGAGGAGTGGTCAGCAGAAAGTGAGAAAAGAAAGGAATATCAGAGAAAAGAAGGGAAAGAAGGAGGNCTCATCTGCACAGAAATTCTTTATACTGTCATTCTTAAGTACCTTAGGGTAGCAGTGAAAGACAGGGAGCCAACAGGGAGTGCTGACTGCTGCCTCCACTACCCCTCAAGCATGCTGGTGGCATAGGGATGATGGGATTATAAAGTAAACATAATAAAACACAGTACTAGGGCATTCAGTGGCCACAGTATATTTGCTTGCTTATCTTTTCCCTGTAAAAGCTGGAGATGAAATTCCTAGTACAACTGCAAAGTGCATGTGTACAAAATTGGCAGTTATTAAACCATTAAAGCAGCCTACAAACGAATACTGAATTTAGTTTTCTATGCCAATTAACTTTCTCTTTTCATATAATTCCTTTTTTTTTTTGGTTGATTGTTTTCTCACTCTCTACAATTTCCCATCAAATGTTGGAGTTCTCCTTCTCTGCTTCTCTGAAAGTCTGCTAATAGCTGGATACATTGTGTCACTAATGATAAAGAAGAAAAAGCTTCATTTCACTTAAAAAAACCCCCCAACTCTCCTGTCCTGTTTTTCTGTCAATCAAACCAGCAGTAATTAAAGGCAGGATAACAAAGCTTTCAGCTGAAGACTACAAGAACAAATATTTAAGAGGCACAACAGGATAAGAAAAATAAATAAATAAAAGTTTTTTCTATGTTAAAAATGAGTAAATTGTTCCAAGGAACATTTTGAACATTTGCTAATGAACAGGGACATTTGAAACACATGAGTTTTTAAGGGTCTGAAACCTTCATCTCTTGGAACCTAAAGTCCCTCTGCAATAATCCAATTTGGTTCCTATCGTATCAGACATGGTCTGTGAGAGCTCAGTGAGGGCCCTCAGCAGCTCATGTCACTCAGAGCATTATGAACAGGCATCACACAAATGCTGTTGATTTCATAATCACAATTTCATTTGACATAGGAAAGAAGAATCAATGTCTTATTCATATAAAATTATGAAAAACAATGAACATGTCCACTCTTTCAAGAAATATCCACAACTGTCAGTAGAGACAATCAATATAGGTCAGCTACAAACTTCTGGGTCAATGAACTTAATATAAGACTATCTACTCTGTTCAAAGGGAAGAAAAGGGCACAAAAATTACATGGGAATTTTTCGATGTTAGAAGATGACTGCACAGTATCAAGGATATTGAAGTAAGATGGAAAAACTCATCATACTACTTAGAAAATACCCTTTCTACCAGTTTATCATCTCCAGATAATATCCACCTGAATTCTCAGTGCTGAGGGAGAAGAAAAAGCTCTTACAAAAAGATTTTTCCCCTCAAACCATATTTTTTTTTCTGGAATTTTAAATGTTCAACTCAGCTATTCTTCCTAGAGAATCCTCAGAAGAGATACTGACCTGGGGTTGGAAAAACACGACTGTCTGGCACGGATGACTCACTCTTCTATCATGGGTTTCTGCCGTCAGAGGAAAAGGGTGGCTGCAAGTATGGCTGGTGCAAGGCAGAGTAAGGCAGTATGACTGATTGGCTACAAACTCTTACAGAGCTGGCTGACAAATGGCCAAACCATTCCTTATCTACACAACAGGAAGTCTCACTTCTTCCTTAGGGAGAGGGGCAAGGGCTACAAGCCAAATCCAAGACTGTCACCTCTGCCTCCTTTTGCTGTGGCAGGGAAATGTTGTGTCCCTGGTACTGTCTGGATTCAAACTGAATTTAAGAAAACTAGTCATTACAGCTGTGAAGAATATATGAGTGGAAAGTGCCTTCATGTACCCCTAGAAAATTTGTCCAGAAAAAGAGATCTCCTCTGATCCCTTTGTCTCTGTTACCTTTCTCATCAATGTTTTGAACTTCTCCCTTCAAACATCTCGGCTAGATTTTCAGTATGCTGCTTCCTAAACAAGAAGATTGCTGTTGGATCAAGACGTTCTTTCACCATTCTTTGCCAGGCACCCCCTATCAGCACACTGTGGATTCACTGTGGATTCACTGTGGCACAGGTAAGGAAACCACACCATTTCCAAGAAACACACGTGAAGGAAATTAGCACTGGATTCTAAATCAACTACCCTGCCATCTCTGTCCTCTGGAGAAATTCTACTCAGTCTGCTTGGCCTTCAGACCATGTACCTTGCTGTGGTCTGCCACTATGGAAAAGCAAAGCTCTTAAACTAAGTGTAAGAAGGTAATTTGGTCAAAAATGACAAAGGTGATACAGAAGATAGTCTGTCTTGGTAAACCATGCTGGTTTTCCCCTCTGTTGTCTCCTCATTCTTTAGACTCCTTTCTTGTCATCCAAATCATCACTGCCTTCAATGAGCCATCCTGTTCTGAATCATGGTGAATAGAGTCTGTGTGGCCCAGCATCCTTTCCTAAGGGAATCTCCAGAAGGCACCTGGCATGGAAGCAACACATGCTCTGAAAGCTATTGCGAGGCTCCCTAGTGAAGAAGACTCTCTTCCCCAGTCTGTAATTAATTTTTGAGAGAAAAAAACCCCCATATTCTCAGTAGACATCATCATCTCACATTGAGATTAAAATTTAACGCATTGATTCACATTGTTCCTGAATTCATCTTTCTCCAATTTGAATGGAGCTTTTTGTGTTTCCATAATGTAAGGTGATGATAAACTCTAGGGTTTAAATGCTGTTTAACTAGAGCAATATCACTTTTTATAAACAAAGTGCAAAAAATATGCTTAATCCCCCTGAGAAATCCAGCTCGAAAGTGCATGTGTTTCTGAGCTGCTTTTCTTCAACCTTGCTCCCCACTGTGCTACTCCTTCTTCCTAGTTGTACCAGACTGAACAGAAACGTCATATGTCACAAGTTTATAATCCTTTCCCCTTCCTATGAAATGTTTGTCTGCTTTCTCTCCTTCTTGGAAATCTACTTTGTCTCTATTTGTGTTTCAAGATCCCAGATATCTGTGGATTTCACTCCCTGCTTTTTCTAACCAGTTCCTCCAAAAATCACTGCGGCATCACATTCCTTTTCTGTCAGAGAGAGCCTGATGATTTCCCCCACCAAGAGAATTTCACCAGCCTCAGAGATCAGGAGCCCCCAGCTCGAGAAAAAGCAACCCTCCTCCCTCTGCAACGCAGCCTTTTAGCAGAACAGAACAGAGCACAGTGTTAACACTCAGGAACTTACAGCAAACCCCAACAAGCAAACAAAACAGATGCCATCTGCCACAGTCTGGAGAGCACATTCCCTGCCAGCCTTGATTCAAGACAGCCAGAATCCATTCAACTTAAAGGCTCTAAAGGAGTTTTTTATCATGTCATGCTATATCAGTGTTTTCTTTGCAGAGGGAAAAAAAAAAAAAACAACAAAACCAAACAAAACATACAAACTCACTCAGCTGATAGGATCAATAGCTATTTATTTTCATATTTTTAAAGGCCTTTCTTTACTGTTTTCCTTTGAGAACACTGTGTACAGGTACTGAATCTTCTATGCAATAACAGAAACTGAGGTCCCAAAGTAAGTCAAAACTTATACTGTCAGTTTTTATTATTTATCCCAAATAAACTTATTCCTGTCTTCAACCTTCCAAGAAAATTTAAAAAAACCAGCTCATGTATGCATATATGTTGAAGTTTTATGTATCTTTATCAACATACCAGGTTAATTTTTGCTATCACATATGTCTAGTTTGGGGTACAGAAATGAAGTTCATTTGTACCAAGAAATATACTAAAACAGAGAAAATTTTCAATTATTTGGCTGACTGGAACTGTTCTTGAAAGTATGGGTTGAGGAAAAGAATTATCTTGGATGTTTTATACAGTAAACATTCTCCAAAATATAAGCACTATGCATTAATTTCTGCAGTAAAACAAGTGTTCAGACTTGTATTGGACATTTTCTTGAGTGTCTAATGACAGAAAATTTTGTCATCTGGGCTCTTCTGCTTTGGTCCAAAAAGGAATTATTACCTCTAGAAAATAATGTTATAATGTAACATGACACAAATAATGCCTCAGCAGTTGTGAGAAGATCATCATACATCACACTGTAGTGACTGCAAAAGGCAGGAAGAAGCATAAAACTAAATTTAAAGTGATGGTTAATACAACTTCTCTTTCCAAGAGCATTTTAATAAGAAAGACTGGAATTCCATGGTGAAAATCTTATATTGAATCAGATGTTCTTTGGTGGCTTATAGCTGCCTATTTACACATAGAGTTTCATCCTCTGACACTGGAAAAAGCAAATAGCAGCTAGCATTTCTGGAGAGTCCTCTTTTGAATTAATGATCATGGGCAACGACAGTCCAATAACTGTAAATGGCATCAGAATGTTTTGACTGTCACACAACAAGGCACACTTGTGAAGAAAGGTCTCCCTTTTTTCTCCCCTTACTGGCAATATCACAAGAAGAACTCATTCCTCATCACAGCATGGGATATGTATACTTATCACCACTGGTACCACCAACTCAACTGCATTCTTCCCTAAATAATAGACCCTGTCTCTCACAATTCACTTCAAAACAAAAACAAAACCAGAAACAGAGACAAAAACAAAAACCTTGAAAAAACATCACATCAGAATATGCTAAAATCTTACATTTTCAAGGGATGCAGCAAGTCTCAAATTAAAAGGTATCTGAATGCAATTCACTGAGTGGTGTCTAAGGAAATTACCAAAATGTTACTAGTACTCCAACCAGAATGTTTGTTGAATATGCACCAATAATGCAGGATGTCTGTGTAGTTCTTATAATTATATATCTTCAGAGTAGAGAAGTTAGTGCTTTGAATGTGAGCAACTTTTTTCTTTTAATGGAGAGTCCTGAATCCAGCCTGATGTATTAGCCAAAATGACAGCAATCACACTTGCATCAGGTCACAAACCTGCAGGAAGGTCTAAAAAAAAAAAATCAATTTCACCTTGTCTAATAAGGATTTTTGTATAAAATCACTGCTTGCTTAGAGTTACCAATAGAAAATCAACATTTTCCTCAGCAGCACCAGTTACAAAATTTTTGCTCTCTTTGTATGCTCTTGGGACACTTATAAATATTACAAAAAGAGCTATGAACAGCTGAAATCACAGATGATTCCAAAAAATTAATAGGACAAGGATGATACTGATGTGAATACTTTGTATTTGCTAGTACTTGGGCTTAGGATTCTTTCAAGTTTTCTGTAAGTAGTATAATAAGTAATATCTAATACACATCAGCATGAAAATTTAGTTGGAGAAATAGAAATGTAGTTAACATTAATAACTTTTCTTTTTCCAATGACAACCTCAGCCAGGAAGTGGGAATGGCACTTTGGTGGGTGAAGCAAAGGATTGTCTTTCTTCTCTGCCACTAACTTGCTAAGTCAATACAGGAAAATTGCTTAAGCAAACATTTTCAAAGATAGGTGAATAAAGAAAGTCAGTAAAGTAGGTGCAGCTATAAGACCAACAAGATTCAAGGAGAACTTGAATCATCTAACAAAAAATTCTCCTTCATACTGTCTTCTTCCAGAGCTGTGCATATTTAGATAACCTCAACACAGAAGTGGTGGTAGACACGGGGGGTGAATCAGAAACAATAGGATCAAGGGGACAAACTTGTTTTGTAACCCACACCGTGCTGAATCACAAGGTTCTGCTCCTGAAGGATGACGTATTGATTATATGTAAAAAAATACCAAGCCTATCAGAGTAAGATCCATGAAACAGACTGACTAACTCTTTGCTCTAAAATATTTAAACATACTTTTAAAATTATGTGTTTTAGCTCTTTTTAGTTCCAGGAAACCATTCAAGAGATAACTGTTCAGAAAGAACAATCCCTTTTTTCCTGAAAATCCAAGTCTGAGCCTTCAGAAATCACAACATCTCAAGTCACTAAGCTCCTGCAGTACATTTTGTAAAGATGAGAGTTGATTATAATTGCCCTTGAAGGGAGTGATTTCTGAGTCAGAGAAATACAACACTATCTATGACTATGAAGAGTTTGTTTTCTTTTAATTTAGTTTGGGGTAGAAGGAAATAAAAGAGGGGTGAGTGTTGCGGCAGTTTGGATGAATATAATAAAAGATCATATAATAAAACATCTGTTAAGAACATGTGTTGGAACTCCAGGGTATACACTGAAACTAGTCAGTAATATCTGTGAGTGAATGAAAGAATGAATAAATAAGTGTATAAAATCATGATTCCCTCCATCCTCCCTCCCCTATGGAGCCTGCAAGGATTTTTTAAGTCTTGTCAAGGATAGAGGAACCTAACATCTCTGCAGCTGTTATTCACTACAACATTGACAGATCTATCAAACTAGAGAGGAGTTCAAGACTAAAGAAAATATGAAAGGCCACTGTAGAGGAGAAATCATGGCCCAGAGAGCTTTGTCAGTGGGAAAAGACAGGGGAGGAAATAAAAAGTTCAGAGAAATTAAGTGCCCTGCTCTAGAAAGCTCTAGAGGTGAGAACTGAGTCAGAACTTAATGGCTTCTCTCTATTAGATGTGTTGCATTTCAGTAAATAGTTTGCACTATTCTCTAAGAGTACAAATGTGTGCTAGTATGTGTAGACCTCAGTTTACTCTTCCAGAACTCATGGACCCCAAATAATCTCCATTCCAGAGGGTCAGAGGCAGTGTTTTTTATTATTAAAGAAACCCACTGCATGACTTATGGATTCCAATGTCCTGCTGAGTGCACCTCACTTGCCATCATTTTGCTGCCTTATCAAAAATTACCTTTTTCTACTTGTCATATATTAGAGACCTTCTCATTAACGAATGACAAGCATGCAAGTGGACAGGGATAAATAAAGTAATTTCCAGGAACCATAAAAAATGCTACAAGGTCCTGCAGGAAGCCTGTAGCAGCTACAGGAAGAACGCCAAGATACCCAAATTCAGCTAGATATTGTTTCAGCCAAGCTTTAGCCAACAACCCATTCTTCCTCTTTTTGAAACAGGTGGCTGCAGTTAAAAGCAATACAACCTCAATCACTTACAAGCTAGTTATCTTTAAATTGTCTCCTTGAAAATGGGACGATGACGAGATATTTTCTATGTGTCTTTCCCTCTTTGAATTTCTGCTCTGAGTTCCTCCTTACAGGCACTTTGCAATAGCTGCTGGCTAAAAGAAGTAGCCAAGGGAATGCAGGCATTCTCAGTTCTCATTAGGATATCGAAAAAAAACTCATTACCCTCTGTCTTTATATTATAGTGCTGGGGGGATATTATAGCAGCTAACTGTAAAGGTAAAAAAAAATATTTTGTCACATTCCTTTCTCCACCACTTGGATGGCACTGTGGAAAATATCAACAAAACAACATAAATAGGGCTTTATTATCTCCCTAACCCTGGGACATCAATGCCTTGAGAGGAAGCACACAAAAATAAGCAGCTCAAACATTAGGTAAAATGACATCTATGTTGACATCAATAGGTCTAGAAAGTCTTAGTGAAAAGGATTCATCAACACTGTAATTTAAATCTCCAAAGTTTCACCTTATCCCCTATCCCACAATTTCTGTACTGTGAATACACATGAAGCTAAATAAAGAGTAACTGTAGCACAGTTGTGGGTTTTGACCTCTAATTTAGAAGCAAGAACAAAGAGAAAACAATTAATCAAAAGTCAACTACTCACTTGAAGCTCCATGCCTTGGAAGATTTCAGTCTTATGCTGTAACCCAAAATCTTGCACACTCACTCTCTCCTGCGAGTTTTCTCCTTAGTGCATCCATATACTTTCTACATCCTCTGTATTTCAAAATTTAACATCACAAAAGGTTAATTTTCAACTGGATCTCGTTAATGAGACAGCTAACTGAAAAATCAATGATCAGTTTTGAACATTAGCTTGAAGCCAGGTGTACATTTCCCACATTTTCTGGGAGCCAGGGAGAGTGACTTACTCTTTTTTACATTATGACTCTCAAGGGGGAAGGTAAATCATAAACTGGTGAGAGATGTTACTGTAGCAGCTATACAAGCTGCAATTTTCTATTCAGAAGTAAAAATGGAGTTCAAGACTTTTTCCTCTTGCCTTGAAAATATGCCTGAATTTTGCCTCTGAGACATCATGTTTCAAAATTGAAGCACTCCTTAGTCTTCAGTTTTTGGTCCTCATGCTTTTGGATAGCTGTTGGAGTGCAAGGGTGTGCACACCTTATGAGTGGACCACAGACACAGAACTGGGAACCATGAGACTGCCATTGGTTGTTTGCAACTCTCCCTTGGCTTAGCTGGGAGAAAAAACAGTGATCTAGAGGAAAAAAAAGGTACCAAGCACTATCACCAAATCCTTTAANNNTATTCTGGATGTTTCCACCCAGTCTAATTGCATTTTAAAATAGAATCAGATCAAATTAAAGAGTTAATTTTTTCTCCATTTCCTATGCTCACCAAAAAAAAAAAAAAAAAAAGAAAGACATCTGTTGGGTTTGAAATATTTGAACGAGAACTAAAACTACTCATATATGGGCACAGCTTTCACAGCAGAAGAGAAACAAATTTTAAACATGCTGGCCTTGGGTTGAAGTCGTGTTTACACAAAATGTTGTTACAACTGAGACAAACACATGTAGGCACACTCAAACCAGAATCTATTGACAATTGCAGAGTTACTAACCAAGAATGGGAAATAATATGTTTCTTTTCCAAGGAAGTAAACTACTGTCATAATGAAGCATTTGCCCTCGATGCCTCTGGCGCGGTTTTGTTGAAGAAAGGACCATGTCTTGTGAACTAGGAGTACACACCTGGTGGGCAACAAAGTGGACCCTTAAGGCAGAGGAAGGCTTTTGTCTAATACCATCCTGCTCCCCATCCACCTGGGCTCACTGCTCATAACTCAAGCCTGAGACATAAACTCAAGAGGAGACCAGAAGTTGGCTTCAGGAGGTGCTAGGGAAAGAGTATTCACCTGGTGGGCTGTCATCTCTCCTGGAGAGCATGAAACAATTTATTCTTATGCAGAATAAACCTGGTGTGACAGGATGAAACCATGGGCCTTTCAGGAAGATGGTGGTGGGGAATCAGCCTCAGGTACCAGAAACAGCAATTTCTTCCAAAACCGGTTGGTTTTCCTTATTGGGAAGAGTATACCTCAATTAGGCTGAAGGACGTATGAAAACAGAATAGGTGGCTGCCACCTTTCTTATTGAGAGGTAAAAATTGTCTGTCACAAATGATATATGCCATAGACATAATGTGTTATATATTTTTTTTTTTCAGTTATCCCTTATATTTACTTTTTTTTAACCCGGTCCCTGAACTTCACCCTTGTGAATTTGCCTGAGGCTATCTCCTCTTTTCCCAGCACAATGGCAAAAAGGTCATTTCTGGTCACCAGAGGTTGTGGCTCCAGGGAAATTCTCTTGAGCTCCTCTACCCCAAGACAGAATATATAGTGTTTTCAGGGGAAAAAGCAGCTATAATCCTGAAAATAGTACTTCTGTAACTCTAAAAAGTATATTATTTGCCTGTTGATTATCAATTAATGGGGCTAGCATGATCTGACTTTCTGAAAATGGTGTTTTGATTAATCAAGAAATATTAGATGAATTCTCACACAAAGTAGGAGATAATTTTTAAAGTTCCAGATCTTTTTAACAAGCAAAAGTCAGGATACTTCTCGGAAAATACTTTTATGGTAGTATTATTTATAAGTGAGTATAATCTTTATGTTGGCTGTTTTTCACTTAAGCTTGCTTTAAGAAATTATACTTATTGTGGTATTTTCCATGCAATGTCTGCCCAACACTGTCTGCCAGGATGAAACATTCCTGCCTAAAATTTTAAAAACTGGCAGTTGGAAAGAGAGTCCAGATATAGGAAATTTCAGCCAAAATTAGCACTGACTTTGTTTCCTAAGCTGCCTGGCTCTGTGATGCCATTCTTCCCACAGGATGCCAACACCTTTTACAACCTGGGCTACCTTCTGCTGCAGATTGCATCCTTGTCATCACTCCACAGAGCTGCCAGCCCAAAGCATTTACAAACCATGAAAGACTGCTGAAAACCACACAATTTTAAATTGATGGATTTGAGGCTGTCCTTTTCTACCATTCAGCTGCTGACCCCTCAAGGTGTGCATGTGTGAGGTGTCCAAGATTTTTTTTTTTTTTTTTTGCAAGTGTGACAGAAAAAAACCTTCCTGGTTTCCTTATAATTAAAGGTGAGGCTTGCAGCGATTGACTTCTGCTTCCTATTTTGGAGCGCTGGAAGAAAAATCACATTAAAACTTTAGGAAACAGTGGCTCTTAGTAAAATTTTAACAAATCAGGGCTGGAATTAAAGGCAGTGTGTTCTCTGGCCTTGTATAACCACACGAGATCTATGCACACCCTGGTAGAGTGTGACTGCCAAGCACACAGCACTGATGAAGGTGCAGCACTGAAGTGACAGGAGACGAAATACTTGTGAAAGATGCTGGGAAAAACTTCCTTCTGATAGAAAGCTTTAATGTTTCCAGAAAGCAGGCTGGATATTAGTTGCAATTTTGCTCTTCCCTGAAAGAGTCTCACAGAATGACCTGCATGGAATTCAATTTCTTTCCCTTGAAAGGAGGCAGAATTGAGTCAACCCAGCCAGAATTTGAACCTGTGGCTCAAGGGAGTCTAAGTAATTCAACCCTTAGGCACGACTTTTAAGCCATCACCCTCCAGCGTATGATAAAAGGTATTTTATAAAGAAAGGAAGTGGAATTGTAATGAGGGGAGTTTTGGGTGAATCATAAAGTGAGACAGGCTTCAGATATTTTTGGAGGGGGTCATAAAATCACTTTTTTTTTTTTTTCAGATTATGGGAAGAACAGCAGGAAACAACAATTAGGTTAAAAACATCTTCCAAATACTGAGGTAAACTCAAGATTTTACACTATTTGAGAAAGTTTTAAAAAGTTGTGGTGTGGGGTTTTGGTTTTTTTTTTTGCTAGTTGCTTCCTCCTGACTTTCTGCTGTCATCTGCTCCTGAAAAAGAGCTTGACAGGAGGCAATGTTTGTAGCTCTATTTCCAACACTTCTGAAACTGAAAATAATGGAAACCATATGAAAAAGTTCAATCTCTTTTCTGGTTGCAAATTGAGGAGCTGAAAGTTCAGTAGAATGTTCGTGAAAATATTTATAGTAGTAATTTTTTTGGATACTTTGCTTCTGAGACTTTCTCCCTCAATTTATACATAAAATTCGTGGTGAATATGACCTTAGCTGTGGTGTTGCTTCTGTCTTTGAAGTAAATTTAGGTTACAAAAGTTAATTTTTCATTTTCTTGGAAATGCTTAAACTTTGTCCCTATAGGGACAGGTTTTGTTTGTTTCAATCATATAGAGTTTGGATTTTGCTCAAAATCAGGAAAACTCCCATATGATGCTCTTTAATATAACTGCAGATATTGATATTTTCCCTATGAAAATGTATGCACCAAATTGTATCTAGTGGAAATGAGTTCCATATTTTTTAGTAAGTTTTAAATGAGTTGCCTTTGAATTTTGCTGAATATTTCCATATGTTTCCATTATAAGAAATCAAAATAAGAGAACTTTACTCATTTCAATACATCATTTATTTATAGACACACATACTGCAGTTATTTCAGGGAGGAAAGCTGTTTTTAATGATCACAAAGGTACTCCAAGGGCTGGAGCACCTCTCTTATAAAGACAGGATGAGATGGCAGGGGGTGTTCAGCCTGAAAAAGAGAAGTCTCCAGGGAGACCGTTCTGCAGCCTTTCTATCCTTGAAGGAAACTTACAAGAAAGATGGAGAGCGACCATTTACATGGCCAGATAGTGACAGGACAAGGCAGAATTGTTTTAAACTAAAGATAAGAGATTTAGATTAAATATTTGGAAGAAATTCCTTACTGTGAGAGTGGTGAAGCTCTGGCACAGGGTGCCCAGACCAGCTGTGGCTGTTCCATCCCTGGAAGTGTCCAAGGCCAGTTTGGACAGGGCTTGGAGCAACCTGGGATAGTGGGAGGTGTCCCTGCCCTCGGCAGGAGGTGGAACAAGAGTATCTTTAGCTCAAGCCATTATGTGATTCCATCATCTGTATTCCTTACATCTAAAGACATTTTCTTTCTGCAATACTGTATTTTTGTCTCACCAGGTAACCAAATTGGAACGCATTACTCTGGGTCAGACTTTCTTTCCTTTTATTCTGTGTGTTCCACAGCTGAGCTCTTTCTCAGTAATTCTTTCTGTTGAGTCAAATTCACCTAAGCAGGCAGGATTCTTCCCTTCTCCCACCCTCAGATCCTAACCGAGTATAGGAGAAAATAAGTTTTCTCCTTCCAGGCTGCATTATTTCCTTTCTCTCAGAAAGTTACCCTCAGTTCTTTCACATAATTTTATGAAATCA
>VWZV01006840.1:0-33966 GCA_013397155.1 Irena cyanogastra
TTTAATAGGGAAAGCAAAAGGCGTGCACCCAAGCAACGCAAAACAGGGAACCTGGACAGGTAGATGTTCCACTATCTCCAAGAAAAGAGAAACCCACATGGAGTGGGTACTTGGGAAGGCAAATCACCGTTACTCTGCATGTCCCCTGCTTTTTCCCTCAGCTTTTATGTGCTGAACATGATTCCGTATGTGCAGTGGAGCATCCCTGTGGTCAGCTGGGTTCAGCTATTTCAGCTAGGTCCCCTCTCAGCTCCTACAGCCCCAGCCTCCTCACTGGTGAGGTGGGATGAGGAGCAGAAAAGGCCTCAACAGTGCATAAACCCTGCTCAGCAACAGCTAAAACATCCCTGTGATATCAGCACAGCTGCTGCCTTTCTGTGTAATCTTGCAGCTTTGTACTTCTCAAGCTTTTTGCTTTCAGCTCCTTTTGAGCTTGGGTTTGAGGAGTTGGGAGATTTGTTTTTTCCTTACCTGGCGAAATCCCTTCCTACAGAGTCCTGAAACACTGCACAGCACAACTGGGTCTTAGTCCCAGCTGAAATCTTTATGGCCTTGTGACCAGACAAATATTATTGTAGCCTGTGTTTTCTGTCAAATGATTTTAGGTGCCCCAAAACAGTGGAAAACTTCTGTGTGCACAGCAGGAATGGTTACTACAACGGACACATAATTCACCGTATCATCAAGGTAACTTGCAACATGTTAATTTTTTGCTAATTATGTAATGTACTCTGGTGGTCAATCCTCTGTTAACATTTCCATTTCCCTTTTGCACACAGGATTGTTGGAGTGGCTGTAGAATTCCTTGTAAATTCTGAACAGCTCTGATGTTCTAAACAGCTTTAGCACTTACTAAAGTTGTAGTAGTTGTTCTGCAACTGATAAGGTAGCAGAAAACTGAAAACTGAAAGATGAGTTCAGCTATCCTGATTGAATTAAAACTTTGCATCATGTCAGAAGGCCTTTTATGTAAGGCTTCTTGTTTCTGTCACACCAGAATCAAGTGAAAAAGCCTAAGAATTTGCAAAAGGTAGAGATAGTCAGGTTTCTGCCCTTCACTAGCAGGAATAGTGAGTAATCTTGCTTTTTCTCAAGTACTTGATCGACACTTAAAAAAGCCTTAAATGCTTTCTCCCTTACACACAATTTTAACACATTTTGTTAAAAGGTTTGAAGTAAGTTTGGAGCATGTAATACTTCGGGTTATGTATTCTATGCAGTAATGTGATAACATAAAATTTCTGTGCAGGGTTTCATGATTCAGACTGGTGACCCAACTGGTACAGGAATGGGAGGTGAAAGTATTTGGGGAGGAGAATTTGAAGACGAGTTTCATTCAACTTTACGACATGACAGACCATACACACTCAGCATGGCTAATGCAGGACCAAATACCAATGGATCCCAGTTTTTTATAACAGTAGTGCCAACTGTAAGTAATACTAAAAGCTCAGTTTAAGGCCTGAGAGGCTACCTAGATATAAAATATTAACTTTTTTTCCTCATGGAAAAAGGAACACAGTAGTACTTACTTTACAAATAAATGATGCACATGATGTATAGTGTATAGGCTTCCCTGAAAATGTCCCTTACAAGACAGAAATACTTTTCCATCACTTGTGATCACGAGGCCTTTTGCCTTTAAGTAGAGTGAGGGTGGTATAAGATTCCTAGGCATGTTTGCAATATGTATTACTAGAGTATCTTATGTTAATAATAGTGGTTTAAACTTGATGGAAACCTAGGTATTGTTTAGATTGATTGGAGTTTGGATATGGCGCCAGGATGTCTGTCTAATATTGCCTAATTGTAGCTATACAAAGAAGCCAGTGTTCAAGTTTAAAAATTTCATTTGATCTGTGTATAATTTCAGAGCCAACAACAGAAATTTTGATATGTGAATCTAAGATATAAAAACCAAATCCTTAAAAGTAACACTTACAAAAATTGCATTCTTATAGCACTTTAAAATAATTTTAAAAACCACCCATCTACCATAGTTCTGAGGTTTATTAAGTTGTATGAGGGTCTGTATTCAAATTGGGCATACTGTATGAGTATTGAATTGGGTAGTATTCTGTATTGGCACTTAAAATTCCTCTGTGAAAATAACGTGAAATACAGAGACTGAAACAACATTTCTGTGAACTGAGAATACACTTTAAAATAACCTATACAATGCTACTGCACTAGTAGAACGTGACCTCTGTAGTACTTTAAGAAAGCAATTGAAAAGTAAGTTCAAATGCATATAAATATGTGTTAGCTGCATTCTAGTATTTACTTGCAAGCTAATATTTACAGGGTGTTAGGTTCCACAGTCTGGACAACAAAATGTGTCCATGTACACTTACTCTCTTTCTGGTTTGGTACCTAACCTATGTGCTGCTTTCAATTTTAATATGCTTTTCTTTTTCTCCTGTGTTTTCAAACAGCCATGGCTTGACAACAAGCACAGTGTGTTTGGACGGGTGACTAAAGGAATGGAAGTTGTTCAGAGGATCTCAAATGTCAAAGTCAATCCCAAAACTGACAAGCCCTATGAGGATATCAGCATCATTAATATAACAGTGAAGTAAAGCAGGCGTTGAATGTTCCAGCTTAAGCAGAAAAAAACTGAGCATGTGGGATCCAGAAAGGGACCTAGAGGAACAAACATTTTTGATAGTTCCTAGATAAAGCAAATACCAGGACAGAGAATCACCAGTTCTAGTATTTTTAATGTGCCTAAAGTGCCCTAATTCTGTATTTCTGGTAACTTTGTATTTTAAAGTAAAAACATCTACATGTTTCTTAGAAAGTCTACTCTCTTTCTTGCATCTCTTCTATGCAAAATTAAAGATAAAAACCCCTGCCACGTCCCAGAATAGTGTTTTTAACTTTCATGTTTATTTACATCTTTTATATTTAATTAATATGTTTCACTGCACTGAAATCTTTGACAAAGGAAAAGGTCAGAAATACTAAGGTGAGTGAACTTCTCAATCCTTTGTACATGTATCAAAAATTAGATTGAGTTATGGTACTGTTGGCTGTGAAAAGCAAACAATATAATCTACCTCTGTTCTTTAAACACAGTTGTGTAGATGTCTCTATCCGAGAGGAATGACCAATTCTTAAAATGCCAGTGTATAAAGTCCTTTGCAATTTTTTTCAATGATTTTTTTTTTCTTTCAGTGTTTGCTGTCTCTTTATTTTAGCCTAGTGAGTCTTTTTTTCTGGCTTCATTTTTAGCCAATGTCCTACAAACATTACTGCTTCTACTGAAATACTTAATTTCTTTTAAACTGTGATAATCAGCTGAACTAAGCTTTGCATCAGCTGTTTCTGATGGAGTTATAGAACAAAATCAAAGCATCATTAAGGCTGAAAGGTCCTGGTAAGGTCAGTAAGGCAAAAATTACCCCAGCAACACCACCATCTTTACCATTAAACCACATCCCTAGGTCTGACATCCATATGTTTTTTGAACGCTTCCAGGGATGGTGACTCCACCACTTCTCTGGGTGCTCTATTCCAATACCTGACCCCATTTCATTGATGGAATTTTTCCTAATGTCCGCTGGTAATCTGAGGCCATTTCCTCTTGTCCTCTCATTAGTTAGCTGGGAGAAGAGGCCAACACCAATCTTCCTTTTAGGCAGTTGTCGAGATTGATAAGGTCTCCCCTGAGCCTCCTTTTCTTCTCAGCTGCTCCTCACAGGACCTGTGCTGCAGACCCTTCACAAGCACCTCAATGTCCTTTCTGAAGTGGGAGGCCCAGAACTTGGCACAGGATTTGGGGTGTGCCCTCAACCAGTGCCCAGTACAGGGGGACAATCACTGCCTGGTCCTGCTGGCCACACCATTGCTGATCCAGGCCAGGATGCCACTGGGCCTTCTTGGCCACCTGGACACACCCTGGCTCACGTTCAGCTGCTGTCACCAGCATCCCCAGGTCTTTTCCAGCCACCCTGCCCTGGCCTGTGGAGCTGTCTGGGCTTGTGACCCAGCACTGCCTAGGCCTTGTTGAACCCCGCACCACTGGCCTCAGCCCATGACTCAGCCTGTCCAGATCTCTCTGCAGAGCCTTCCTGCCCTCCAGGACATCAACACTCGCCACCCAGCTTAATGTCACACATGAACGTAGCTGAAAGTGGACCTGATTATCAACAAAAGTATTACATAGCACTGATTCCAGTACTGAGCTGTAGGTAACACCACGTGTGACTGGCCACCAGCTGGAGGTAACTCCATTCACACCACTCTTGGGGCCCAGCCCTCCAGACAGTTTCTAACCCATGACCTGTGCACATGTCCAAGCCACGAGCAGCTGGTTTCTCCAGGGGAATGCAGTGGGAGACAGTGTCAAAGGCCTTAGTAAAGTGCAAGCAGACAAATCCACAGGCATTTCTCATCCACTAAGTGTGTCACATGGCTATAGAAAGAGATTTGGTTTGTCAAGCAGGACCTGCATTTCACAAAAGCATGCTGGCTGGGCCCCAGAAACCTGACTGTTTTACATATGATGGCCCTCAGGATTAGCTGCTCCATGATTGTCTCTGGCACCAAGGTTAGGCTGACCTGTAGCTGCCTAGATCCCTCTTCTGACCCTTCTTGTAGATAGGTATTAAGAGTAGCCAATTTGTAGTCACCTACCCCATCATTTACCATTTACTGTTGGTAAATGATTTGAAGTGTCTTCTTGGTGTCTTAAAATGATTTAAAGTTTTTCCAACCAGTTTCATCAGTAACCTTGGTGGATCCCATCTGGTCCCACAGNGGAGGCCCAGAACTTGGCACAGGATTTGGGGTGTGCCCTCAACCAGTGCCCAGTACAGGGGGACAATCACTGCCTGGTCCTGCTGGCCACACCATTGCTGATCCAGGCCAGGATGCCACTGGGCCTTCTTGGCCACCTGGACACACCCTGGCTCACGTTCAGCTGCTGTCACCAGCATCCCCAGGTCTTTTCCAGCCACCCTGCCCTGGCCTGTGGAGCTGTCTGGGCTTGTGACCCAGCACTGCCTAGGCCTTGTTGAACCCCGCACCACTGGCCTCAGCCCATGACTCAGCCTGTCCAGATCTCTCTGCAGAGCCTTCCTGCCCTCCAGGACATCAACACTCGCCACCCAGCTTAATGTCACACATGAACGTAGCTGAAAGTGGACCTGATTATCAACAAAAGTATTACATAGCACTGATTCCAGTACTGAGCTGTAGGTAACACCACGTGTGACTGGCCACCAGCTGGAGGTAACTCCATTCACACCACTCTTGGGGCCCAGCCCTCCAGACAGTTTCTAACCCATGACCTGTGCACATGTCCAAGCCACGAGCAGCTGGTTTCTCCAGGGGAATGCAGTGGGAGACAGTGTCAAAGGCCTTAGTAAAGTGCAAGCAGACAAATCCACAGGCATTTCTCATCCACTAAGTGTGTCACATGGCTATAGAAAGAGATTTGGTTTGTCAAGCAGGACCTGCATTTCACAAAAGCATGCTGGCTGGGCCCCAGAAACCTGACTGTTTTACATATGATGGCCCTCAGGATTAGCTGCTCCATGATTGTCTCTGGCACCAAGGTTAGGCTGACCTGTAGCTGCCTAGATCCCTCTTCTGACCCTTCTTGTAGATAGGTATTAAGAGTAGCCAATTTGTAGTCACCTACCCCATCATTTACCATTTACTGTTGGTAAATGATTTGAAGTGTCTTCTTGGTGTCTTAAAATGATTTAAAGTTTTTCCAACCAGTTTCATCAGTAACCTTGGTGGATCCCATCTGGTCCCACAGATCTGCAGCTAAGTGGTCTAGCAAGTACTAGCCATTTCTTCCTGAATTATGAGCACTTAATTTTGCTTCTCATCCCTGTATTCCACTTCAGGGGACTTGCTACTCTGAGGATAAGTAGTCTTATTGTTAAAAACTGAGACAAAGAAAGCATTAAGTACTTCAGCTTTTTCTTTATCCTTTGTCACTGTTTCCCCTCTGCATACAATAAAGGATGGAGATTNCATCAACACTCGCCACCCAGCTTAATGTCACACATGAACGTAGCTGAAAGTGGACCTGATTATCAACAAAAGTATTACATAG
Organism: Irena cyanogastra; assembly: GCA_013397155.1. NCBI lineage: Eukaryota > Metazoa > Chordata > Aves > Passeriformes > Irenidae > Irena > Irena cyanogastra. Next base: position 6,074 of record VWZV01006840.1, read on the forward strand.
CACTGATTCCAGTACTGAGCTGTAGGTAACACCACGTGTGACTGGCCACCAGCTGGAGGTAACTCCATTCACACCACTCTTGGGGCCCAGCCCTCCAGACAGTTTCTAACCCATGACCTGTGCACATGTCCAAGCCACGAGCAGCTGGTTTCTCCAGGGGAATGCAGTGGGAGACAGTGTCAAAGGCCTTAGTAAAGTGCAAGCAGACAAATCCACAGGCATTTCTCATCCACTAAGTGTGTCACATGGCTATAGAAAGAGATTTGGTTTGTCAAGCAGGACCTGCATTTCACAAAAGCATGCTGGCTGGGCCCCAGAAACCTGACTGTTTTACATATGATGGCCCTCAGGATTAGCTGCTCCATGATTGTCTCTGGCACCAAGGTTAGGCTGACCTGTAGCTGCCTAGATCCCTCTTCTGACCCTTCTTGTAGATAGGTATTAAGAGTAGCCAATTTGTAGTCACCTACCCCATCATTTACCATTTACTGTTGGTAAATGATTTGAAGTGTCTTCTTGGTGTCTTAAAATGATTTAAAGTTTTTCCAACCAGTTTCATCAGTAACCTTGGTGGATCCCATCTGGTCCCACAGATCTGCAGCTAAGTGGTCTAGCAAGTACTAGCCATTTCTTCCTGAATTATGAGCACTTAATTTTGCTTCTCATCCCTGTATTCCACTTCAGGGGACTTGCTACTCTGAGGATAAGTAGTCTTATTGTTAAAAACTGAGACAAAGAAAGCATTAAGTACTTCAGCTTTTTCTTTATCCTTTGTCACTGTTTCCCCTCTGCATACAATAAAGGATGGAGATTCTCATTGGCCATTTTGTTGCAGATGTATTTGCAAAAACATTTTTGTTGTCTTTTTCACCAGTATTCAGATCATGTTCTAGCTGCCCTTCTGCTTTTCCCCCTGCATAACCTCATAGCATCCTTGTAGTCCTGCTGAGTTGTCTGCCTGTTCTTCCAGAGGTTATAAAATCTCTCTCCCCATGCTTCAACCAGAGCTCTTTGTTGAGCCAGGCTGACCTCCTTTCCCACCAACTCATCTTTCAGCACCTGGGAAAACTCTGCTCCTGAACCCCTAGCTAGGATTTCCTTATGTCTTCCTGGACTCCATTGCCCTTAAAGACTACCTCCGACAGGACTCTCTCAATTAGTTTCTTAAACAGGCCCTAGTCTGCCCTCTGAAAATCTAAGGTGGCAGAGCTGCTTACCCTTATCCTTCTCTAAGAAGCAAAACCTCTTGTGATCACTTTGCCCAAGACAGCCTCCAAAGATCACATCACTCACCCATCATTCTCTGTTCACGAACAGCAGGTTCACACTGAAAGCTCAGAAAACTTCTGAAGCTGTTGTGAATCTGGTTTAATAGGCTCCTGTTACTGTGCTGCTTAGTTAAATCTGCTCTATAAACAGCAACATTGATCATGGCTGTTTATGTTCCCCTAACACCACTGTGCTCATAAAAGACTTGGGGGTTTACAGTTCTGGTAACTTCATTTAAGAATGGAGATATGATGCATTATAAGCAAATACATTTCCTGAAAAGTTGCTGCTACCATCAGGAAGTTTATCTTTAGTGAGATACAGGATCAGTAAGAACAATTCTACAAGAAGTTAAATGTAGCACACCTCTATCCTGAGAGTACCTTAAAAAAAAAAAAACATAAAGGCAAGTTTAATAATTTGTTCTGAAGGTTTTACGTATTTTATTGCAAAGAAGTTATTTTCTGAGCAATGTAAATTGCAGCAGCTCATGAATTTTTTCTACTAAAAGAGCCCTTTCTTTAAAGCAATCTTTAACTAAGATCCACATCTACTCAACACTCCCAGAGCCAGACCCTCATAGTCCACAGTAATTTTGAAGATAGAATACAGAAACAGTGATAAAACATGACTGTTCAGTTAGCACAGACATACCTTTTTTGAGATGAGGTTCTGTAAAGAAAGCCACAACACAGTCATTGCATGTTGCATTTACTCAATTTCAAAATTACATCAAAATCCCTTGAAAAGTTAATTCAGTCTTTCTAAACAGTTTGCAATGCTTTAGTGAGTTCTAGTTGAACAAATATTCCAATTACATATTCCATAAGTCAGTACACTAAAAACTAAAGTTCAGTAAAACTGATGAAACAAGCTTAAATTTATAACTGAAGCCATTTATATGTTGTATTAATGTATAATACGAATAAACCTCTTAGTGTACTCTACACTGAAGAGTTCACAGACAAATGCAACACTTTCACATTTACTTCAAGTTATCTTAAATAAATTCAATTTAAAAACACTTTCGTGGTAGCATTCCATGTGTCACAAGCAATCACTTGTACTTGAAAATATGCATGAGTGAGAATTTTTTCTCTCCTCTGAAATTTAATGTTACACAAAATACAAACTAGTCACCTTGAACATTTTGAAGTAGAATTATACTGAGCAGCATGTGTAACTGAAGCTTAAGCCAGCTAAAATGAAACTAAATCAAGATTCTTCTAAAGAATGCATGTCTTCTGTTAAAAATATTACAGGAAAAGGTATCTACCATACTTAGCAGAATTTGTTCATATTTCAAAAAGAGCTGTGAAGAGACAGTCAGCCCTAACTAGGTCAGGGGTTGCTCCACAGCACAGGCTAAGCATATGCTCAAATCACAGCCACCAACTGTGTATTGTGCAAGAAGTTACAGGCTGGGAAGGATGAACAATTTTAAGTTCGGTATGTGCAAAAACCCCACCTTTCAGTCCATTATAAATGTTTTCCAAATTTATCAGGTTGTCTAAAGAAAGAGTAAATACTCTGTCTCTGTACCTGTACATGTGTAGGCATTGAAGACCACAAACATTAAACTACTTTAAAGCTTAGTGTTCCTTCAGGTATTATTCACGTCATTAGACTTGCTGAATGTGAAGCTGCACTTAACATAATTTACCTGAAATTTAAGTAAGAAGAATACTACAAGTGTCATTATAAGGAAATAGTTACATTAACTGCTTCCTCTAAAAGAAAAGTGCAAATGTACTAAATTATTCGTTTAAACATTCTTGGCTTTACCTAAGGTATGTATTAGGAAAACAACATAAAATTCCTAATAATACAATGAAAGCAAAGCCACAGATAAGGGGATACACTTTCTTTGCTAGGTGAAATTCAGAGTTCTCACAGGTACACTTCAGCATGGAAACACTTCAGCATGGAAAAATATCTCCACATCTGTGGAACAACAGCATTCACTTGCACTATCTTGTTTTCCTGATTCACCTCTACTCCAGTAAAAAAAGTGGTAATACAGAGTTTTGATCAACTCCTCAGAGTCACTGTAGCTCCTCTACCAACATGAAGAGGGTCCATGGCATGGCTTCTTCAGTTAGCAGTGGCCATGGACTTAAGAGAAAAGGGAAGAAGATTCTGGTGTGCATACCAGACAGATAAAATTGTTCGCAATGTTGCATGTCCAGCAGAAAAAGAGGTATCACTAAGTCATTGCAACCTTTTCTAAATTTATATAGCACTACACCCATATTTCATAGGTTTGTGAATGAGTAATGTTCAAAAATAGACACACTGGTGACAATTCCATGTAGAAGACACAGTAAAAACTGAAAATCTAATTATGGAAGGTTTATATCACATTTTACCATCTACCCTTCTAAAGACTTATAATTAGCCTTCACTGGCTTTACACTGTGTTATTGAATATTTTAAGGCCACTACCTTAATCTGGAATCATGACTGCTACATAAAAGCAGATAGCTGGACTGATATTACACCACACTATTTCTTTAAGAAGTTGTTTTTTTAAATTTAATTTGACTTATTCAGGAATAAACTTAATCTCTAAAGGCAGATTATGTCCCCAAGTATGCACAAAACACTTTCACCTCAGTATGTCTATAAATAATTCAGTGTGAAAAACCCAACTAACCCCTGCCCTCAAGATATAAAACAAGTTGCTAAACAATGCCACAGCCCCTTTGCTCTTCAACATTTTCCCCATTCTGAATTTTCTTTGTAGAGTTATGCTGCCTTCCTGTAACAAACAAGGAGGTTAATAAATAATAAGGGAAGCATTTTCTTTACATGGTGTAGCTGCATGTAAGTTTCAATGCCACCTTCATATTTATGGATTCTTTTGATATTAAAGAGTAGCACCATTTATTTCTAACTAATAGAGCTGGCTATTCCAATAAACTTGAGATGGATTTTGGAATATTTTAATGGGAAAGTGTTTCTAAACTACTCAGAATTTTTATAACACCAATTAACTACTGTAACCTCATTATAACTATTACATGAAATCCAATGCATATTTTATCACGGGAAAAATTTAAACAATATCACGAAAAGGAATTTCAAGGCATCCTTGTAACACTCTTCATTTCCACTAAATGTAAGTGTATCAACATTCAAAATCACTATAATGACACAAGTTTACTGAACCAATTATCCAATCTAGGATGAAGGTTTATATTTTTTTGTAACCACCAACTTAAATAAAGTCCCCTCTTCAGGGAGCAGACCTGGTGACAACACCCTAAATCGTGCAAACAAAACAAAACCATAAACTACAACATTAAATTGCAGTTGATGTAAAGTTAAGCCACATCCAGGACACCAGCAGCCACTAGCTGCCTTGAAAGCCAGTCCAATCCTTCATAAAGTCCTGTACCACTTCGGGCATCACAACCCTGAATATACCAGCTACGGCCACAGCAGAGTTTGTGGAGACTCAATAGTTCTGTGATTTCTTCCACTGGAAGAGCACCTGCTACATCCTGCAAGAGAATCAGATACAAAGATTCAATTATTCTTCTATATTATGTTTGAAGCCATTTTATTGGCTTAGCCTGAAAACTACAGACCACAAAACAGCTCTTCAAACACAAAAGACAAATCAAACAGTTAAGCATTTACTACTTGTTACCATAAAAAAACCCCTGGTTGTTCAATCTACTAAGCACGCTTAGCACCAACATTTACTTGACCAGCATTACACATAAGGAAAATATCTACATTTTATGCTTTCCACATTAGCACTCCCTACACACAGCAGAGGGTTCAGAAGGTTGGAATTTGATAGACAAACAGAGGAAAAGAGTAAAACCAAATCACAAGTACCTGTTTATTAGCAAAGATCAAGAGCAAGGCATCCCGCAATTCCTTCTCTGTTAATAATTTTGCAAGTTCATTGTATGCTTCACCGACCCTGTCTCTGTGACTGCTATCAACAACAAACACCACCGCTATGAAAGAAGAGAAATGTTTTACACACATTCACATATAAACTGCAAAATTAGCTTTCAACTTACACCATTCCTTTTTTCTAGAAGCTTTCTATGTGAAGTTTCTCAGCAGTACACAACTTCAGTTTTAAATCCAGGACAACTGAGAAATTCCTTAAATACTTGTGTATTTTAAACAGGAGTCTAGAATTCATCCTAAAACAGGAAAAAATCCCTAATATTTTTTCTTAGTCTAATATAAAAGCCATGATATTTTAATTACTTAGGTCTAAAACCAGATTTACTAAGCGTGGATTAAGTATCTCAGTTTAAACCATTTCTTGATCCATTTATACTCCATTAACTCCCATATGGCTGTCTCAGTTTCCCTTAATGGGCTGTAACATTCACAGGTTCAGCCAAATCAGCACAGCTTGCTTCAACCACAGACTACACAATCCAAAGATGGCCAAGGACCCAACATAGCAGCATTAGATTTTACTGTCCACTAGAGAGTAACAAAGATGCCAGAAAGACTGGAGAGTCAAGGGGGTAGAGCTGGAGGACAGAATTTAAAATCAAGGGGTTTGCAATGAAAAAACCCCAACACCAAAACTAAAAATAACCTACTGCAGTTATATACCAGGGTAACTGCTCAGCTTTTTGTCCAACATGCAGTTCAAAGACAGGCATGATTCCACGCTACTTCACACAGTGTGTTTTAAGAGGAAAACAGAAATCCCAAAACAGAATTTTTAAAAGGTTGAAAATATGAGTAATTTAAAATGTTGACGTTTGCATTTAAAGCTGAAATAAGGCACAAAGAGGAGCACATGAGCTGGTGCTTGTAATTCCTAAGTATTTTAGATAATTGTGAATGAATCAATCAAGAGAAACTTCCTTATGAACTGGAAAAAACCTATGGAGGATTTACAAAAGGACATGAACTTTTAAGTTAGCACTACATACACCAATGTTTTCAGACTCAATAATCTAGTCTATAATGAGATACCACACTGCAATAGCAAGTCAGAAGTTACAGAACTTGGTAGAAGTTTTTAAGTTGCTATCTAAAGGCTCCTAAAAGCTGAGTATTTTCAAGTGCTATTTATATTTCATACCTGGCAAGTACTGCTTCTCACTGTGCAGACTTTGGGACGCTGTACCTTGTCTGTTGTCAGCTAGAACCAATTTAACAGAGGTTCTAATTTTGTTTGGCTCCATGAACTGTCTGATGGATTTATGGAGAATGCACCTTTATCATGCAGTAGACACTTTGACCAACTGGATTAAAATTTATTAGCTCATGAATCTAACAGCTGTACTTTGCATTAGATGAACAACTTTCTACTGTCATAAATTATTTCTATTAATAATCTGTCTGGCTTTGAAACACAAGCTAGGAGACAAAATGCACTTTAAGAGTTGTATCAGTATTACCTTGTGTATTGAGATAATAATGTTTCCACAAAGGCCTCAATTTGTGCTTTCCTCCTACATCCCAAATAGTAAACTTTAAATTCTTGTATTCTACTGTTTCAACGTTAAAACCTGGAATAAAAATATTTAAGTTTTACAGTCCTGCTCTGTACGAACATAAAATAACCAAACTCAGTGAATAAATCAAACATTCAGAAAAATCATTACATTTAAATTGTAGCTACTCACCTATTGTTGGAATTGGCTGCATGAATTCATCTTGCTTTAACTTAAACAAAATAGTTGTTTTGCCAGCTCCATCTAATCCTAAAGTAACAACCCGAATTTCCATTTTTGGTCCAATATGTACCCTGTTGTCCTGGAAGAAACAGAATACATAAAACAACAGCAAATTTTGGAAATTCAATCTAGAAAACCCTTATGTTTAAAACATGTATTTTGTCACCACTTCTAAAATTATTAAATGGATGGTCTCCAAAAGTACAAGGCACAATCATCAATCACTTCCAGCAATAATAGGAACAAAAATATCCAATAATCTCTGTAGTGACCCTGTAACTTCTACCTGATCTGAGTTACTACATGTCTTTTAGAAAGTCAGCCAGTTTTGTGACAGTATGTCTGTATTTGATAAAATTCCAAATTTTTTCATCATTCTTGGCTGACATCATGTGAGGAATTGTTTATAGCAACTAATTAGAGTTCTCTGACCAGAAAACTTTTTTTTCCCCACTTTATTAATGCCTCCACCTAGACAACTACTTCCTTGCTGGAGGTTCCACAGCTTTACCTCTTCACACCCTAAGCCTCTTCCAATCCTTTGCAATAGCAACATTATTAGCACTAAGTAGTAACCTGAAATAGTAGAGAAAAGCAAACAAAATCCCCCAAGTCTTGCTTGGAGACAAGAAATGATAATCAACTTCCCTATTTGTAGTTTACACCAAGATATTGTTGAGTATTGAAGCAGATGGAACTGACAATGTGATCAAATGGCAAAGCATAAATTCTAAAATAAACACATAGGCTGAGATTAGTATATAATCCTGAAACACATTTTGAAGTACTTAGAACTGCTATCTTGATGAAACACCAGGGTTTCAATCACCAGAACTATGTACCAGTATATTTGTTTTCTTGCAAAATCTAGACAGCACTGTGCCTACTGTACACAGCCTCTTACTTCTTCTTACAGAATAAATACTACTGAGTGCAAAGATGCTACATCATTTCCTGGTAAAAGGCCAACACTTCACCAGTGTTACAGGACATATAAACATCTATATCACATGATGGGAGATATCTAACTATTTATCTTTCCATATACACACAGATACACAAGATCCATTATGTATCTGGATGTATTATCATCACGACAAGCAACTGGATTCTCCCTTCATGGGAGAAGTAGCATACTCTCAAAATAATCAATACAATTCAATGACCTTATGCTATCACAGTCCTGGAAGAGAATAAAAATACCTTGAGAAAGTGCTTCCTAAAAAAAAATTTAAAAATTAAAATATAATTATGCAATTACCACAATGCAAAAGTCAGCAACATCATGACTGTAAGCGTAAAAGCCAGATCAAAGGTTCATCTCATCAAATATGCTGTCTCATACTAAGCAAAGATGGACATGAAAGTAAGAAATAGGGGAAGTACACAGTGATGACTCTCCTAAATAACTTGCCTGTGCTTAACAGCTTGCAGCTCATAGATTTCCCAAGTCAACTGTGCAGTTTCTTCAACTAGCAGATCTCTATGCATTATTCACCTATGAAATTGTCTGCTTGCTGCTTGAAACCTAAATGGGCCCCCAAAGGTCCTTATCATAGAACTACACAGACCACCTATTCAATATGAAATAAATGACTTCATTTGAATCTGTAAAATGAACTTGTAAAATCTCAGCAGGTTCAGCCCTAATATTATACAAGGCAGATGCTCCAAAACCAAAAGACTATTTGAGATTTGGAAAATAAAACACTGAGACTTAACTGCTTTTTAATAAATTTTGTCAAAGTTCTAGATACTTGCGAGTCAGAACTGAAATTCAATGATAACACTGCAATACAATGTGATTATCAGAATGAAAAAGAAGAACTTGCGGGCAGATTTTTGACAAGCACATCAACAGCAAAGGCACAGAAAGAAAAAAAGGCAAAGAAGTATGCAGAAGGCTCTGAAGAGTCTAAAAAATGCCATGTCTCCAGCTCTCTTTTCACATTCAAACTTCAGTTCTGATTTTATCCAAAATTTCTGTCAGTTAATCTCCTCAGTTCTTCTCTGCATCTGAAAAGGAAGAAGGAAAAGCAACAGCTCTGGATAGAGCTGCTCAGTCCACAGGTTTCTTGCAAGAAGCAGCACTCTGGCTATGGGCAGAGCTCATTGGCAGTGAGCCAGTCTGACAATCCTCTCATAGCTCCACCAGAAGCACTGGTCACCTGACAGCTCCCATGGCTGGAGGGCAGAGGCAGTACAACTTATATCATCTGGGAAATGAAGGAGATGAGTGATGCTGTCAAATTTAGCCATCCTGTTGTAGTTTGCTTTCTCTAAGGTTTAGAATGAAAACAGGCTGTTCTCAGTATGTTTGTATTCTCTCAGAAGGAATCCAAATGTGAAGGATACCAAATTTCCACTTTTAGCACAAGTAGCTCTGTCACTTCAAAAAAAAAAAAACATTCCAAGAAAAGTTGCTATTCAGAAAACAATGCATAGCATCTGCAATAGCAGTCAGTAATAATGGACTAGTCATGACCACAGCTAGAAAATGACATGAAAAAAGTCTCTCCTTGTCAATTGTATCAGCACTTTTAACTAAAATGTTGCTTAAAAAAAAGATTAATAAAACCCCTTTGTGTCTGTATTTCTGGCAGGTGCATAACTTGATGGCACACTTAAAACCAGGTAATCTTAGACTTCTGTTTAAGTAAAAATTGTTTTCTTAAATCTCAGTGCAGAAAGTGCAGAAGAAAAATCCACAACCATGATCTCTTCAATTTTTAAACCTTGACCTCTTTCAAGAAATTTGATGAGACAAAAGCTCTCTGTACAGGTTTACTTAATGGTATCTTTAAGTGCTTTCCCGCTGACAGAATACTGTCTTCTCAGTTACTCTTGATGTTGGTAAGGGTTAACAGTTGCCTATAGTTAGCTTAATATCATAATGAGAATTTATCTGTTAGTCTCAGGCACTGCTTCTTTAATAGTTTTCTCTCTCTGCAGCATGCACATACATATATTTACGATGACCAAATGCTTTTCTTGGACATAATGTTCTACAGCCACTGCACTTATTTGACAGAAAACTACCTTTAAATAATGATCATGCTCCTGAGTGAGGAGAATTCTCTGAATCCTTCCTTCAGAGCTTTGTAGGTGGCATTTCCCCAGCTGGTTTAGGAAGACACAATGGCGCTATGCCTGTTTTCTTGTGTCATCAGTGAAACAAAAAAGTATAGGTAAGATTTACTCACTTTCAAGAATGAAAAGGACTTCTCCCTCCCCTCCTTTAACCTCTACAACTTTCATTGGATATTAAATGTTCCTCTGATCTGGTACTGTCCGAAATGGTTTTTTACATTTTATAATGGATGCAGTCTTCAGTGTATGCCAGCTTGTGAGAGAAACATTTCCAGTAATATGACATCAGTTTACAGTTTTTTATCTGAAGATTTTACTTCTGCCTGGTATCTGTTGCCAGGTACAGATCTTTCATGTACAACAAACCTCACTGCAAGTCACAATAGTGGCCATTAGCATAACAGTAATCTAAAAACACATTGTCAAGAAAGAGATGTGAGGAAACAAAAAGTAAGAGACTGAAAGAATTACTTCCCTCTTGTTTTTTTATGGCTGCTGCTGTTTTTGTGAAAAATTACACTTGCTTTAGCATCTTTGAAATTCAGAAATTAACCTTCAGAAGATTTCATAAAAATACAAATTGTTACAAGACAAAACCAAGTCTTCTGGGTCCCCAAGCCTATTTTAGGCCTCCTGTGACACCTTAGCTAGCTCCTATCATTCTCTTTCCAAATGCTCAGAAATTCACAACCAAAATTTTCCAAGTCAAATAAATAGCTCTGAAAGCCAAAACTGGACATTTGAAATGCCTCTCTGACTCAGCAATTCTTCATCTGTGAAATGTGATTACTGCTTCATTCATGGAATAATGAGGGTTTGCAGAAGAGGTTTCCTTGGCCCTACTAGCTCTGGTCTCTGCTGAATAGGAAAGAGACAGGCAGAAGTGAAAATGCTGCATTAACATGGAAATTCAGATACACTGATGCGACAAAATCAATTATTTAAAAAAAAATTAATTTCTCAAGTCAGCAAGAGCTGACATAGAATCCCTATGGAAGCATTCATTTCCTTACAGTAAATGCTTCAACAGCTACAGTTAAATTCTCATTTTTGTCTCAGCAACAATAGATCCTCTTTCACCCATTCAGAACTAAGAAAACCCATACATCAAAGTACTTCTTGTTCCTTGAGTTCCAAACTTATTTACTTTCCTACAAGGAAAGTATCATAAATAATAAATACCATATAAACACACCACATAGAAGTACCATTATCAAACTTTGAATGATTTAATCCCTTTCAATGAAAGTGGTACTGAAATTACATTGAAGCAATAAAACCCAAACCTACTTACATGATGAACCATGTTTAAGCTAAGCTATCAGTGAATACCAAGCAACTGTAAAATAAACGACTGTTTAATTAACTGGAAGAAATACATTTATGTATTATTTATACTGAAAGAAATATATCAAACAAAGTTACTGATATAGTCAATGTCAAAAGAACATTTCTCACCCTAATTACAGCAGCACAGTGGTTTGTTGCTCAAATACCAGATAGCCCTCATCAGGTGATAAGACAATGCGGCTCTAACTGATACTGAATTGCCTCAACTTGTTGCAACAAATACAGCATCATAATGTACATCTATTATTCCCGCTTTATTTTACCTAAGATTTGGGACTTCATAAAGTGGATAGCTGTACTTCCATGAGATTAAGAATACCTTTGTAAAAGTGACAGGTATGCTAGCATCCAGCTGTACGTGATCTGCAAGTTCTGTAAACTGCTGCTGCTGTTTCTGTAATGTCTCTAGCAATCTTGTAATTTCCTGTTTGGCCAACACTACTCTGCAGTCATCCTAAACAGACAAAGAAAACAAAAGCATGCCTTTCCTTTAATAATTTACTTTAAAATACCCCAAATAAAATATAAGTATGATTGCTAGAAAAAAGGCATTTTAAATAGAAATACTCTACTTCAAGAAATTAACATTTATAAAATAGATTTATTTAAAACTGCAATACAATACAAATATCTTAACAGTTTTCCTTAATATTAATAGATACTAAATACTTCTGCAGGCTAATTAAAAAAACCAACAAACTTCCTTTATGAGCCACCTAGGAGTAATATAAATTATAAGAAATAACGATAATAATGTAACATATAAAGAATACTTGTATTTTTCATATAGAATTTAAACCGAAGGAATAGAGCAACTATTCTGAAGCATATACCAACACAACTTAAAAGGAAAATATTAGTATCCAGCCATTCATGATCAGAACACCTGTACAGTTAAACCTGACTGTGCAACCAAACAAAAGCTCCAAACAAATCTGGAAAAAAGAAGTAAAGATAACATATTCATGAAATAACTTCTCACACTCAGTTTACTATTTGGTACACATACTATTTACTTTTTCCTATAATTAAACTGAATGAATAATCAATCAGAAACTCTCACACAGCCACTTTCTTCATACATTCAAGATGTTGAATTACCCATGTTACAAGTGTTACTGAAAGCAATTTAATTCTAAAACATATTTTCCTACCAGCCATCTATGACAACTAGCTTCAAACACACTTTTCATCCATACTTGTAATTGCAACTGTAAAATTCTTCCAATAAATTCTGTAAGGATTTTTTTTTTGCCTCAGTCTCGTCTTGCCTTCCCACTAACCTCAGAAATATCAGAAAGTACTCCATAAAAGTCATGCCATAGCATTTCCAGCAACTGGAGGACTCTACGCTTCTGTATTGATTATCTTTGCCTAACACTCCCTTGTAATGAATACTTAAATCTCATGTTATTTCATGACTGATTTGATCTTATAAGAAAATAATGCAGAGTACCATCTAATCTCTTCTTTTGTAGTCTAAGCTTAATTTGTAGTTCCATGTATTTTGCCATATGCTACAGCTCACTTGCCAACCTACCTGTTGCAAAGTCTTTTCACAGTGAAGGCAAGCTGTTGAAACCTGTGACAGGAGAATGGTCATATCTTCTTGCTGTTGCCTAAGCCAAATCAACTTCTCTCTCACATGAGCATCAACAACACTAAGAGCCATTTCCTCCTGACGACAAAGGGTTTCATGAAGATCAGAAAAATAGGCTCGGACACACGAGCGAGCATTCTCTGCAGTTCCTGGTACCTGGAGTGTTGCACCAAGGAGATCCAAGACATTAAGGACACCAGTTGATTCCAGAAGCAAATTTTAAATTTTATTCCAGATTCTAATTTATTTTCACATCTGTTTAGCTACATCACAGTTCAAGTCTCAGGGCTGATAAGACTTCCTGAATAATAACAAAACACTTCTAGAAGTTATTCCTATAATCAAGTAGCTCATTTGCATGTATAGACACCTTACTAAAAATGACCAGGTAAAAAAGTCTCAGTATTATATCACCTGAGAACATACAGAGTCTGTACACTAGGAGTCATACAACTTTTCCCACTGCCTCCATATTTTCATGCAGCTTAAAACATTGTAACATGCAAGTTCCCTTCTATCTGCTGACCTAAGCCTCAATACTGACTGGCTAGATAAAAGACCTTAAAGTCTTGTCCTACAAAATCTACACATAATTTTCAAAGAAACTCCTTATCCCGGTTATTAGGGAAAAGCCAATAATCTGGGCATGTGGGGGAAATACAATTTTTAAAAAAGCATACATGTTCAGTATGGGCCATTCCAACTCCATCTTCAACTATTTGTTCTCCTCCTTCTATATGCTGAACAATTCCAACTAATTTTCTGGAATAATCTGAGATTTCTTCTGTGAAAGTTCTTATGCAGTGAGCCATGTCTAAAATGGATGCACGAATCTGGTTCGCTTCTGGTTCCAAGACAGAATGCTATTAATTAAAAGCAACACATTAAACATCAACCATAATGGTCTTCCTTAATAATCTTTTCTATTTTTACTACATATTTAATATACACTTGCAAGTATATGGGCATATATTTACACATACATATAGTAATGCCAAATAAGAACTTAAAAACCATCTTGCATTTAAAAATACAGTCAGGACTTACAGATTATGCTGAAACTAACTCAGACATCTAGCAACTACACAAGTAAACAAAAACTTGCCTGTTTATCATAATTTTTTATAAAAAAAGGAGGATAGTTAGATTGCACCAGTGATGTGATATGTACGTAGTGTCTGCATTATCAAAACAGCTTTTAAAATTGGTGGCCCAATACCATGAAAAGTTCAGAAAAGCAGCAGATAAAGGGACTATCCTTCTTCATATATATACATACATTAGTAACTCACTGAGTTCTTAGAATTTTTTTTTCTTTGTTTTACCATGGCAACTATCTGACACAAAGGGAAAATTAAAGAATGATGTGAACACATCAAGAATCTATCCTCCTTTCTTGACAACCTTTCGTATTTTCATTGGATAAATAATTATGCAAGCCATCCCAGAGCATGACTAGAAATTAACTACTAGCAGTACCTTATGACCTTGATGCTTCCCGTATTCTTTGCAGACACAACACATGAGAGGACTCGCCTGACAGCCCTCTTCTAAACAAACAAACTCAATGGCATGCACTTGGTGTTGGGAGCACATCGTCTTCTCATGAGGCTTATCAGCAAGAGGCACACGCCTGTGCTTCGCTAGAGTCTTAGTAGAATGAGTAAGCTGGGAACAGTCTGCACACAGGTGAGTGGCACAAACAGTGCAATACACAGACGCAACATGGGCTTCATCTTCATCACAACGAATGATACTCTAACAACGAAAAACAGGCAAAACTGAAGTGGTTAACATTTAATTCCAATAATGGGGGAAAAATCAGGCTTGTTAACAATATAGGCGTTCTTCAGAAGTTAGACACTAATAAATACTTGGACTACTTTGAAACTTGATTATAAGTTTTCAATAAACTTTTTGAAAACAAAACTTTAAAGTGTTCAGTGATTCTATAAATCCAAGATTCAGTGCAAGTTGTAAAGGTTTGGAGGAGAAAATCTGGTTCTAGGAACTTCCTCCAAAGCAGTTATTACAGAACAGAGAATTAGTTACAGAAAAATGAAACACCAACAGTCAAATAAGCACCTAGGAAAGTTATCTACATCTAGAATGGTACTGCAAGGTACATTGCACACCAGCTGTTTATACTGAAATGATAAAGGCAGCTACTGTTGGTAATGAAGTACTACATGATGTAATAAAATGATTATAAAAGGCAACTGTTGACAAGAATAGCTGAAGTCTTTACGAAGAATTCCTAGAGAGTTTCAGAAAACTGTGCTTATATGACTAAACTAAAATACCAAAATGAGTAACCGTTTCTAAAAATCCTAAAGGCATAAAAAAGAGGGAAAATAGTATGCATGTTTATTAATACCAGTTTATTTTCTGCTTTAGTCAAGTACAAATTAGCATTTAATTATGAACAATTAAGTGAAGCCTTAATACTAGATACTGGAAGAAAAGAACAGTATTATTAGTGAAATTACATTTGGCAAAAAACTGATTTTCAATCTTTTTCCTATTTAGACATAGCTTCTAGCAAATGTAACTTTTTTTGGTTTTTTGTTTAAAACTCAGTACCTCTCCAGACAGACCAATGCCTTCTTCAGCTGTCCCATACTGCCCAGCAGGTCCATTCTGCAACCGTTCCAAGAGTTCCAACAAAGCAAAGTTCTTTTTCAATCCCCAGACACCAGAGTCTCCTATTTTTGATGAAGAGTTAAACAAAGTGGAGGAGAGGAAGAAAAATCTCAAGCACATATCATTTTGAGAAATTCCACAAACTATAGTTGAGAGTCAGACAAACATGAAGAGCTACATTAATATTAACAAAGTGAGATACAACTAGCATTTTTTCTGCAAGCTCACTCCATCTTCTTCCTTCCTTTGATCATTGAGCTATTAAATATTTATGCAGATTTTCCCTACTTAAAACATGCCAAGATTATTAAAAATTTAGAGAATCTTAGTAAAAGTAGTAGTAAAATAATCTGCAATAGCTAATAACTAAAGAAAACAAGGAACACATAAACACCTTGTATCATGAAAATTACTGTTTTCAGAGGTATAGTGAAGACTTCTACTCTAATGGAAGCCATGAAGAATTCCCTACTGAGAAACCTTATTCCTCATATCACAAGATGCAACACCAATTGCAGATCTCATGCCAGCAAAATCTAAGAGTTAAAACAATATTCAGAAAGAAAACACAAGGTACTACACTATTTGATAAAATGGAAGATCACTCATACTCCCTAGAGCAAAGCAGAAATCCATGTCTACTCTTGTATGATCCTGATTTTGTAGAAGTTAACAAGAAGCAATGAGATGAGAAGCAAAACCAGAACTGCATCCCAATAACTGCTACTAAATGGTAACCATACAGGCCACATAACATATGAGAATCTCAGTAGTTGCTTCTTTAAGGAATTGTCATCCCTTGACTGTTTTCCAGTGCAACTGTCATAAATTTAATAACATTTTCTCTATCACAAGGAAAAGGTGGTTCAAGAGATCGAGCATCATCTTTGAGCACTTTTTAACCATAACAAAATCACAGAATTATTGAGGTTGGGAGGGTCCTCTTCATCACTCTGCCAAGGTCACCTAGAGCTGGTTGTCCAGGACCACATCTAGGCATCTTCTGAAGATCTCCAAGGAGAGACATGCTATCACCTCTCTGGGCAACCCGCAGCAGAGCCTAGTTACTCTTACAGTCAAAATTGTTTCCTTATATGCAGACAAAACTTCTGCATTTCAGTTTGTGTACGACACATCAGCTATCTACATGAACTCACGGAAACAGCATTCCCAGGTGTTTTCCCAGAGAATCCAGACTACTTGAATTGTCCAATTGTCCCATGTCGTTTCCTAACTTCTAAAGTATGCTGCCCTGTGGCAGTCTGGTAGGAGTTATGTACCCTTCATCCTTCTGGAATTCAGTGTCATCCCACTCATCTTTAACAGACATTAAGTTTTACTTCTTCAATAACAGAGATTTATCAAACACTCCATAGACTGTGATTTGTCATTACAATGAAAGTGCAGTTCTAAATGACCAGACAGACAACACCTACACAGTTGTAAGAAATACCCAGTTGGTAACCACACTGGATACCTCATTCCTTTATGTAGCTTCCACTTTAACTTCATGAAACTTTCTTCCCTAGTCCGTCTTCCTCACAGTTTAAACTATAGACTGTAATACTCTATTTCAAATTTGGTCACTGAGAATTTATGTGCCTCACAGATTAAAGGCAATAAATGGATGATACTGTTTTCCTACAGCTATAAATGGGAGCATTTTTAACTATTTTATCCTCCAACACTCTCAATGGGTATAAAACAACACTGATAACATGTTTAAAAAGATATGTTTACCAGTAAAGACCATTTGTTGCTTGCAGAAATGGGCCTATGAAAGCACTAGTTAGTAACTAGTGCTAACTAATACTATCTAATTGAAGTTAGATATAAACCAAGGTGCTTTAAAAAGTCAGTGTTTTTAAAATCAGTGACTTCTGTAGCTACCAGTTCCATAGTGGAAGCCTTCTCTGCTAGAGAGGCACTACATTGCCAACACCCAATCTAAGATCAATGCACTCCGCAAAATAAGCTGCCAACAAATAAACAAAATATTTTTACTTTTATTTATCACAGATCTTGAAGGAATTTACAGAAAGTATGTTCTGTACCTCCAAAATGACACTAAGCACCAGCAAAGTCATCTGCTTTGATATATTCTGACCTCAGAGCTTAGTAATTTTTAAGGCTGAGCACTCCTAGCAAGATCATTGCTTTTTCATAACACAGAACAAGGAAGAGTCACCTCTTATTATCAGCTGAAGAAATACAGAGCACTACATCCACTTTTAGAATTTAATTTACAATAAAACAGTTTCTAAACAGGGCCTGGATGTGCTAAATATGTATCTAGGCAGACTAACTCTCAGAAAACAAAGCACTGAAAAGTGGCTACGTAATTTCCTTCTAGGGTGTTTAGCACTTTCTCACAGCAAATTAACTGTGCACAACCTTTAGCTTCTACACCATACAATATAGTCATATTAACTACATAGCAATATGATGACTGCTGATACTGACATGGACCTTCTATTTTCAGATTAGCCACTAATCCAGATAGCCATAACAGCCCAGTATAAATGGATGTACATGTACCAAAAGGATAAACCTACTCAAGTAAGAGATTATAGTTCCTAGTCTTTAAGCAAACATTGTCTTAGCCTTTAGGCAAACACTGGGTAAGGCTGCAAGAGGAACAAGCTATTCAATCATTACAGAGTTTCTCATAAGAGTCTCTTCTTTCACAGGTTTTAGTGTTTATTACGACAACCCTAGACACTGAGAGGTACTCTTCTCAGTTTACAACATTGTATGTGATTTTAATCATGCTAGCTCTGTTCCATGTCTAGCAGCGAAGAGAAAGTCAAAACAAAACTAATTTACTGAATCGTAACCAAGAAGATCAGAAAAGTCAGTAACTATTACGTAATTTTTTTTGGTTAGTAACTCTAAGAAGACATGAGAAACAAAGATTCACAGCTCTTACATTCTTTCTATTATGTATCATGAGACTTAATAATACAAGTACTAGCAATTGTATAACATGCCCATCTCGGTCACAGCTAAAAACAAGTGAAGCTTACATGCTAACTTTTAATTTACTGAAACAGAATTTATAACTAGCAAGCATCCTATAAAACATTGAATCACAGAATAATCTTGAGTTGGAAGAGACCCACAACGATCACTGAGTCCAACTCCTGGCCCTGCACAGGCCATTCCCAATGACCACACTGTTTGCCTGAGAACATCCTCCACACACTTCTCGAACCCTGGCAGACTTGGTGCTGTGACCACTTCCCTGTGGAGCCTGTTCCAGTGCCCAGCCACCCCTTGGGTGAAAAACCTTTTCCTAATATACAACCTAAACTCCCCCAACACAACTTCCCTTGGGTTGTGTCACTGGTCACCAGAGATAGGAGATCAGTGCCTGCCCCTTCTCCTCACAAGGAACTTGTGACTGCAATGAGGTCTCTCCTCAGTCTCCTCCAGGCTGAACAGATCAAGTGACCTCAGCCACTCCTCACAAGGCTTCCTCTCAAGGCCTTTCACCATCTTCATGCCCTCCACTCTCCAGTACTGTTCTTCTTCTACTGCAGCACCCAAACTGCCCCCAGCACTTGAGGTGAGGCCACCCCAGTGCAGAGCAGAGCAGGACAATCCCCTGCCTTGCCCGGCTGGCCGTGCTGTCCCTGATGCCCCACAGGACATGGGTGGCCCTCCTGGCTCATGCTCAACCTTCTATGGACCACAACCCCAGGTCCTTTCCATGGCACTGCTCTCCAGCCTCTCATTCCCCAGTCTGTCTGTACATCCAGGGCTGCCCCATCCCAGGTGCAGAATCTGGCACTTTCCCTTACTCTTGAACTTCCTGTAATTGGTGATTGCCCAGCCCTCTCTGCAGGGCCTCCCAGCCTGGAGGGAGTCAGCAGCTCCTCCCAGTTTTGTATCACCAGTGAACTTCATATCCCTCCCACCCCTGCACCCAATCATTTATGAAGATGTTGAAGAGCACAGAGCCTAAGGAAGCCCCATGGAACCCCCCTAGTGACAGGTCCCCACTCTGATGTCACCCCATTCACTGTAACCTCTGTGCCTGACCCATGAACCAGCTGCTCTCCCACCACATGACGTGTTTATCCAGCTGTGTGCTGGACATTTTGTTCAGCAGGACACTGTGAGAGACAGTACCAAAACTTTACTGAAATCCAAAAAGATCACATGAACTGTCTTCCCCTGATCGGCTAGGTAGACTACCTTGTCATAAGCATGCATTCTCATAAAAAAGTCATGTCTCATTCACTATCTATCTAAAAGCTTACATAAAGCTTACATATTTGCACAAATGGGATTTGGCTCCTTTTTACTTTAAATCTGCCTATAAAATTTTTAAGTACTTGACTTGCACATTTTCAACACAACTGACCAAGTGTTTATTTTATATTTAAAATGATTAAAAGATGAGTTCTGTAAATACATCCATTTACTCTCTTGGAAATTCTGCTTCAATCACAAATGTAAGATAGTCTAGTGATCTCATCCTTGTGCCTACAAAGAATGTTTGTGCCCATTACAAAAATCATTACACATTCTGACTGTCATCTCAAAAGAAGAATAAGACATGAATAGCAGGAAATATGTCAGCCAGGAATGAGATAGTGACAGACCAAAGATATTAAGACTGACTCCAGTTAACAGTAAAAATGTCAATTTCAAAAGCATGAAGTTTGAATGTAAAAGTACTCTAAACAATAAAAGAGATAAAGAACAATTTTTGTCTAAATGTCTAAACAGATTTGAGAGAATTTTTAACTGGATTTTCTTGCATAGTATTTTTAGGTTTCAGCTTGGCACTCAAACACTAGCAAAGGCATGTGTAAATGTAAGCAACACCAATCAGATGGATTCCATGAAGGATGCCATCACTTGTATATCTCTGTGAACAAGTTTCAATGATAGAAAATAATTTCAGCTCTGCAAAAATGGTAGATAGAGAGAAACTCCAAAGCTGTAACATCAACACATTTTTCCTAAAAATACCCTGGTCTTCATATTAATTTAAAAAACTCCAGAACTCAACCAAAAAAAAAAACCCACAAAACAAACCAAACCAATAAAGAATATCAGCCAAAAATAATCAGTAATTCAGCACAGGAAGGGAGAAAGCAGTTTGGAAGAAATTATTTGCCTTTTCTCCCAAATCAACATACTTCAAGAAAAATCTTTGAGAGAAGCCTCTTTTTCTATGGACACCATTTATTGGATTTTCCCCCATATAAACTGTCCGAATCAACACCCTCTAGAATATATGACCTCAAAATTTTGAAAATCAAATGAGGACAACAGTTCACATACCTTCAGCATGTACATATGCATTTAAAATTTCCCACTAGAAGATTAGTCACAGGCAACTTCATTAAAGAATTCTTTAAAAACCCAACAAAAATCAATGTTTTGTCTATTCTGCAATGCAGAATGGTTCGGGCAAGCTTTAGTCCTATTTGTTCATTACAAAATGTTTTCTCTTGTAACAGGATTCTGTGAACTATTAGAAAATTTTGCTAAGCACGTAAACAACATTTCAATTTTTAGTTGCAGAACACATATTTCCAAAAATCCTGATTCACAAAATACTTCTAACCCTGCCTTCACATACAGTTAGTTATATATAAAAAGAAAAGACAGCCCTGTAAATTTAAACAGAGTCCAGTTCCAGAAAAATACAGCTACATTTACCCATAGACAGATCCTCCCAGTATTTATTTTACTAAGTTCCCAAGATTACTTAGGACTAACTTGGATGAATATAGCATTAAGTGCTTCAGTAGTAAGAGCAACAGAAAAAAAGTAACCATAGGTTACTTATACCAACTAAAAGTCTCCATAAAATCCCTAGTTACTGATTAAGAAACTGTGTTCAGCACAGGTAGCTTTACATTCTAATTTTACAGCTTTTCTTTCGATACAATTTTCTCTTGGCAGTGGTCCTATAATCAAGATTTAGATACTAAACAGCACTTTGAGACTAGAGAAAATTATTTCATTAAATTGTAGAATGGCAATAAGGTGAACATGGAGCTTGCTTTCTCATACCTCTCAGAGGAGAGGGAAGTACGAAAAGTTCCCCTGGGCCCTGAGCTGTCCCTCCCTGCTCCTAAGCTCTAGAACAAAACAGAATTACAAGTGCAGCAAATTTATCCAATAGCAGCAACTACTAGGTGATTAGAGCAACATAGTAAACATATACATATCTCAAAGAGGGGCCACGATGAGCTACACTCCACAAAACTTCCTAGTTTTATATCTCAGAACTAGTAATATGTCTCAAGGCTGTTGGATATGGAAAAACTAAAAGTGCCTATGACCTCCCCCTCCTTCAGATCACAATGCAGAACTTTTATTCACAGAAGCATTTTTATTTTCAAGCTGTTTTGCTAAGATTTTCTACCTATTACTTTTGTGAGCAATTGTTGATCATAGTGCATCTTTCTTTCTAGTGTTAGACAGTGGGATGCAACTCTATCATCCTCAATATACTAGGATCCTGAAGCTGTTCATCCTTCTTCCTAACTATAGGGGACTTGGAGGTTTAATAACATTTTAATGCATTTCATCACAAACTCATCGGAAAGATGGAAAAAAAAATCTGTAAATGCTTTTGTAAAGCTTCATTTTTATCAAACATGAAACACACCAAAAAATACAACAGGATCCTTTCAGATACCTGGAAAAAACTGCATAATAAAAACTAAGAAGCAACAAGTTCCCCATCACAACAAAAAAGCAGTGGTCTTGGACAAAAGTGTTTAATAACAACAGGACTAAGTGTTGTGCTCTAAGATACTCCCTCTAAAAAACACAATTTAAGCAATCTTGTGCAGCTGTACAGTCATAGATAAGAAGTCAAACAAACCATTACTCCTAACCACACTACTAGACTGGAAATCATTCATGATTCTCACACTTTACCATCTCCTTTGCCCAAAAAACAAACCCCTCTTTCATACTAGACTGACTTTTCCTATCTCCACAAAAACATCCTGCAGAGTGCCTTAATATTCCTAGCAGATTCTTGTACTTCAGAGTAAATGGAATTTAATACTTAAACATTTCTTTCATGGTTTTTCTACGCGATTAGAGATGTCCTTTTCTAAAGATTCTCCTTTCAACAGGTTTCTTTTTCCTCTAATGCTATTCAAAACTGCTGGAGCCAGTTCTATTAACAAGTTCTTTTTGTTACAGCTTTCTCTGATAACTTACCTTCTCTATAACTCCATGTTGACTATGTAATTCTTATTCTGAAGAAATTATATGCGTGTGTCATCTTTTGCCTGAAATAAACTTCCACTGTAGAAAAAATTCTTTATCTTATCCTTTCAAATACCACGTGTAGACATTCTACAGTAGGGGAATTCCTGTTAATAGCCTGCCACTACTAATAATGCATGTACAGAAGTCACTAACATTGTAAAAACCAGGTTTGTTATCACTGATTCTTCCCTCTATAGCACTTAATCATGAATTCAGACAAATGTTTGTCAAAAAAATTACCTATTCAATTACACGGGCTTAGTGTTTAGAACAATAGGAAACTAATACACATTCAGGAACCCTTACACAGAAACATTACACAGAGTAAATCCTTTGTAAATATAGGTGTACAAGAAGATGTCCAGGTATAAAACGTGCAAGTCCAGGTTCAAGAACATATAGGCAAAATCATTACTTTATTTTCCTTACTGCACATTCATTACTTGGAAATATTGTCACTAAGTGGAGCACTAAGAATTTATGTCTAGCATTATCTTCTAGATATCCTTGACTGGCAGGTTTCAAGACTGTCAAACTTTTATTTTCTTACCTAGTTCAGTAACTTGTCGATCAAAAGGACAACGAACTGCTCTGCCATGAAGGGGAAGCCGGGTAAGACAGTCATGGCAGACAGTATGGCCACACAAAAGCAGCCGGGGAACTTTGTCCCCTTGCAAAGAAAATACATCTTCACAGACCCCACACTCAAGAACCTGTAAGTTAAAAGAGACCATATTTGGTTTTGACCTAATTAAAAAGCAAAACTTCATGTTGTATAGCTTATATTGTAAGCTATACAACAATTTATTTTACAGACCTTCATGCAATCATATTACATAAGCTGAGTCAGTAATTTTGCTTTATGCACACATATAACGACCATCCTATCAATTTTTAAAAAGTAAATAAATAATTAGACACAAACAGAACATTTTAACTCCTCAGCATCCTGCCTGACCACCACTAGTTCCTACCAACTTCATTTAATACACTGACACAAGACAAGCCTACTGGTCAAGAGGCACAACCAGCAGAAACATCCTCGCATGAAAAGAAAGCGGCCAGCAAGACCCTGCCAGAGCAGAGTGCTGGCCAGTGGAGTTTCCCCTCGCAGCTGATGCTCATAAAGAGGTCAGTCATACCAAGTGAGCCACTTAGCAAGCTACAAACGCAGCACCGAGCTAGTGCGAGCAAACAGTTAGGGGCTGGAACATCTCAAGCTATAAACGAAAAGCAAAACAGATGGTAATACAGAAAGAAAACAAAACAAAACCAGTCCATAAGCCCGGCACCCCAAGGGGACACATCCTGTACCACAGGCCTCCTACGTCCCGTCCTCGGGCGGCACAGCCCGCCCCGCCACAGGAGCTGGGCCGAGCCACCACCTCACCTTCACCGCAGCGCCTACCGGGCCGCGACCGCCACCGCCAGGCCCGCGGCCGCCCTCCGGCCCAGCCTTGTTTACAGCCAAGGCCGCCATCTCGGGGAGGGCGGAGCGGAGCGGCCCCGCAGGAAGGGGCGGGGAGCTGTCACCGCCTTAGGCACCACCCCGGCGGGCGCAGGCGCCGCCCTGCAGAACTGCAAAACTACGACTCCCACCATGCCCCACAGGAGCCCTGGCAGAGGGAGGAGGAGGTGATGCCGCACCTGGGCCGCCCGCGGAACCCTGGGGGCTGTAGTTCTTTCCGCCGCGTTGCAGCCTGGGACGGTCGTGCCCGCTGCCGCCGCAGTCTCCTCCTGCTCCGCCGACCATCTCGCGCGGTAAAGGCCATGGACGTCAACCAGCCCAAGCAGGAGCATTTGCTGGCTCTGAAAGGTACCAACAGCGCGGCCCCGCCGGTTCCCGCCCACCCGGCCCCGATTCGGTGGTGAAACAGCGTGTCTGATCCGCAGCCGAGGGTGGTTCTCCCCCCGGTTTAGAAGGAGGTGGAGCAGGGAGCGGCCCGGCGCTCGGGGCCCGCGGCGCTCGGTGCCCGAGAGTGTGGGGAGCGGTGAGGGCTGTTCTGCCATGCCGCGCACACCACAGGATGTGCACCTGGCGTGAGGGGCTCAGCGCGGCTGCCCAGCTGTGTCAGTGCTTTGCATAAGGCTTCAAAGAAAACGTTCAGCTGAAATTTTCTGTCCAGTTCTCCTGCTGCCTCTTTTGTTTGTTTGTTTTTCAGGACGAGAGGACACAGTCTTAAACAGCGTCAGGGGAGATTTAGGTTGTGCTTTAGGAGGGACTCCTTCACACCAAGGGTGATTAAACATTGACATGGGCTGCCCAGGGAGGTGGTGGAGTCACCGTCCCGGAAAGAGATTAAGGAAAGACTGGACGTGGCACTTCATGCCATGGTCTATTTAACAAGGTGGTGTTCGGTTTTACGTTGGATTCCATGATCTCCAACGTCTTTTCCAACACAATTGATTCCGTGATTCCCCTTTGGATGGCTTTTGCCCTTTTCACCTCACGATTAATGTGCAGCTACGAGGCTTACCTCCTTGTTTCAGGGATCAGGAGTGAAAATACAATTGTGTAGGTCACTTCCACGGATCCAAAATTAATGTAGAAATCAGGAGAGCCTTGTGAAGAATCTGATCATTTCTGAATCGTAAATGCTGCTAGTTATGTACATGTGATAAAGAGCTGGTTAGAATCTCACTTCTGCAAGCATTGTAGATCAGTGAGACTACCCAGATGGATAAAGTAGTGCAAGTATGAGTAATTTCACAGACCATCTTCTCATTTTAAAACTCCCCTGGACAAAGTTTTTAATGGTATCTCCATGTGCTGATAAAATCTGTTTACCATAATTCAAAGCTCAACAAGCTCTTTTCAAATGCACACACACATGCAATAAGAGCAAAAACATGAGAACATGAAATATCAGCAGCTGCCAAATGCGTTTTGATAGTAATTAATTCAAAGCAAAAAGCTTTATGGTGGATCATTTTGCTTTTATAAGGAACAAGTGCCAGCCTCGGTTTCATATTGAATTTAATCCAAGTTTTAGGTTTTGTAGAAGTGGGGGAGGTATGGGGATTTATTTGCATTGTGACTGTGTTAAACAAAATCTTGACAGTGGCAAGATTTAGATTTTATTATTTTAAACTCATGTATGTTACTGCTCTCCATTAGGGAATGTGAAATGATTGCAAATTTCTTCTGGGTGCAGAGGGAAAGAGGGAGAAGGGTAGGAAATAGGAGAGCAACACTCTGCAGGTTTTACTTACGTTTCATAATAGCGTAGTTCTCCTGTCACCATGTTCCTGCATTTAATATAATCTTTGTATGGAAGTATAAAGCCTTTGACAACTTAATAAGTTGCTTAGTTATTCTAATAGTCTAATAAATTAAGAAATTATCAGTTCCTTAAGGATTAAAGCATGGTTGCATATAATGCTTGGAAGCTTTGAGGCTAAAACTAGATGTGTAGTTCTGATACAAAATGGAAGCAGGCAGCTTTAATTTGCCTAGAGCACTTCCCTTTTAACATTTTACTTTAAAAACTACTGTATCAGTCAATACTCTTTCGGGAAGAGTTCCTGTAACGTATGTGTTTTCTAGTTACTTTATGTGCCTTGGCTAAATATGCTGATATAGTCTTTAAAAAATTGTCTGCTAAATTTGAGGAAATAGGCAGTAGTAATTGTGTGCCTTTTAATACACATCACAACAATATAACCAGAATAGTGATGGATGGCATGTATGAGATGGTGACAGTAAAAGAGGTCTCTGGGAAAAGGACTGTTTTCAGTAAGCAGTGTGCATGTGGATAATGTTCAGTGCACTGAGTTACACTGGTAATGATGGAATAAAGATGCTAATATTCTGTCTAGATAAAATAAAATGTTCTGATATATATCTCATGTATTTTTACTACCTGTTTCTTTCTTGAAAAATATCCTAGCAACGTTTGTCTTAATATGGTAGTATCTCATTGTTTTATAACACTTCTGCTTTAGGTCCTGTTTTCCACTGATCTTTGCATCATGGGGCAAGGAAATTCTTGTAAATAAGATGTTTCAGTCTATATACAAGAATCCTTATCAAGAGACTGTTTTCCTAAGAATCACTGGATTCCTACTGTTCAAGCATGGAAGTGGTCTTGCACTATCGACCACATCAAAGAGATGTAATAAAACTGCAGAAATTTGCAGAAGCAGCAGTGAAGGAGTTTCCCATTCGCGAATTACCAAGATTTACACCCTGGTTTCCAAATGATTTACACAGACTTCCCCTCAAACCAAAAAAGCAGGCACCTGTTATTTCTTGTGAGGAAGTGGAAGAACTGAAACAGCTTTCTGCACCTTCAGAATATGTTACAGGATCTCCTGATTATGACTGCACAAAAAATCTCCTTGAGTTTCACTCTAACATGAAACATTGTCCGACTTTAATCCAAGCACAGGCTGTTCACAGACCAATTAATTTGGACTGTCAAGGAGAACCACAACCTAATGGAAAACAAAAATTGAAAAGGTCTTGGAGTGTCTCTCTCCCTAGCGCTAAACTCAAAGAAAAGATTCATCCTTTATCTCAAGAACTGCAGAATAATTTGGAAAGACTAAAGCTGCATGCATTTTGTAGAGCCAAGTGGACAATTGAACAGTCTCTTTGTAAAAACCAGAATTTAGAGGACATATGGATAAAATTGAATAGACTCATTAAACAGAATGAATTGCCATCTTGCAATGCTACTATCCAAAGATCTGTGGGACAGATATGGATTTTCTGTGATATATTATACTGTGAATATGTTAGAAATATTCTTAGGGAAAAGCTAAGCCTTACAGATAAAATGAATTTGCTTGTACATAAATATGGAATTATATTTAGTTTATAAATTCAGATATAATAATAATGTTGCTGTCAGAAATACTAGAGTTTTAAAGCAGTTTAGAAAATATAGACCTTAGAACAACTGATAAATTAACAGTAAGAAAACTGCTTATGCTACTTTGCTACTTTTTTCTAACTATAATGATATATTTCTTTAACTTTGTTTTGCCTCAAGACTTACAGTTCTGTTAAG